>JAJEKV010000005.1:6347215-6807215 GCA_021234155.1 Isoetes taiwanensis
GATAAAGACTTATGGGCCGTTCACATGATAGCTTTTTGGGTCAGTAAATGTAAGCAGCTGATTTCGTGCTGCTTCAAATACCTCCAGCTGAATCAGCCACGTGGGTAGCATCCCGCGACAGCTGAATCCTCATAACGGGCTGAATTTTTTCTGGCTCAGCTCAAGTTCAGCAACGACTCAGCCGTCCCACCGGCAATCTGTCCATGTGAACCCAGCATTAATGGGGTACTCTAAGTATGAGTATGGATGCATTACAAAGGTTCTCTGATTTAACTTTCCACTCGCTAGAGTGGAGATGCACTCAAGGAAGTTCTAGTTAACGTTGCAATTATGATATTCCATTGTTAGGATTCTACTTCGTTTCTAAAATATAATGATTGCTTTTGTGAGGTCTTGAGTTTGGAATTATGACATTTGTTACGTTTCTTTCTCTTCATTTTTATGAAACTACATCTTACATGTTATTGTAAACTATGTATCTAAAGAAAAAGGTTCCCAACCCCCTAGTTTGTTCCTCTTATGTGCATGAGCATGTAATGGGTAATCTAGATCCCTTCAAGTCCTTTAAGATGTCAAATGCTATGGGCTTGGGTATTTATTGCAACGTCAAACTTTTATCTCGATTTATTGGACTTTTCTTTGTGTTGCAAGGAAGAAAATAACATTCAATGAATGTTGGCGAAGGGCTTAAAATTGTTGTTTTTGCATTTCTATGAATTTATTTATTTATTTATTTATTTTTTTTTATTGAAGGCTTATTCTATGAATTTAGTTTGCATATCAATAATGCCATTATGTTTTATGAAAGTGTAAGGAATCATGGATCATTAAGGAATCTAAAAGAATTATAATAGGATCTTAAAGAATCTGGATCAATAATATTTGATCCTTAGGAGTTTGAGGAAAGTTTAAAAAAATGTAAGAGGATTTTGAAGAATGGTAGAAAATATGAGACAATTTAAGGGAATCTTGAAGGTATTGGGGAATTTAGAGAAATCTTGATCAATGCCTAGATGAAGTAAATGAATATTCATGGGTAGAGATTGAGGTGCTGCCGACTGGAACGTCACACGTGCAAGATCAATGGCTCATATGGAGCCACCATATGATGTTTTAAGCAGCTATTGCTGTCGCTTAGCTTTGCTATAACACAAAAACATACAAGCTGCACAATCATGTCACGCGTTTCTAAGATGTGTAGACCCTAAATAACAATATAATTTATGTTGGCCCATACAGTCCATTGTGTACATTCTATAAAATACATATTGCCGACTTGGTATAGATTCTACGTAGGAGTTTGACCTCATGTTTGACTTTACCTTTATGTTTACTTTTATTGCCTTCCATGTTTGAAGTTGATTTTGATGGGCTTATTGAACTTTGACTTTATGTTGGACTTCCACTTTGGAATCGACTATCGATTTTGGTGTGCCAATCCTTAGGATAGACTGCCTTCACTAAAACAAATCTGGTAGTGAACAACTCGAGTTTAATTCAAATCTAGCTTGAGTTTTTTATTTGCCTGTACCCAATAGGATACAGTTCTTTGACAATGCGCTCCTTTTGTTGGTAGTAAAAAGGTCATATCTTTTACCTTGAGGTTTTGCATTGCCAGGACATATTCTATGATTGTTTTCTGGGGGATCTTTCACACTAGATATGTTTTGCAGTGAATCTTTGTATAGTTTTAAAGAGTACTGCAATATCTCAAGAAAATGTCAGTCAATTCCTATAAAACCTGATTGGTAAACTCAGAAATCTTACAGAAACTTGGGAAATGTATACTTCACAACGAATGTACATTCCACTTTGTACACTCCCTCATAGTACAAGGACTTGTATATATATTTTTTTTTTGTTGAAGGATGTCAAACTTTATTTAATCAAAGAATCAAATACAAGTATAAGTGCAAATACAGAAATAAAATCTCAGCGGATAAGCAAAGACCCACTGAATGAAGCACCTAAGCATAAGAGCGCACTCGAGTCTCCAATGGCCTACGAGAGAGGGCGTCAACAACCACATTTAATTTACCTGGCTTATAGACTATCTCAAAGTCATACTCTTCGAGGAACTCCATCCATATCTTTTGCCTCAAGTTGAGGAGTGGTTGCGTAAAAATATATTGGAGGCTTTGATTATCTGAATCCAACTGGAATTTCCTACCAAGCAGGTAGTGCCACCAAATACGAAGAGCTCTCACTATGGCCGGGAGTTCTTGATCATATGTTGGGTAGCGTTGCCCGGCGCCATTCATTTTCTTGAAGTCATAGGCTATTACTCTTCCTTCTTGCATGAGAACTCCACCTGTTGCTAGCTTACTAGCATCCGTTGCTACAAGCTTATTCTTGCTTGGATCTTGTGACGCTCCCTACAAATATACAGCGCCCGGCCATACACTCCGTAGGAAATCCCCCATCCGGTCCTTCGACTGCACGGGCCCTCCGTCTATCCCGCACTCTAGGGTATCCCTAGTGCGGGAAGGGGACAACACTAAGGTGTCTTGCGTGCCCTTCCCCTATGGGATCCTATAACGGTAGAAGCATAAACAATGTCAGCACTAACAATCAACAATACATCGAACTACCTCGAAGGGTAGCACATCCATCCATCCATAGATACAATATAGGTAACATATACCCTAAAACATAAGAGCTCCTACCCAAGGCTCGGGCTCATGAGAAGGTACTAGGCTACAAGCTAGAGCAGACCGAGGCATAACAATGGCAGGGCTGGCTATAGGCAATGGCTAGGGTTGACCACTCCATCCGCCCCCCGTGCATACTTTGCAGATGGGCTAGATCTGGCTCTGGCATGACTATAGCCTGCCGGATATGCAATCTCGTGGTATCACCCATCGAGACTACTCCGGGTTGCATCTCCCGGGTCCGATGAGTCAGAAAGGGTTGCATCTCCCCTTTCCGGGGTCTAGAGGTTCCATGGGCAGCTAGAGAATAACCATCATTCATTTAAATTGGATTTATGTTTATTCCAAAAGCACGCCACTTTTGCATACCCTTTTTTCAATATAGTGTTGTGGTGTGTGACATGCTGTTTTGCAAGGTTGCAAATTTTTACATTATAGTAGTGGGTGGTTTGACATTTTCTTGTTTTAGTGAGAAGAATGTGCTGTTTGATTAGCATTTGTAGATAATAACACATCAATATACACAGAACACTTTTTACATTGTATTCACTTGATATGAAGATTACATCATGGAGAGACTAGTCTTTTCTTTGTCAAATAACTCTCAAGATAGGGATCCATCTCCTTAGTCCGATCTAGTTCTGGATGCGTTTTGCCAACATTTGTTACTGTTTTACCAGCAGCCAAGCCACTCATGATGGACATGAATAGTACTAAAAACTCATCTGTTGAGTAATCTAGTGGAGTATAACTTGGTGGATTTAGAGCCTGACCTTGATTATAAAAGCACTTAAGAGCATCATCATCTACTATTATGATGTCCTCTTTCTTTTGAATGCCAAGTTGATCCATCATAGTACCAAGATGTTTCACGAAGACCAGTTTGCATCCGGATCTCTTGGATGTGAAAACTTTATACACTTAGTTTGGTCCCAAATCTTCACAAAGTCTCGATTCATGCCTGGTAAGACCCTAAGAACTTCATCAATATTTCTGCGTTCCATTGAGGACCAGATGGCAACTCGAAACAATCTGAATGCCTCATTCATCATATCTTCTAAGTGTGGGCGATGATAGATCCACTTAGTATTCGATTCTAGAGGGACTTGTTCGAAGTCATCCCTGTTAATAAGCTTCTTAGGATACGTTTTACACAGGACACCGTTTAGATCGAAGACAATGATTTTGTCACAAGCAGGTGGGGCCCTGAACCATGGAAAACAAAGGGTTAGCCATACAAAAATGGTCTCCAATACACGCCAAGCGCGTTTTGTCCTTCAAAAGTAAGCTATATATCGTGCCTGGCGTGAATTACCTTTCATCATCGTTGTCATCCCCAGTCGTAGCGTCTACTTCACTCCCCGGATGCTTACTGCCAGAAGCATCAACTCCACGGTTTAGTTCGGACATGTTCTCTTCTATGAAAGCTACCTCAGGATTTTGATTCATAACCTCAGTGGTTGAATCTGCACTACAAAAATGTTGCCCTATATCGACGTCTATAACGACGTCTAGACGTCGTTTAGGCGTCAATAAACGTCGACAAGACGTCGATAAACGACGCCTATAACGACGTCAGCATGTCGTTTTACGTCCAGTCGTCGTCGTTATGCACGTCGCAACTGCGGCGTCATTAAGCGACGACGAGCCGTCGTTGAACGACAGTTAGAACATGTGGTTGCTGCCACGCGGCCGTGCGGCCAGTTCGGTGTCGCCAGTGCGACCGCTGATGTGGCAGACGAGCTGGCAACGTCGTTCGTCGACGCTGACGACACGTCGGCTGCCACTGTGCACGTTCCAGCGCGATGTCGCCAGCGCGGCCGCTGATGTGGCAGGCACGCTGGCAACGTCGTTCAACGACGCATAAGACACGTGGCATTGACGTAGCTGCCACTATTCTGCCGACGTGGCCGTGAATTGCGCTGACGTGGCTGCCATTCTGTCAGCTGATGTGGCCGCGCAGCTCGTCCTTTGCCAGCACACATGCTGGCATGGCTAACACGCCATATTCGTCGTTGAACGACGTCCAAAACACGTGGCAACCATGCGGCGACGTCGTTCAACAACGTCAATCGAATTATGAAAAAAAATTTAGAAAAAATAAAAGAAAAATACTGATTAAATATTAGTATTCAGTATAATAGTAAATAAGCATTATTATTTAATATTATTTAATATGTAATATTAAATAAATATTAAATATTAAATTAGAAAATTATTATTTAATATTTAATATGTAATTAAATATTTAATAAATCAAAGAATCAAAAAATAGAATCGAGCATAAAATTTTAAAATAAATAATCATAGGAAGATCAATTAATATTAAAAAATTCCCAAATAATAAAAACAAAGCATAAAAAATTTACATTGAATTCAATTAATATATTTCACAATGTAATTTGCACATTACAAAATATATTGAGTCAATTCACCACAAACTAAAAGACTTGAAAATTTTACAACAAAAAACGAAGTCTTTAGTTGTTGTTATGCCCACTTCCCGAGCGATCGGGCTCATCTTCGTCTTCATCTACCTGCATTATATTATATCGCAACAATTAGGTCATTGTAGTCGCAAATTATGTAGTGAATGATACATACTTCGCCCCGTTCACGCGCAGCGGCGTATTGGATGGCCGCACGATTGCCTTTTTTGAAGGCCCTTTCGCGTTCGTCTTTACCAACATTTCTCTTGAACAGTGCCCTCTGTTGAGAATGAGCACCAAAACTAATGTTAGTATTCACACTTGCTTCGTCGTACCTCGCCCTCAAAGCTGACGCTATTCTATCTACCCCTTTCTTTGATAATATGTTGGCCTTCAAACACTGCAATGCAACACAAGGTCTTAGTCCACGTGGCGTCATCTAATTATACGACTCATGGGAGAAATTATGTACTTCAAATGCCTCATCAGTCATGCAAAATATAAATCAAATATGAGTATAATGAGTATCATTAGATTTAGAAAGAGATGAGTTTCTAATTTAGGGTTTCTGAGTCGGTAACATTTATTATTCTTTGTTTTTTTCTCAGTGTCTCCCGATGGATCTGGCAAGGGCAAAGAGAGTAGTGAAAGGCATCCTACTAAAAAGTCCATTTTTTATCCAATACATCTCCTTTGCAATCACTGGGTCACACCATCTATGCCAAACAGGTTTAACACATAGTCTTTTAAGTACAACTTCACATCAGAAGAACATGCTCATCCCATCAAATGTCACTGAAGCACTACTATCCTGATTAAGAACAACTTTTCTTCTCTCATTTAGATTTTTAGTTGTGTCTTTCTCAGGTTTCGGAAAGCTCCCATCAACCACATCCGTTATATCTGCTACTTCAAGTACAAATTGCATCTTCACTCTATGTACTTGGTACTTTCTACCCTCCAATACAAATTTATGACGGCAGATCATCTTACCCCATCTTCGTATGCTTGTTTCTTGTCAAATCGCACCCTAGAGGTCGTTTCTTACCTAATTCACTTCTGATCCCTTGCTCCTTGTCATATTTTTATCCAATTACAGGCTGATAACCTAATTTTTGTCAAATCGGACTTTTAATGTTTGATTCTTACTTCATCACTGGCCGTTTTTTGCCAAATCAAACTCTCCTCTGCTAATTTGTAACCTTCCAAGCTCTGATACCACATTCACAGAAATCTGTGGTGGGAAAATAAGATAAACAGAATAAACATTTGTGGAATGGAATAATCATATCCCATATCTAATGCAGTAGAGAAATTTCTCAACATTGTGCGGAGCATAATGGCTTATCGATTCAGGCACTTCAACACATCTTGCAGGGCAGCAGGATGTTTTTCACATGCTTCAACCACATCTTACACTAACAATGGCAGATGGCAGGGGCTGCTCGTCAGAGAGTAATGTCGTTATACAGGTTAATTTGCAATTGAGGATATGGTCAAATCAGTCAAGGATATGATTCTATTTCCTGTTAAAGCTGGATCTTCTGATTGTATAAACGAGGCCTCCAAAGTAGATTTTGTCATGTAAATCGGATTTAGTTTTTGGCGAGGTTGAAAAGAGACTTGCAAAGGTCCATTTGAAACTTAGCAAGTAAATCTCTTGCATATTTCTGCCATCTCAACCTGCTCGCCATTCTTATAAGTGTGTAATTTCAAAATTCTGTTTTAGAGTGGTCTTAGTGTTTGCTCTAAGTTGTCATGACCCTTCGCGACAAATCCAGGATGCTGTTGTATGAAATTGTGCGTCAAAATCACCATAAGAAAGGCGGACACTGAGTCCATTCCTTAAGAACAAGGCCAACTCTCAATGTGAAGATCCTTATAAAAGTAGCAAACACTTCTGCCTCTCCTTTTGTGTAAAACCTAGTTCAAAATACCCATTTGGCTCTAAGTTACTGGTATTTGGAGGGTTGGGAACCAATTCCCTCCTATTTGCAATATCTTGTATGCCTCTCCTATGCTAAATTGGAGCAGTGTTTTCAGTTGCACCTATATGCCATCCAAGGTGCATTGATGTATCTAAATTGATGGACACTAACATATGCTATGATTATCTGACATGGAAACATGTATGGTGAACGCATATAACTTGCTGACTTGCCACAGCCTTGCAGCTGTTAGCCATCAAAGATGCAGTCTTATAAAAGGTTTTCTGAAGGTAATAATCCATGCTACGACTCTGTTCAGCATCTGTCGTCCATTGCATAATTTCCCCAGTAACCAAGTGCTCTAAAACTTTTGATAACAACTCCATTACTTCTGTAAGGATGCCAATGTTACTGAAGCCCGAGCAAGTAAAAAGTCCCCAGCCAAAATAGCAAGTTTATTTTCCATTACAAAATTCAAAGACCCAATACCTCTTCTTGTATCAGCATTATCCAAGATGTCGTCGTAAAGAAGGCTTGCTACCCCAAACAATCCATGTCCAAAATTATTTGCAGATCATAACATGCAAAATTAACTCCTATTTTACTTAGATTTTTACTTTGTTTTGCAGGTCCAAGCAGCGCCAATTCTCAACTAGTTCATGCAACATGGAAGAAGAGGCTGAAACCTCAAAGCAAGGTGCTAAAAGAAAGTCAAACTCTATTATGTTAAATAAGCACGTCGTCTTGAGTGCTTCATCTTCTTCTTCTGAGGACAATGGCTCTAATAGCGAACATTCTGATTCCCCTGATCTTGAGAATCAAACGATTGATGTTGACCTCTCTTACAATGTACAATTCAGGCGATTATCAAATTCAGAGGTAAATTCTTTACGATATTAAATTTTCTTCAAAAAACTTTCGTTTCTGCCACAATCGCAGGGAGCTAAACAATTCAAGACTTCTAAAACAACTACCCATTCATAGAATTAGATGGTCTGCCTTCACCAACTCTAATTCCCTGAGCCAAAACAGAGCCATGTCCATATTCATGTCCTAGTAAATATTCGACCTGGTTCACCATCTAATACCCCGAGCAAATCAGAGCCACATCAAATATGCATGCGTTAGTAACTACTATTTGTCCTGGTTCACGCTTCTACTCTTGCAATATACAACTTTCTTTTTCCAATGTATGTCCATCTATCCTCATGGCATGCCCTCTTGAATTCTTTCTCACATGCCTACATTTCCATAGCTTACTGCGGATTAGCAGCAAATATTCCTCACAGAAATCTGTAACAGATACAGATTAATTATGAGCCCTGCCAGATCTTACAATAAATAATCAAATCGTATTTTCATCCTAATGAAGACAGTCCAATTTTGAACATTGTTATTAGAAAGCCTTTACTTGAATCTCATTTAAAGCAATCATTATAATTAAGCCATCTAGAAATGATGGCACAACCAATGAGCCATAATCAAACTTTTATGTCTTGTATTCAATGTATTTGACCTGCCAAGGGAATAGGCTGCACTTATAAGATCAATAAAGGTTTGAAAATAAGCTTGAAATTCTGATTTTGTTCTCCCTTTCCTCCATCTTGAGAAGGGCACATAACGCATCATCGTCATGTAACAACAACCAATTTTCTTTTCATACAAGTTTGTTTTTTAAGGGAGAACTATTGAGAGATGAAGCTGGACGTGAGTTTGAGCAGAAAGCTGCAGATGCTTTGAATTATATTGCAGGAAAGTGTCATATGCGGAGGAATCTATATTGAGGATCTGGTCCTGAGCCCTACGGGTATCAAGTAGAGCTAAGTCTAAGGGCTGAACGGAAGGTTCCCCTACTTTGTTGATTGACTTATAGTGCATGAAGAGGGCAAGGGCTGTCTGAGATGAAAGGTACCCATGCCTATTATGTCTGCAGGTCATGTAATCTGGCATGGTCCTAGTCCTATCCCATAGCTGCTTCTTGCCTTTGGATCCTCCCATCTCTCGACCTAAGGCTTGGGTGAGTGTCTCAAGAGAAACCCAATTCCCTCCCCTAGGGGGTAGTCTAACTTCCCAAGGTAGGACCTGTTGGTCGTATTGGCACATGATATCTGTGTAGTATGGTGTTCTAGACAGAGTTGCATGAAGATCAAACAAGTGGTCAAACACAGAGAAGGCTTGCTCAGCAGGAAGCTGATGGATATGGCTTGCAGCATTGTACCATCTCTCAAAGTTGCTGGGCGCCATTAAGCAAGGAAGGGTGTAGAAAATGGTTTGCAAAGATCAGTGAGGGATCAGAAAATCGCCTAAGTGGCAGTTCTGTTGAGAGAAAAATGACAAATGAGGCCCTTTTTATAGACTATGGTTGACCTCGGGATTCGTGCAAAAGGTACCTACATAGGAAGGCCTTGGTTCTATGGCTATGGGTGTCCAAATGAGCTACCATGAAGTGCAAATCTAAGCAAAACAAAGCAAGAAACACTACATGGCAGTTTGTTTGGCTGAATTTGGCTAATTTGGGTCGAAAATGGGCTGACCCGGGTGAATCCGCGCGGATGGCCTCCGCGTCGCGAACGCAGACGCGTTTGGCGCGGTCTCACCCGGTTGGCCTATTTTGGAGCCAATTTTGGTCAAATTTGAGAGTTTGAAGATGCTAACATGGCTAATTGGATCAATTCTAACCTAACTAGCAACTTATTTTGAACAAAATTGACACCTAAAAGCATAATTTCGCGCAAGACCCGGTGAATCCGCTGAAAACCAACCAGCGTCAGCGACGCCTTGAGGCCATTGGCGCGGTCTCACCCGGTTGCCCCGATTTTTTGCTTGTTGGATGATTTTTTTGCCAAAAATTTCGTTGTAGTCATGATTTCTAGGGTATTCCTAAGCATGTTATAAAGAATTCTACTACAATTGGGTTTAATTTCCTAGATTTCAGGCATCCAACATTTTTCTATTTAAAGAGGAAAATAACTTTTATATTAATAAGAAAACACAATTACATGAAAATTTTAATCCTCTAACAAAATTTACGAAAATTGAGGGCCTAGGGCCTCTCCCTGCGAATTCTCCGTGCTAAGTGAATGTCCTTCGGCATGAGGGTAACTCTCTTAGCATGGATCGCACAGAGGTTCCCTTCCTCAAAGAGCTGCACCAGCTCTGCTTCAGCGGCCTCTTGCAGGGCCCGGGTCATTAGAGGGGTAACCCTATAATCGGTCCGGAACTCCTGCATAATTTCCCTAAGGAGACGCTCGAAGGGCGCCTTCCTTATAAGGAGATTGGTGCACATTTGAAAGTGCTTTATCTCCCTAAACACCCGGGCGTACACACTGTTCGGCCCGTGGTGAACCCTTTTGGGTTTTTCCGGTCTAGGTGGGGGTGGCTTAGGCTGGTTTTTCTTCGGCCTGCCTCCCTCCACGGCCCGCTGCACCTCCTGACGGCAGTACCAGTCATTGTACCTCGTCCAGCGACGGAGGTACTCTTGGTATACCTTCATTTTGCGCATGAATTCACGATCCTGGCGGAGCGTGAATTCCCGTTCTCCCACCTTCTGCTTCTTGACCTGCTTTGGTGGCTCCGGCCACTTAGGGTAAGGTGGTCTCGCGTCGGGGCCCTGCTGCTCCTCCTCCTCCTCGTCTCCCCCTTCCTGTACCTCCTCCTCTTCACGAGGCTCTTCAATAACGACAGTTTGGCGAGGTCTGTCGTTTCTTCTCTTGGTCCTTCTCTCCTGCCGCCTCAGCTCCCGCTCGCGCTCCCTCTTCTTTCTAGCAGCCTTCTCCTCCGGCCACTCTGCGACTTTCTCCTTGCCCTTCTTCTTTGGTGCTGAAGGGCCCGCCTCACGGAGTTTGAATGCTGCTGCTGGCGCTGCCCGCCCACACTGCTCCTCGACACTGCTCTTCCACCTCAGGTGTCCAAGCCAGAGGCCCAAAGTGGCGGGGATTCGCCCGAGTTCTCACGGGAACTTTGTTGGCAAAAGAGCTGCTTCTTTGGGGCTCGGTGCACTCTCTTCGGCGTCGTGGAAGGTGTCGCCGCTGCTGCTGGAGGGAAGTTCCTCCTCTCCTGGCTTCGGTCGAAGGTGCTCAGGAACCTTCTTGACATGTCGTCCCGCTGCCGCTTGCGCCATGGAGAGGGTGGGGCGCTCGTTATACTTCCTCGCTGTTTGTTTGGTTCGAGCCATGTCTTACGGTTCAGGAAATGGGTGACGTAAGGCTGATCAAGAGAGAGATGGTGGTGGGAATGGTTGGAGAGAGAATGAGGTGTCAGATATTTAAAAGGAAGGGTCCCTAGGAATATTCTCCCACCATAATTACCCCTATTTATTAGCCTCCCTTATTAATTATCCAATATTTAGTAATTATTTAATTATTAAGGTGTGTATTATTCCTATATTAATTCGTATTTATACTTAAAAATTTTCGAATTTCCTAATGGTTTGAAGTGCTAATTATGGATTTGCGCCATTTTTCACTCGGGTCTCCGATTGGCATGATTCTTCGACCCATTTTAGGTGAAATTTGATGCAGATACATAATTTCCACTCCAATTTTACTAAAAGATGAATTTGACTCATTCATTTCTTCGTCTAACACTTAAGCTAACTTCGGACCCACTACCTAAGAGAAAAAGTTTTTCCCTTATTTTCGAGGTTCGATGGTGGAAATTTTTATTTCACACCCCTATAAGCACTACTTTCAAGGTTATGGTCAGTGCTAGTTCCTGGTCAACCAATAACATCGCTCTGATACCATTGTGACACTCCACTAAACATCACGGCTTCGGTAGTATACTCGCAGAAATCCCCATCCGGCTCATCACCGCCACAGTTCCTTCGTCTACCCCCGCACTCTAAGGTGACCCTAGTGCGGGGGGGGGACCTGAAGGTGTCTTGGCGCCGCCCTTCCCTATGGGCTCCTATAACAGCGGAAGCGATAAACATGTCAGAACTAGCATCAACAATACAAATACTACCTCGAAGGGTAGTCCATCCCATATCCACAAGTGCAAAGAACATAATCACATACCATAAAACATGAGAGCTCCTACCCGTGGCTCCGACACATAAGGAGGTCGACTGACTGGATAGGCCTCAAGATAGAGCAGACCGAGTCATAACAATGGCGGGGCTGGCATAAGATAATGGCTAGGGTTGACCACTCCATCCGCCCCTCCTGTGCATACTTTGCAGATGGGCTAGATCAGGCTCTGGCATGACTCTAACCTTCCGGATACGCAATCCCATGGCATCACCCATCGGGACTACTCCAGGTTGCATCTCCCTGGTCCGTCGAGGTAGGAAGGGTTGCATCTCCCCTTCCCGGGGTCTAGAGGCTCCACGGGCGGCTAGAGAATCGTGGCGACACACGATTCATACCCGACTGAACCCCCCAAAACAAGAGCCAAGCTGACACTTGCAACTCTTGAGAGGCAGGGCAACACCTTCGCCCCAGGAGGTGTCGGACCCATGCCCGCCCACCGCAAGTGACCCGACCATAAGCCTAGCCCACTATGGGATCCCCTCAGAGCCCCCGCTCGGCAGGGATCCTCCCTCCATCTTGCCTCTAGCCCCGTTGTGTGGTGCTGAGTCACATCATAGCCTCCACAGCCCCATGGGTTCCTATGCACAGGCCGCATCTAATAGGAACTAAGGGATCTACACTAGGAGCATACTACATATGGCTCTAGGTCTCTACCCCCTTCCCAACACAAGAGGAACAAACATGATCAACCATCATCATATAATCATCATGAACAATATCATATGAACATCTTAACCTAATCATACATATCTAACTATTAGTTAGGGTTCCTTGATTAGGGTTCAAGATGTTCAACACAGGTTCTAGGGTGGCTCTACTCTAGCTACGAAATACTAACCCATCTGGAGTGCTAACTCCCAGATGAACTAATATGAACTCTACTCAACCTACCTCCTCCAGAAGCGCTTCCTCCCATCCCTGGCGTCTCCATGCTCCTTGGAGTGGCTCGAAGGCTTGCTCCCTCTACGATCCTACACACCTTCCAGGGGCTGCTGCTCCAGGCTAGGCTATAACGAACGATGCTCGAAACGGGGTTTCGAGCACGTAGATGAGAGTTCAGGTGCTAGGTCAAGGAAATGGGTCTAGGGTTAGGGTTAGAGCTAATATAGGTGTGGGTCCACATGGGATGCCACGTGGCACCACTAAGATGAGGCCGTGTGGCAGTTGCCCAATAGGATAAGGCCATGTGGAAATGGGCCTTGTCCTAAGGTTATCTAAGTTAAACAATTAACTTAGATGTGCACCCCTTGCCACTTATCCAAGGCATACAAGGCTACCTAGGTAGACTTGTATGGTGACGGGTCCAGGAATATACGTATTTATGGCGTATATTCCCCTGGAACGTCACAAACTCCAAGTACTAAATTCCAGCCATGACCCCGACAAAAAACTCCAATGCCATACCTGACCAACACCTGGAAAATGATATAGCCAAACAAAAACCCTTATAGGATGAAGGATTACAGTTGAGCAAATAGTGGCAAGGAAGGAGTTCCAGAGAGTATCAGAAAAGGACAACAAAGTAGTTAAATTATGAGGAGAGGGAGTCAAGTTTAGCATTGAAGAAAAAGTAGAAAGAGTCAGCAAAGCCAAAGCTATAAAGGTCAACTGTCAGCTCAGCAGCTTCATCCAAGCAGAAATCAAGGTTACCAGTATCACTTAAGATCAGCAAGGATCCATACAAGTCTGTCAAAAGTCTGTGAGTGTAGTATAACTCCTTGTATCTTGTGAATTGTCCCTCTGACATATAATAGTGATGCATGGAGATAAAGTCAAACATGCAATAGATTTGGACAACCTCTCTGCAAAACAATCTTGCCCAATTTGTTTTATTGTCCGAACATTCCTGATCCACACTAAGCTTTTCCATCAGATCATTTAAATCCATGTCTTCATCCTTCCTTATGGGACTGTCCTCCAGATCCCCAGCATTCCTCATACACAGATTCAGATGAGCTATCGAGATCAAGAAAAACAGAATTAGAATCAACGACATTCAAATTAGAAACAAATAAGTCCAAAGAACCCTTAAAAGCACCAATTGAATCCCACTTCCTGTCATATTTATCAGCAAATTTTCTTTTGTGAGTTGACCAGTTGACTCAACATCTAGCTGAAAATGCATCTTTATCCAAAAAAATTGATAAGCTCTTATTGCCATACACAACTATATTTCTAGCTTTCCATATATTCCATAGAGCAATGAACATGATAGTGTTAGCAAAAGTACACTTATTTTGAATATAAGATAGCAAATTACCAGTCACCATAGAGGGGAAAAGAGAGGGAATTTTTTTTTAGGTTTTTTTGAAACATGTTTTTTGAGTTTTTATGGAATATTCTTAATCCAAACAGAGTTCACCTAAACTGAAACATCCATCTACTAGTTGTGTGTCAAGTTTGTTCCAGTATGGTGTTTCGTTTGAGTCACTTCTTGTAGGCTCATTTGTTGGCAGATCAACAAGAACCACCCCAATCTCTGACTTTTCCATTCCTGTAGTACATGGATGATTTCTTGACTTCCTTTCCTAAATTTCTCAACGATGTGAACACTTCATGGCCGCCTAATGTTACAGTCCTAGAGACCACATATATATCTGCTTGGACAACTCGAAATTCAGTATGGCATTCTTTTTGAACTTGTACAACATCAGGCATATGCTTTCGTGGAGGTGTTTGATAATCGACAATAAGATCCTCTTCCTCATTTTCTTCATTAGTTGCATCAGATACTTTTGGCTTGTCTTTCCTGCTTCTCTTTCTTTTGTCAACATCCACTTTTTCCTCATTTGGATCCACCTTAATTTTCTGCCCTCCACGGATCCGATTGTAATCTGACTCTTCTTCTTCTGGATAAGACCCTAAAGGGAAATCAATCCACCAGGGACAATTTTCTCTTTCCCATTTATGCATTCCACCTCCCCTGTCTAGATTACCTTTTGGACTGTAAATACAGTCAGCACCTGTGTGAGACACCCATATCTGTATCTGTGGATGCATTGATTCCATGCACTTAATATGAACCAAATATTTGAAATACCTGTACGCAACTCGCATGGCTGTCCTTTGAACTTCAAAAGCTTCAGAAACATTAACTGTAGATTGATATGTCTCTCCCAATGCTTAAACATTTCAACTCGATTTCTAGCTTTGAATGTTCTGTACCAAGTCTCCACATCACAGTCCCGGGGTATTAACAACTGCAAATTATGTTGTTCAATTGCTCCCTTCACCAAGTCACATGATCTGGTCAGTAAATGCTCTAGCCATGTTTCTTTCTTTACCCAAGAATTGAAGCTCTTGTCATTAGTTGGTATCTTCTGATAATTACCAAACTGAGATGTGCTAGTCATTGTCTTAATCCAATTATCTCTCACACTGTTCTGCACCTTTGATCTGACCATAAACAAAAGCTTTTCCACTGTCACATTAACTCCTTTAGATTCTAAATCTTTGGTTGTGACATGGCGTAACCAAACATTCCGAAGACTAGGATTCACTTTTTTGATTGAAGGATGGTATTATATTTATATTTTTGAAAAGAGAAACAAAATGACTACTTATATGGGGAGTGTCCACCCAAAACTGACCTCAAGAAATGAGGCTATTTAACAGAGATCTATCCGAATTTCTGAGACACCATAGAAGGGTATCATCAAGAAAAAGGGCTTAACTATGATAGCTTCCTGGTGAACAAAGTTATCAAACAGAAACCAAAATCTCTGAAATGAATAACAGAGTTTTTAGAGTTTAAAGTTGTCTTCAACATGATATCGAGCATCTGCATCCGCGTCAAGTTTATTGACAGAGTGAAAATTTTGTTCTATCCTGAGGAGTAACCAGCATCGTCTAATGGGTCCGGCCCCCTGGTGACCATTGTCATCTTACAGTAAAGACATGGACAGAATCTGGATTTCGCAAAGTTGTATTTTCCTGCAGCATCTGTGGTCTGACATATGAATTCTCTCTTTAACTCTGGCTGAAGGGCACATGAGCAAGTGCAGTCACAATCTTCCTCAAAATGATGGAGGGAGCAGCCTGTCAGAAAGTCAGCTGCCCATTTCTGAATGTCTTCATACTTCTTGTTAGGGAAAGAGATCCGTCTGCTCATGAGAAAGATTTTTCCTGCAAAATAGATGAGCTTATGAGTTAATTTTATAAATCCAAGACACATCATAATTAGTTTGAGAGAGAATGGCTTGAGGCCAAATTATTTCATTGCAGAAAACCAGCTTATTTCTGCCTTTCCAAATTCTCCAGAGAAGGATGTAGAAACTCCAGTGTCTGGGAGAATTTGGTATAAAGAAATCGGCTTCAGGACTCTCCAGAGATAGATTGAGTAACAGAGCTTCTGATGAGATCTCAACTGTCCATTGTGACCAAAAGCATTATCTAAATAGATGGTCTTCATTTTCTGCATAAGAAAGACATCTGGGGCAGATATTAGAATTCGAGAAGTTACAACTGAAGCGCTTGCAGTTTGTGGCTAGACTTCTATGCCATAATTGCCAGATGAATGCTTTGATCTTGGGGTTGATTGGAGATTTCCAAAGGTGCATTAGGTTGGATCTGCAGCGTTCTTGGGATATTCCCCATTTGAGGTGGATGCTCATCGTTTGATCTTTCATAAGATACTTGTAAGCCTCCTTTACTTTAAAGAGAAGATTCCCTTTAAATTGCCAGGTAATATCACTATTGGTCCATTCTGCATAAGAGATATAGCTGAGGATGGCATTATAAAGGGATCTACTGTTATCATCTTCATACCTGATAGTAGAGGAATCAAAAGGAATAGGACCGTTAGCATCAAATAAATCCGAAATTGTAATCAAACCTTTTTCTTGCCACAATTTTGCTTGATCTGGGAAATTCCTGATAAGACAATGGGTGCTATTTTCTCCAAGAAGGTTGGGATTCCAGAATATGTTATGTGAGAGAGAGATACCTTTTTCCCTTGAATACATTCCTTTTACCTGCTTCCAAGCTGTAATCCATTTCCTTATCAAGGGAGGACAGTTGCTAGGGATCTTGAAATCAAAAAATGCTCCATCTGGGAGCAGCATTTTGATGTTCCACTCGTATGGTTTGCACTTTTGGATATAGTGCTTGATTAAAACTGAAACCGGGTGTTGGATATTGTCCGTAATAGCCTTGAAAAAATACTTTGCTGCCAGGGCTGTGGCATGCTTCTCAATGTTGATGATGCCTAATCCTCCCATAGACCTGGGTTTGCAGCATTTATCTATAGAGACAGCACTTTCTGTTGCTGCCACAAGAGATAAATCTCCCAAGAATTCCTTGAAGCTTTTTGTAAACATATTTGGGAGCAAGGATGAAGGAGGATTGATAGACATGGGTTGAGGCGATGACCGAGTTTGCAAGGATTGCCCTGCCAGCTTTGGAAAGGAACTTTGAGTTAAGAGTGTCGACTTTGTTGACCAAGACTAGGATTCACAATGGCTAGATATTTTTGCATTTTAGTTGTCCACTTTCGCCTCACTTCCCTTTCAGCATTTGCCTTCAAGACATCAACTTCTGAAATGTTTTCATGATTTGATTTTATGTAATCCTCAATGTCCTTAACCATTGAAGCCTGCATCAATGGATTCTTAGTGATTAGTTTATTGAATCTTAAACAGCAAAAGAAATATAACAGCAGAAACAACATTAAACTTACGTTATATAATATCTTTGCATAGGCCAATCTTGTGAGAGGATACTAAGGCTCGTTTGACCCTATCATTTCCCTTGTCCTCTGTGCTTTTAACTCAGTGGGAGATAATTCCTTCATATACTTATCTGGTTTAGCAGTAGCAACTCTGTGCACAATCATTAGTGTATCTTGTAGACTTGTACGAACAACACCAATCTCGTTCAGTCTACAACAAGCAATTTCTGGAAATGAGCAAGAATTATTTGTATATAAGAATAGAAAAGCTAAAAAACTCACAAGTTTATTCTGTTCATTGCAGCAACTAGTGTTGTCTCGTTCGGCTCGTCGATGTTTATAAAATCAGCACGAACACAAATATGTTTGGATTTGACATGTTTGTATGTACTGTTGATTTCAGACATCCATGCCTCAGTTCGATGGTTGCCATCCCAGCAAAGAAACATTCTACCACGCAAATCTGACCAGTCCTTGTTATGTACCAATGACTCTTCAAATGCCTTATTCACTTCTTGCCAATACGGGTCCCAACCATCACGTCCTCATCGGTCACTGGAATAACATCACCTTTTGCTGTAGCCATAGATAAAATGAAGTTCCCCTTGGACTTCACATAGCCATCCTGTCTGAAGGTATCTCTTAGTATTTGTGATCTTGAACCCACTTTGCGGAACTCCTCATTTATTCTGTATCCTTCTTTAATGCTAGTGCATCCAAGGTTTCCGAAATCACTTCCACAGTAAAAGATGCAGATAAGTCACCAAGAACGTCATCATCAGATCCTAAACTTTGCCCTTTTTTCTGTCCTTTTTCTTTTCTGTTTGCTCTAGTCTTATCTGCAGTATTGTTATCTTTCTCAATAAGTGCTGCTCCCTCTTCTTCTTCCATAATGAATGTACTGTCATCCAACTGCATATCAATATTTCCTGCCTCTTTGTCTATGTCTCTAGTGCATCTGCTAGTGTCTTCTATTGTCTCTACTACATCTGCAGTAGATTCAAAGGACATGGCCAGACTTCGATGTATCTGACGACCTCTTGGCTTTCTTTTTGGAGTGACGAGTCTAGTAGGCTACAAATCTGGTTTACTGTTCCTTGTTTCTACCATAACAGAGGCCACACTGCAAGAAAACACAATTCATTTGATTAGTGACAAGGGACAAAATTTCTATTCAACATTCTGTTTTTTAAAATAGAAGATGACAAAAGTTTTGTTTAATATTCTGTGTTCTGGAACAGCATAGGACAATATGTTCTACAACATAATATGACAATGTGTTCTTGAAGAAGACAAAAGACAACTAAAATCTGATAAAATCTGATATGTTCTGGATTCAATATGAACATTCAATATCCAAAAATGGATATTCAATATGTTCTGAATATGAACATTCAATATGCAACGGTGCCGTCCCCTTGTATTGGATGGCAGTACCGTCATTTGAAATGTGCTGTTCTTGAATCGAATGTGCTGTCATTTCCATCCAATATGCCTGTCATCAAATGTGCTGTCATTTCCAACCAATATGCCTGTCATTTCCATCTGATTTAAAATGAGATAAATTATTAGGCAACGGTGCCGTCCCCTTGCATTGGCTGGCAAAATGTTCTAGAAGAATGGCCTCGGCTGGAAGAATGTACTAGAAAAATCTGTTACAAAAAAATGGCAACGGTGCCGTCCCCTTGCAGAGTTCCTGAGTGTTTCTTAGAGTTCCTGAGAGTTTTCAAGGGCAACGGCGCCGTCCCCTGCTCTAGTTTCAAATAAAAAACAAACATCAATACTTACAGTCCTTGAACCCGGAGCCGGATATTGGAGCATGATTTAAACCCTGCAGCATGATTTAAACCGGATTTAAACCTGGAAGCCCGGTTCTAAGCTATCCCATCTGCTCCGGCTTGGTATCAGAGATTTCGGCTTCGATGTTGCAGCAATGTAAATCCGGCTTCCACGTTTCAAAAAATACCAAGGCTTCGATGTTTCAGAAAAGAGTTTGACGTTATGACATGAAATGTAAATATGTTTAAGATGTACAATATTATTGACGTTATTGTAAATATGACATGATATTTAAGATGTTTAAGGGTATACTTTATGTTTAAGATTTTTACAGGTATACTTCGTGGGTACCACTAATTTAACATGTAAACTAATTTAACATGTACACTAATGTAATATGTAGACTAATTTAACATGTACACTAATTTAACATAGCAAATATGACCTTGATACGAAGAAGGATATATACACTACTTTAACATGTAAGATAGCAAATCTGACCTCGATACGAAGAAGGATATATATCATCGACAACAACAAGTAAGCGCCCAAAGCAAAAGCATAACAAAAGCAATTGATATATATACTGATTTTAATGGTCGTTGCTAAGTAGCCGTTTTATTTTTAAATAACATAACGTGTAATCTATAATGTGATTTCCTTTAAATTATGCTAAACTATAGGATCATTATTATTTACGAAAACGTCCGTATATTACGGCTCGATCTTCGTGAATGCTTTGTATTAAAAAAAAATAACGGTCCTTGAGCTTTGTATCAACTTGCGGGAATTGTTTTCGTAGGAATTTGCATAAGTGAGAAATGGATGCCGTGCTTAGCATGACTTCTCCAGGCAAACTGCAATCTATGGAGTTACCATTTGATGTCAATGGTATTTGCCTTGTGAGTAACAGTGAGAGGTCAATGTTCGATTACTTGATCACAAATGGTAGCAATAGTAAGCTGAAGAGTTGGGCACTAGAGGTCGGAAGATCTGTAAGGGTGAACCATTTGCCAGAGTTTTATAATGGTACTGTAGTTTACGAGCTCCCAACTAAAAAAAATGTTCGAAGCCCATGTCAGGAATGGAACAGAACATGGATCCTCATGTTTGGTTAGACCCTTCTCATATAGTTGTTCCAAGTTTTCCAGGCTGTGTGAAATTGGCCCATTGTTGTGGCCACTTACAATGCAAGAATATGAGTTGTGAATGTTTATTGGGAACAGGGAAACCAAATGAGGTGCAATGGAGAGGAACCTTAAGGAACACACCATTTATAGGAGAACTATCTACAGTCAATGGTTCCCTTAATTGTATATTTTGCAGGGAACAACCAGAATGCATAAGCCAGTGCACATGCAAAATATATTATTGCTTTCCAGATAATACAAGTTTTACGAGGTTGGCCTTTCACATCGGAAGTCATGAACATCCTATCAGAGTAGCAGAGTCAAGAGAAAGTATGTATATGGCCAAAGCACTTTTGAACACTAGAGGTGCAAATACACCATCAACTATGAAGGGAGCCCGAGAAACACAACACGATCTTGCAATGGATTTTGTGAATGGTAATATAATTTCTGAAGACGAAATCTCGGCTTTTCAAACAATGGACTCTGCGGGTGTGGATAGATTTCTTCAAAAACTTGAAACATTGAATAATCAACGAAGGTATTGTATTAAATTTCACGATTTATATCCAATGTCTTTACCTGGCGTTTATCATTAATTTTGGAAATTCAGATTACGAAGGTGGATTCATAAAGTTAAAGCTTAGAACAAGAAAGGAGGGGATGAGTTTTCTCAAATTTTATATTTGAAACAACATAGCAGATACCAGTACTTCCACGGTATTTCCTTACCAGTTACATGATGACGATAATGAAACATGTTATATCTTCAAGATGTCCACCGTCGGGCCTGGCTCAGGAGTAGATTTAGTAAATAGAATGCGTCCAGGTGGGGATTTGGAACATAGTTGGGTTCATTTTGATCATGTGAAATGTATTCCGACTTGGACAACGTTGGGGTGTCTTGTCTATGATCCAAAGTAAGTTGTTTCTTTTTATTTTGATCCAAAATAAGTTGTATATTTCATTTTTGTAATTCCTTTCATGTAGGATAAGGTCTCTACAGATATTGCCTTGTGTGACATGAAAACTGAAGATTACATTGCACAAAGACTGTTTTGGGAAAAACTAAATAAGGTGATGGAGGGCAAAGGTTTTCCGGCAGCTGAATTTAGGAAATTTATGGCCGATGAAGCACAGGCTAACTGGACAGCAGTACGAGATGTGTTCAATAATGGTCAGGAAATTTTAGGTGGAGAACGCTCATGTCAATTTCATTTTGAGCAGTGCTTGCAACGTCACACAAATAAATACATTTATGAGGCCTACCGTATCCAGCATCTGGATTTATGTAGGAAATGGAGGAATGCAGAAACTATTGAAATTGCAGAAGATATTTATCATGAAATCATTGATTGGTGGCCTGGAAAAGCCGACGAGGTGGACATAAAGTCGTTAGGTTAGTGGTTGTCTTGGTGGCATCAGAGGGTAAGCAGATGGAAAAATTATATGCTTACAGGAATGGACATAGCCAGTGCCATACATGTCCCTCACACTAACATGTCTGAATCCAAGCACGGAAGCTGGCTAGCAGCTAGGGGATACGGAAAGACTATGAATTTATATGATGCATGCGTATTTGACATGACAGAAGCACTCTTGCAAAGTTCAAAATACAAAGCATGGTTGGAGGGTAGACACTTGAGAACAGGACCTACTGTTTCAAATCTGTTGGAAAGATTGGAAAGAAGTATTCGCTCTGGAATAAGCCCTATGCAGGGAGTGAATATAATTAATGAAGAAGCGTCAAGAAGTGGAATGCCAGAATATAATCCTGGATCTGGTGGTAATAACCGAACCATCTTGAGAAAGACATCCACAATTACTAATTCTGAAGCAGGAAGTCATCGTCCAGATAAGGTGACCCACACTATGTCACGTTCAAGAATTGATGACTCAGCAAGAAGGACAATAAATTTTGGCGGTCCACAAATTAGAATCATAGAATTAGATATTCATCAGGCTAGTTGGGCCTTGAGGAGGACACTTGCTGGAAGTGAAGTGAAATGTATGGGCCGTGTTTCAAAAACTGGTCGTAAATGCCAAACACGTATTAACAAAGGGAACAAATCCACTATTGCCCCTTCTTTTTATGGGATCAGAAGACATCGTAATGGAGAGCAGGAACAAATGATGTGGTTTTGTTCAACCAATGTGCAACATACATGGTATCCGGATTACAGTATAGTCAGTGCTCCTAGCAGACCTGGTAGTTGGCCAGTGGCTATAGGAGTCAACATAAAGGATGAAGAATTGCAAGTACTGATGAGTAGCGGATTCGAGGTGAGAGGGCTATCATCCACATCTAATCAGTACTCCACTGACATTTCTTCTGATGCACCTTCTGCGAGTAGTTTCGTCAGAGTTAGAAATGGACGGCGTGTCAATAAAAGAGCCAGATTGAGTAACGATGAAGATGTGAATCTAGAGCGAAGTTATGATATGGAAGCAGAAGTAGTTGGAAAACAGATTATCAAATGCGGAAAGCATGTAATTTATGAGCTCAGAAGAGATACCAACATTTACAAGATTGAGATTAGTGCAAACCCTAGATGTAGTTGTCCAGAATTCATGAAACATGATTGCAAGGGTAGATTTCTCCTCTGCAAACACATGTGTTATGTCTACAACAAGGTGTTGGGACATAATCCAAAAGATAACAAGGAGGTGATTCAAGCAGTATTGACGGATGCTACACTAGCAATGATTTTAGGTGCCAATTAAATTATTCAAAAGTAATTGTTATTGTATACCTAGAAAAGTTGCAGGCAAGGTCAAATTTTGGTGTAAAGTGTTGAAGATATTATATAAAAATGAAGATTCCTGCCAATTTTATATACTCAGTTATCTCCATATTAGACTATGCATTAAGAGGAATACACGAATATTCCTTACAAAAAAACATGAAAACATAGTTCGAAAAAACTTAAAAAAAGTCACACCCGGGAAAAGAGCGCCCAGTTTACCACTAAACCAGGACAAAAAAGGAGACAATTTGGGACAAAAAAAAAATGTGATCAAGACTTTCTTCTAGCAAGCATCCAAAGTGACAAAGAGCAGAAATATTATTATGCCTCCTTGAGATTGGGGATAATGATGGAGTAAATTCTACTAACTTTGTAGTGGCATTTACCATTCAAACACCAGTTAGTTGCTTTAGGAATGGACTGATTCAGCCAAGTATGAGGGAGGATAGATTTGATATGAAGGTAAATGTTTTTGTCACTAGAGGCAACCCTGTATAGTATTTCTAAAGAAGGTCCAGGATATAAACCTATTATTAATGTATCATTTATGACAGTGAAGCCTTTATCAGTCCATTTTTTATAGATTCTAGAGCGTCTCAAAGCTAGAACCTTACTAGGATGATTCTTAAGAGCAGGATTCCAAAAGATAGTCATTTGCATATTTAGATCATCTGGAGGAGCATAATCAAAATATGAGTAGACCTTATTCCAAGCCATGATAATATTTCTCATTAGGGGGGATGTGTTAGGCCCTGGGTGCAGCTCATTGAAACAAGAGTCAGGGATGATATGAGAAATTGAAGGGTGACCATCTGGTTAGGAGCAAGATAACCAAAATTTGATGAAGTGAGAAGAATGGTTGGGATTATTAGTAAAGGATTTTCAAATATATTTACCAGCTAAGGCACAGGCCTGTAAATGAAGATTTTTATAGCCTAACCCTTCTAGATACTTGCTCTAGCTACTAGGTTCCAATTTACCAAGTGAGATCCTTTCCATATGAAGTTTCTGATAATTTTCTCTAGCTCAATATAAACACCCTTTGGAGCAACTAGAGCAGAAGAAAAGCCAAGACAGAATTTGCAATAAGAGTCCTTCCTGTAAAAGATAAGCAGCTTTTATAATTATTTAGCTTTCTCTTAAGTCTGTCAATAATAGGTTGCCAGAGACCTTTTAAGCAAGAATTTAAGGAGAGAGGCATTCCCAGCAATGTAGAAGCTTGATTGCAGTTTAGAACCTTAATATTAGCAAAGTTTGGATGATTGATGTCACCAATAATAGTGCATTTGGCCAAATTCAGATGAACTCCAGAGGCAGTGCCATTTAGGATAACAGCAGAATTGGAATTGATATTCAGGCCATGAATGAGCAACTTAAGCTTAGGATGAAAGCCAAATTTGGTTAGAGCAAAGTCTAGAAAATCCCATCCCGCTGTATCAAAAGCACGCTTAAAATCCAACTTAAGGAGCACACAGTTTTGGTTAGATATTTTAAATCAATGAAGGCCTTCCATAGCTGCAATGTAATTGTCCAAAATGAATTGATTTGGAAGAAAGGCAGATTGATGCTGCAGATAAGCCTTGATCCTATTAGCTATAAATTTAACATAGATTTTGTAGGAAGTATTAGTGAGGGAGATAGCTCTCCAATCAGAGAAAGCAGAGGGATTATCCACTTTATGAATGAGAGCAATGAAACCAGCTGAGATGGAAGGATGAAGATGATTAGCCTCCCAAAATCCTCTAACCATGGAAAGAAGATCAGATTTTATAATATCCCAAAAGTGAATATAAAATTTGCTGTTTCTAAAGGATTTCAAAAGATTGAGAACTTCCTCTTCATTAGGAGGATTAATTATAGAATCATCCATACAATCAATTGAAGAAGGAATTATATTGTTCATAAGAGCTAAGAAATCTCTTTCTCTGGTAGAATCAATTTGTTGAGGAGGCACCTTAGAAAAAAGAGAGGCATAATTTTCCTGAAAGAATGACCTAATCAAGTTAGGATCATCCAGAGTAGTGCCTGCATCAGTTCTCACTTGTGTGATTGAGTTTCTAAGCAGCCTAATTTTAGCCATTTTACAAAAGAATCCATTTCCTTATTAAACTTGACTTTGCATTTAATTGCAGAACTTTTGGCTTCACTTTCCTCAATACTCTTCAGGCAATTCTCAATCATTTTCTCACCAATATGAAGATTACGATTATAAGGAGAAGGGACCTAATTTCTCTCATTTGAGAGAGAAACCCCTCCTTCTCTCTTAGACCATTCCTTAATCCAACTCTTAGACCTCTTAATTTTGCAATAATACTTTTTTCATAGATTGCCCATTGGTATCAATGTAAATGTTCTGGTAAAAGTCTCCGAAATCCTTGACAAAGGAGTCATTGGCTAGCAAAGCACAATTGAACTTATAGGAAATACTGCCATCTCTTGGAATTTGAGTTATGTGATGGGTACACAAAAATTGGGGTTGATGATCAGAGATGATAGTACCTTCATCATTGGTAACAAAGCAGTTATCCCAGAAAGAAGAATGAGGGCTGCAAACATAAAGTCTATCCAAAGCACAATAGACTCTTTTGTCACCCTTTTGTTTATTTGACCAGGTAAAAGAGTGCAGTGGAAGAGGGCACATACACTAAAGAGGAATCAGAGATAAAAGCTTCCCAATTTTCCCTTTCTAACCTGGACATGTTAATATTGTTACCAAGCTTCATATTCCAAGAAGGAGTGTTGTTAAAATCACTAGCAACAATCCAATCAGAATTAGGACTGTTATGCATCCAAGACTTTATCTCAGTCCACAAGGTTTCCCTTTCTTTAGGATTGGTGGAGGCATAGATGTTAATAATTCCAAAACTAGAATCTTGGATAGTATAAATAACAGCCTGCCACATTTTAGAGGGAGAATTATAGAAAGAAATATGCTTAAGGTTTTTGCATATCATGATAAGGCCACCACTCCTACCACTAGCTTCAATCCAGATGGAAGAGGCACCAGGGTAAATCCAATCACCAAGATTAGAGACTTCAAATTTGGAAAGTTTGACTTCCTGGAGAAGGATAATATCAGCATTGTAATTTCTGACTTGGGAGATAACTCTCCTCCTTTTATGTAACGTTCCTAACCGACATGCCCTTAATCAACTAGGCAAAACCTCTAGACGTTTATGAGTAGTCGCTTCTACCCATTTATGCTGGTGTCTCGGGAACGCCCCACAGGCACATTCAAAAATCGAATACTCGAGCAGTCTACCATGGGCCCATTACAGTCTCTCCCACTAGAACTATGCTCATCCTCGAGCATCCAAGGCTATACCATGTCTATGTCATACCATGTCACAATGATTACCAAGTCTTTGCAAATTACCCATGCATATCGACACCCATGGAGACTTGAACTGAAGACCTGCTCTGATACCAACTGTGACGTTCTTAACCGACATTCCCTTAAGCAACTGGGCAAAACCGTCTAGACGTTTATGAGTAGTTGCTCTACCCATTTATCCCGGTGTCTCAGAAACGCCCCACAGGCACATTCAAGGATCGAATACTCGAGCGGTCTACCATGGGTCTGTTACATTTTAAGAGGGCCTTTGATGCCCCTAACATTCCAAGAGAGAATCTTGATAAGAAGGGCTAAAACAGGAAGGAAAAGTAAAGGGAGAAGTTAAAATCTGACAGATCTTCTTTTCCCCTTTTATTTTTACTCCTAGTATTAGCAGCAGGAGTGGTGTGCAAATTGGTAAGATCAGTTAAGGATAAATCACATTTTTTAGTTTTGACTCTGATCTTAGCACTAGAGGGTATGGATTTCTTGCTTAAAACAAGAGAAGGATTATCAAATAGGAAATCATCCCTCTCCTAATTTTCCTTGTCTAGCTCACCATCACTATCATCCGAGATCCCACCAGGAACAAATTCAAACATCTTGTTTTTATAGAGGGAAGAAATGGAACCACATTTAAATTTATGAAGAGTCATGACCGGTAAGGTTTGTATCTGCAATAGTGTTTTGTATGCCCACATTTTCCAATACTGCATCTCCTGTTTAATCTCTATTAATCTCCCTGGTTGCATCCAATTCCCTATCTGGAGTATCTTGGACTATGTCTTCATCCATTAGATTCCATGAGTAGACTTGTTGTACAACTTGCTGTGGATTCAACTTGAATCCCCCTTGTAATGAAGCTAACTGCTCAACAATTTCAGAGGAGATAGTGCATGGAGAAAGAAGTTTCATATCAGTGGATGGGGAAAGGTCAATGAAAGGTGGCTGATTATGATCAGATTTGGTAGAAGGGGATGAGCTTGTTACATGGTTGGATATAGAAGGGCAATTGCTCAACATTAAATCCACATCAAGATCAGAGTTAAGGTCAGCTAATACCTGGAACTGGTTAGAATTACCAGTAAAATGGCTGTCATCTTCCAAATGATCTTTGTGTTGCACTGAAGTTGTGGCAGGAATCTCCTTTGTTGAATTGGCCATTTTGTCAAAATCTACCACAGTTGGAGGGGAGCAGGAACAACTTCCACTATAGTATCTGCAGGATTTATTTCAGCTTCAATTTCTTTCTTATTGACAAAATCAGCTTGCTTCAATACTTTACTATGTTTGCTTTTCTTGCCTAATAGATCACTCTTACTCTTGTAAGGATTTGAAGAGTCAAGTAATGACTCAGTTTTTTTGTATAAACCCTTGGCATCCACAATGATTCTATTCAAGGTGTCATGCAGATTTCTGATCTTATCTTTATCCATACTTGTCTTTTTTACTGTACCTTCATGATTTTGTAACACGTTCACCACTTGAGACATATTTTTTTCTTTGTTAGGTATCTTCTCGGTTGAAACACTTCCTTTTATTTTGAATTGTTTTATCTTCTTGAGCCTGAGCATCTCTTAATCTTTTTTTCCTCTGAATTCTCTTGTAACTGCAATTGACCTTGGTCCAGACAAATTTGTTGTCTTTAGAAATGATATTAAAGTTAGAAGATCCACCAAACTCTTTGTTAAACTTGGTAGAGACCTGGTCAATGACTGTGCCATTTAAGTTTTGATTCAAATGTTGACTGTTGACTTCTTGACCAGATTTGTGGTCCACTCGTATGACCTGATTGACCTGCTGATTGACTTGACAATTGTCAAACAGATTAACAGGTTGACTTTCCATCTGCACAGAAATGTCCAATTTTTCCTTGCAATTTTCATACCAAAAGTGCCTGACCGTACAAGTTTGGCAGTGAGGTGGCAATCCAGACCATCTTAAGGATAGATTGGCTCTTTGTCCAAAGACATCCAGAAAGGGAATCTGCAGGGGGATTTCTTTTGAAATATCAAGTTGAATGACGGAGCGTGGGGGTCTGTAAGGAGAGTATTCTGTACAGATATAAGATCCAATTGCGTCAATATTCCTGGAGCCAAGATTCAATAATTTCAGCTTCAAATTCAACTGAACTCGGCAGGAAGTAGTGTAGCTCTTGATGAGAAGAAACATGTGGAATGCAAGCCCCTACAAGGCTGGCAGGCTTAATCCACCAATTCGACTCAGAACCTTTCTGGATCAACAAAAAAAATCAAGAAATGGGTTTGAATCAAATAAGACAAAGAAATCAAGAAAGAAGGCGCTTGAAGCTGACGTGCCCATCTCGTCGAGGTACTAGTAAAACCGACTCACGCCTATACTTATCATGGGATTGTGATCATATTGATTTATTTTGCAAATATAAGTTTCATCAAAGAAAAGTAAGCTACATGGTTATTAGTAGTTTTAACATGGTTATGCAGAAGCTATTAACATGTTTCTGCTATATTGTATATATTTTAATTTATTAGTCATCTAAATCCTCACAAATTGCAAAACTAGCAAAATATTTTTTTTTGCATAACCATCCATAATCTCATTTGCTTGTGAGATTTTCATAATTTGTTGTTCTCATGCCATTTGCAGTCTAGTGCAGGGTCTTAGAAGGCTGGTAATATTACGTTTGTTCTAATATACGCAGGTATGGTTGGGCTTATTGAAATCAACTTGCAGTTGTAAATCTAAGCTGGTTATCTTCATCTACACAATAAATACTTATTCTAATTGAATGTAAACCTTGGAGTTCACGTTCATTGCTTAAAATCTAATGGCCAAGCACATAGAGACGGTATTTCATTCTTCCATCGAAAGCCCATAGCATATATCCTATGTCGATGGTTGGTTATAGTTTGCCTGAGCTAGGCAAGGATTTTCAATGATGTCCAATCTGGAGATGTATATGGCCTTAGCATATATCCTATGTCGATGGTTGGTTATAGTTTGCCTGCTCTAGGCAAGGATTTTCAATGATGTCCAATCTGGAGATGTATATGGCCTTCCTTTTTTCAGCGAAATTTCATTTCTCAATGAGAGCTTCTATTGTATCGCCTGATATTTAATACTTTTTGAGTACCAAGATGCCCAAATCATATTGAATGAATCATTTCCTTACATGTGGGTGTTCTAACGAAGTATAGAAGACATATGGAGTTCATAAATGTTGGAGTAGGAAATTCAAGTTGTGTTCATATTTCTCAATATCATTAATGGACTTGCATTGATGGTTTTATAGGTTTGGTTAATCAACATTGACGAAAGTTAGAGATTGCTTCCCATAACATGAGGATGCACTTTTATACAATACTACATCACAGGCCTTACATTCTAAATCATCCTGCAACTTTAACCATCTAACTGCTCCTCATCATAAGGATGCACTTTTAGACAATACTAGATCACAAACCTTGCAACTTTAAAGCAGCTAATTCTGGCCATAATACAAATGACAATCAATTTTTTATTACACTTGCTCCAACACCATGGTTGCACGATACATCTTGGGACCTGGACTGTCATTTAAGGTAAAAAAAATTAGTCCCATTGAAGCATCTGAATCTTTTTTTCTTTTCCTTGGAAGGATATCCAAGGGTATGGAGGTAGTGAAGCGCCTAGGAAATGTGCAGATAGATAAAAATGACAGGTATACATATAATCAGTATTACATTCAATTTCTACAATATAATCAACATTACATTCAATTTTTATACCTCTTCTTGATGTAAAAATATCAGGACAACAGTATATGACGGATAGGGTTATTTAGGGACAATGTTAAAATGTCAAGGCTGAGAATAGTCCTTCTCTATTGCAAATATATAATAGTATTCTTGGAAAAGCCCCAAGCATAGTATTACATTTGTAGAATTGATATCATCAGAGATATATGTTACTTTGATCATGACGATGTTCACGTCAGATACAAGACCATTTGTTGATTGCATTTGTCTAGTAGTTGTCTTCATCGTAGAAATTCAGGGTCTTCTAAGAATTCAAAAGGCAGGAGGGTTGAGCACATTATATGTATTTGAATTCATGCACGCTAAAATGGTATGCATAGTCAAACCTCACTGACTGTAGTATGGTGTTTGTAGTATGGGGATAATACGAGGACTTTGCGAACTTGATTGAATGTAACTATTTTGAGGCTTGTAGATAGTCTATTAAGGTTTTGTGAAATAACGTGTAAACATTGTGAAAGGTTTTGGACCTAACATTCCTTAATGTTGTTTCAATGGGATTTTGTGAAGAATCTTAGATTATTGACATTCTGTCTAAATTTTCATATTCTTGTTATAAGATATTACATTTGCACCCCTCCTGTAATCTTTAAAATACGAAGAATGTTGTCACACATGGAATTAGACCATTGTAAAGCGCAAGACCATTAGCAATAGCTACCATTGCAAAAAAACAAAAAAAAAAGGGTAACCGCCTACGCCTAGACTAAAAAGGCCAGACACACAAAACGAGAAACAAGAAAACACACCCCACACGGCCAGAGACACACAAAATGAGAAACAGGAAAACACACGGCCGGAGGGCAACCCGTCGTGTGCAGCACTTTGTTTTGTTTATTATGATTAACACCTGGCAATGCTATTTAACTTCACTTTGACGTATTCCACGCGTTCCTAAATCCTACGCGTTCCTAAATCCTACTTCAGAAGAAAAGGAGCTCATAGGCCTTTAAGGCATAGAGTCTAATTGGCGGGATTCGTTAGCGAAAACATGGTGGATCCAACAACAACGATCACCACCGCAATAGCAGCTGCGGAGAAACTGCTGCCTATGCTACAACAAATTGTTCAGAATGAAGCTGCATTTCAGGATTTGGCAGAAAAAGTGTCTGTCCTAGGGACTACTTTAGAGAACTGGAGGAGGGCAAAGATAAAATTCCCAAAGCCAGTGCAGATGTGGGTGGAGAGATTGGAGAAGTGCGTCAAAGATGCTACTGCAACATTATCAGAATGTGATCCCAAATATTCACAACAGGACAACTGTTTCAAGTACTATAAGCTTACTAGTAAAGACTGCCCTCCAATTCTGAACCTAATACCGTGATGCGTTCATTTGCATGTTTTGCAGGCATGTTGGCAAAAAACTGAAGGCACATTGCTGCAGGATCTGTAAGTTGAGACGCATAAAAGCCCTGCATGACAAGCTTGACAAGCTTTTATCAGAGGCGACGCTTCACCAGCTTACTATAATGATGAACCCTCCGAAAAGCTCCCAATGGAAGATTCCTGTTCTCATGGTCCTTTTTTGGGCGTTCTTCCTCTAAAGCTGTTACTCTACATTTGGCCAAAATACTGCTATTTCCGCCCAACTTCGTCTGTACGTATGCTCGTTTCAATTCATTAAAATATGCAATTAGATGCAAAAATTTATATTCACAACAATAAATTTATCGTGGCGGCTGCCACCAACATTTCTCTTAGCCGCCACCAACATTTCTCTTTGTTTAAATGGCATGAAGACATGACGTAATCCATATGAAAATTGTATTGTAATGCTCCCATCTATGCTTTAAAATTTTGAATCTCAATGTGTGGAAGAACATCGAGTAGATAGAAATGCAAGAGAGAGAGGTTCTTTGGCGAATATATCTCTAATATATTCTGGGAAAGGACCTTCTCTCAGCAGTACCTTATTCTCTTTGAATTGTTTCCAGGCAGGGGAGGGGCTTCTTCCTGCCTGGTTTGGCCAATTTGGCGTTGCTTTCCTGCTGTCCTTTCCGGCCTTTAGCCTTCATCCTGTGACCTTCGTCCTCGATCCTAGTTTGTTAAGGAAGTCCTTTGGTATTCGGGCGCTTTGTTGGTTTCATGCGAGTCGCAGTGCAAGAATGTCGTCGATTCGCGTAGCGAATCGCCATTCTTGCTCAAGACGAGCATGCATGCATTGCATGCGTTGCATGCATGCATCGCATGCGTTTTGGGCCGTTCTTCAGGTTGGGCGTTTGCTACTTATTGCGGAGTTCTTCATCGACGTTTCATCGGCGCTTCCTCTTCTCTCAGCAGTACCTTATTCTCTTTGAACCCACCCTCCCCCCCTTCTTTGTTTTTTTATATTTTGTACAAGTTACATTTATCATGTTTTTCCACCCGGTGGGTGATGCTTTTTTTCCACCTATTGGGTGATGCTATTCTTTGGTATGTTTCTCGTTTGTTGTGTTGGTGATGTGCAGGTACAGGTTGGCGAGCGCCATCCGTTTTGACTTCTCCATGCGGGGTTTTGGGAGCGATTCTATGCCTTTACGTTTGTCTAAGCCCCTTCGGCTTATCACTAGGGTTTTTCCTCGAAAACCCGAAAGGGCGGGGTTTTTTAATCCCGGTGATAAGCTTTCGGCAGGTACATCAGCCACTCATCTATTAGCATTGTATTTGTTTTTGGGGTCCAAATGATATAATTGGATTTTCCCTTTATTTTTTGTGGGTAGTTCGCATGTGTGCGGCTATCCACTGTCCACCATTGTAGAAATCTGCTGAGATGAATGAGAAGCCTATCTATCGGCTTGTCATTCATCACAGCAGCAGTATACAATGTTTGGAAGAGAGAGAGAGGGGTAGCCGACCATAGGAACAATATCGGACTACCCCATAAGAAAATATGCCAAGGCAATATAGGAGGGCAATGGCAACAACTTCTCATCGGGATAAAAAACCCCGCCCTTTCGGGTTTTCGAGGAAAACCCTAATGAGAAATGGTTGCCACCAACCTCGAATGTGTTGCCTGGAGAACAGAGAGAAACCGGACGAGAGCGAAGGTGAACATAGAGCACGACCCCAGCCAATGGTGAGATCCCCGAAGGTAACGAAGAGGAGGACGAACAGAAACGCGGCAAGTGTCCCGGAACTGGTGGAATATAAGAAAACCTGCAAGACCCAAGAACTCCGAAAAACACCCGTAATGGTTAGAACCGCAAAACAAACATAGCCATAAAAAGACTGCATCAACAAAGGACCGAAGAGATGAGAAATAAAAATAGGTAGAAAAAGAACATAACAGGAAAAGTTAGCATCACCCCTAGGGTGGAAAAAACAGCACCCAGCGGGTGGAAATTCACTATATCAAAATATGCCTCACCCTCAAGGTGGATAAAAAAATAGCAGCACCCACAGGTGGAGAATAACATAGTAGAATGCGAAGGAAACAACAACAACATGGAAAAGCCACACCCACAAGTGGAGAACACAAAAGTGCATGAACAAATAAATATATATAAATGAAAAAGAGGTAGACGCCCACGCAGCAGGGGGGAAGGGGGGGAAGCTACGAGAACGAAGAATGCTGCTGTGAGAAGACGCCGATAACCAGGCGGAAAACGACAATGGCCTAATATAGGCGCTCGTCCTTTCCCAGAATGGCGATCCGATGGCTCGGATCGATGGGATAATTGTAATGGGGAAGGTAAGGCAACAGCTTGATTGTAGGTGTTTTTTCTTATGGAAAATTATGATTATGCTTAGGATTTAACACATGTAAGCCCAGGAAAAAAAAAAATCTTGCTGGAATCTTCGAGATGGATCCCCAGCCTCTAGGATGTTCGAGAAAGCTTCCGTGTGGGTTCTCGAAGCTTCCCATCTATTCTTCGACTTCGTATATAAAGAAAAGAGTGCGAGCTGTTTAGATCAAGAATGCAATTGGTGTAGGCATCGAATTTCGAGGGTATCAATTGTTGTTAACAAAGTCAAAGTTATGGAAGTTATGTATGCATTCTGGTTGGATCTGTTTTAGATTAGAAATTAGAAAAAGGGCAGATTGGTTGCGTGATTTGATCATCACGAGCATTAAAGAAGTTTTGTGTATTGCATAAAATTTGAAGCAATGGTTTATTTTTGGCTTCGTGCCCATGAGAAATAGTTTATCCTAGTGTCACAGATGCTGAGTCCTATTGCCGCCCATAGAAATAGAAATGTTTAATCTGTTGTTGCTGTCAGAAGAGAAAGGTCTGAGATAGGGTCTTTGTTCTTGAATGATAGGCTCCACAGTGATTTCTGCAAGCTTCAATGCCTTCTTCAATTGGATGTTGATAGCGCTATAGAGCATGCAAAGGCTGTTAGGGAGATATAGGAGTATTAAGAAGTGTGCTTTTGAAGTTTCAGCTGTTTGTAGTTAAGCTGTTTATCCTGTTTGTACATACATGACTTCTGCATGTGTAGCAGTCTGTGTAGCAGTTAAATACATATAGAAATATACATATGTATAGCAGTGGAATGCATATTAATTTCTAGTACAATAAATAAGTGTCTTCCTTTTTAATGCGTTGTTATTTATTCATAGATTGGAAATGCCATGGAAAATCCAACGCTGCTTCATTGCACATAAAACAAAACTTGCTTTCATCTTCAATTTCTATATGGACAAAATTTGTTTTGTGCGATATAATGCTCGATTTTTTAAGTTGACTTTTTTGTGGTAAATTTCACATTCATAATACTGTCAGGCACCAAGATTTGTACATCACATATCCATGCAGAGTCATCAGCGGCTCATTAAATACGTACGTATCTGATAGAAGCAACTGGAAATTTCTATCCTAACATAACATCAAGTTGTTACTTGCAATTGCAAAATTACCAAGTTTTGGCTTGCATCTGATTCCAGGATCTAGTTTCCCATGGTATTTAGCAGAACAGCGAAGAAGATTCAAGCAATAATGTTCAACAATGCCGTGAATTAGGAAAGGTAATCTTTGTTAAGCTTAAAAAAAAAAAAACTGGCCTGAACTAGCAAAAGCTAGACCAGCTGCTTCGGTCAATCCCTTGTCAGTATTAACATCCTAACACCTAAACTGAGCAAGGCAGTCTAGACTAGTACCTCTTCTCCCGAAGTCTAAGTAATTTGAAGACCATTATTTATTCAGTAAAATCATAAGAAATAAGAAGTAAATCATCTGCTACAGTCATCAACATGAATTATGTTCAATTACATAGACTATGAACTTTATATAGAATTGTTTGAACTTTATTCCCAGAACTTGACTTTAGCTTATACAACTGTTAAGCTATCCAAACATAGATAAATTGAGCCAAGAGGACCATACCACATGTATCACTTATCTAAAATATTTGTGTTACTTGAATCATTCTGATTATGTAGACCATCACAACTGTAGCTCATATTCCAATGAATAAACAACTCCAAACTCCAAGTGGCCTTGTCCATGTCCCTAATATTCCACATCCTTCATGCTAAAGCCAACTCTAACTCGTACCTGCAGCCAATCAATCCGCAATTAGCGTGAAAACGGTAAATGTGCAAGGGCCAAAATGTACATTGGGTCTCTCAGTTTATCACTGATCACCAATTGTATCCTTTTGTCCAGAGTTAGCTTTAACAAATAAAAGAGATGGAATAATAACTTGAGATCTTTCTCAAATTCAAAAGCTTAATCAAAAAGATATGCTCACTATGTAGGCTTAGGTCAACTTATTTGAATCACATAATATCATTTAAAATCATCTTCCATAAACTAGTCAGAGGATTCATGCCAGCATCATATCTAAGCCTGAGGGCATAATGCATCTTGTTAAAGCATCAGGCATATGCCTCACTCAAAATCTTAAAAGACGTAATACATGCATTATGTAGAAGACACATTCAAGAGTCTGCTTCCACTTCACCTTTGACAAGGAAAATTGGAGTTTCGACACAAGGGCGATATGCACTCCTGGTCGTGCATAACAATCATGCAAAAATGGATATAAGCAGAAAGCAAATCCAATAAATCTATTTATAAATATCCCAAATTTTGCCACCATATAAACTGGGAATAGGAAAAAACAGAATTAAAACCCAACTAGTTATGGATGCCCGGCGTTGCCGGGCTTGAGTACAATTTGAATATAGGCAACCATGAAGAAGTAGGCATAAGCAGATTGCCTTGCTAGGGTTGAAAGGGATCATAGAATAACAGAGATGATTCAAGCCTGGCGTTGCCGGGCTTGAATTTGAAAGGGGGGTGTAGAAGAAGGGAGATGATATTGCAATTTTGATATAGGCAACCATGAAGGAGTAGGCATAAGCAGATTGCCTTGCTAGAGTTGAAAGGGATCATAGAATAATAGAGATGATACACTCCTTGCCTCAAAATATATACTGGTTGATTTATTTCTTAGCGATGCAAATAGTTTAGCAATTTTGAATTGAGGACAATTATCCAAGCACATGGACATCCAATTTGTAAGTCGACCTAAGAACATTGGCATGTGCCAGAACTTCTAAATTGTTCATATGCAAGGTCTCTCATCCAAAAAGGATGGTACACAAAAGATTTTGTTGAACATGGTCTTGAGTATGCCTTGCACATGTAGTTTCTAGCTACTTTATGTTGGTCTATGTCATACTACTTACGTTGATATGATGAAATTACATAATATATTAGAGATATTGGACAAACATACAATTGGGGATTTCCAAGTTGTAGTTAAGAACCTAAAAGAATGATATTACATCAATTCCAAAGGGAAAATTTAGAATATGACGCACACGTCTTTAGTAAGAATGAGAATGAGAATGAGAATAAGACACATAGCAAGAAAACAAAAAGTCATGAGCAACATTGAAGACCATTTACCTTTCAATCCACTAATTCCTAAATGGTTTTGATTGTTGTGAGCTACTAAATAACAAATTAAAGCTTGCAACTCAAATGTTTTGAATTTTGTACTTTTACTTTTATCATTAACCAAGGTGCTTGTTGCCAAAAGAATTCCTACTTTTTGACACCCTTAGAGGCCATGGAAGACGAAGAAATATGCATGTCTATTGGTAGAGATTTGCAAGCACGTACCAACATCCTTGTATTTTTCATTTTTTGAGATAGAATCTTAGCTTTCAATTAAGTTTCTGCTTCAAAGCTTGCAATATGTTGTTTTTGTAATCTTAGCGTCTTTAAGAGGTCCAATTTTGCAAAAGAATGTACATCCTCTACCAATTTGGTTACTTAGAGACATACAAAGGTGGGGTCATATCAATTCTTCCTTCGCCTCAATGAAAATATTTGCAAAAAACATAAAAGCATGGATAGTACTTACAATATTTGCCAGGCTCATGCTGTGTTCTGGCATGCAACCCCTAGTAGGGCCTATTGCTTTTGTGTTACACCTCTAATGAAGATGTTAACATACTTGAAAGGTTTGCATCCAAAATTAAATTATTCTTCTGATGAACTGAATAACAAAGGATACAGATCTCCTTAGTAAATGTTGCATTTGCACAACAAACATTGTGAAAAAACTAAATATCGTTACCTTAGGGCCTTTGCATACACCCTGTTTTGGGATGAGATTCTATATACAGTACAATGAGGCCATTTGCATAAACCCAGTGACATGATGAGATTCTATACATGGTACAATTGAGGTCATTTGAACACATGTATTTGAGGCAAATGTTTTATGTGCCCGAGATGCAAAGAACCTCTCTTACTCGTGCCATTTGGTTGCGGGCAGAAATGCATATTAGAAAAACTAACTTGCAATATACATTTTCTAAACTGCATCCAGCATTGTAGAGAGACCATATAGTTCAAGATTGTGCAAATTCCAACCTGAAAAGTCTGCTGGCATTGGAGATAAAAAAGCCCTGCGAGCATTGGAGGTAAGAAGTCCAACCAACAACTTATGATCCAACAATATGGATAGCACCAAAATTTTGAATTATGGCAAATCAGAGCCTGCGACTTTTCAACTTTTCTCGCTGAAGCTTTTATCGTTGTGGATGGAGCTTTTTTCTTCTATGATGAATTAAGGCCAAGCAGTTGCATAAGGCCTTTGCCTTTGGCATTTTCAAAAGTCATAGCTGGCCATGTCTGAAAAGTTTGGTGAAAGACCTGTGAACAGATGGGAAATATTTGGGGAAGTTGTGAATCTATTCTATTCTATTTGTGGTATTTGGGTGCAGAAATTGCTTGCACATTTTCAAGACACACAATATCAGACATGTACGAACCATGTACGAACTGGCTAATATCTTTTCTGCAACATAGCTTAGAGCTCGTTGTAACGTAGAGCAAAAATAAAGATGGAGGCATAGCTGGCCATAAGATTTTACAAAACACGTACATAAAATGAATTTCAAAGATGATTCGTATAAAGGTGAAATTAGAAAATAAATAAAGCAAACTTTTCAACTGCAATTGAAGACAATGCAAGACACAAATTAGTTACATATGACTAATACCTGAGGATGTTCTATGGAATGGGCAGAGAAAGTCTTGTTCAATATGCAAAACCATCTTCAGTAAGCATGCTCTCAGTATGCTAAAACATCTGCATGTAACCTGCAAAAGCAAGCAAATAATGGCGAATCAATAGTGCAATCCTTTAAGCTCCTCCAAGCAAGCATGTCTCTATAAATTTCATTCACTGTATTTCTTACCTTATACAGATGCAACCGAGAAAAGTTATGATTTTGAGAGACCCCAAACATCCATGATTTAGTACAATCTCCATCCTTTTCCCAAGGTAGTGTTGTGATAGACTTCAATAACCTCAATTCGGATGTGCCAGTATCATATGTCCACATGCACAATCCATCCCTTCAACCAAACCCCATCATCACTACTTGGCTATATAATTCAAACAGCTGAGGCCTCACATCTTCACAAGTTTCTTCGCTTAGAGGATAACAGACTGATCTTTTGTTGGATTATATCATACGTTATAACAATTGGATCGTCCATTTTGTCGTAGTACGTCTCATTGTAGATATTATCAAATGCAAGAAAATATGCTCCCCTGACAATAAGAGTTTCATAGAAGCAATAATCTTTATAGTCAAGAAAAACACCTATAGGAACTTGTGTCCAACATCCTGTTGCTAAACCGAATACAAAGGGTGGAACTTGCCTTGCTGCTAATGCTAGCAAAAACCCTGAGCCTGCCTGTTTTGGATATAAGCAATACTGTCCAATAGACATAACGACAAAGTCAAAACCGGCCTCCTAGACAACCTCAGAAATATTGATCCATTCATTCATTACAGGGTTACATACAGCTAATCTTAGCTTCTTTGGCATGTGATCATTCAGATTTGAAAGCATATTAAACTTCCTGCAGAGGTAAGAGGCTCATAGCTATTGATGTTCATACTATCACCAAGATTGTAAGGAATTAAAGGCCTGGAAAGAGGATGCCAAGAGCCTGCAAAGGGATCGTATAATAAGACCTGCATTCCAGGCCCCTCTTTCCTCAAATCCAGCCAAGCCTTTCCAAAGCTATCACAGACTGCATTTTGCTGCCATCCAGGACCTGAGACATCGCGTTCTCGCTCAAATAGAGCTAAGAAGAAAGAGGCGATGTTGTGCTACAATGCTCCATATAAGAAGTTGAAAAAGATAAAGTACTCCATTGTCTGCAGACAGACCTAAGACGAAGATGATGCAACAATGGCAAGTGAGGGGGGAAATAAACTAAGAGTCTTTTATGGGTTATTTGAGATTTGTGGCATGTATGCGAGATGCTGGCACCGCCTGCTACTACCAGATATATCAACGGAGAAGAATAATGATGATTATGAAAAGCCCCATGCATTGTTTTGAAAGAAGATGTGTCTTCCATGCCGCCTCTTCACCAGGAATTTCCAAAAAAAAAGAGAATCCGTTGCAGCTGGAAATCCCCTCTCAAAATCATCCCAAGGGCAAATTTCTGATTTTTGGGTCATCGGAAACATTTCAGGCAGTCAAATAACCCCATAATCGACTTAAAACAAATTCCAAAACTTTTTTCCTGCCAAGCCGGAAAATCCCAAATTAACAATATTGATTGATAGGCATTATACGGAAGCCCTTTGTTATGCAAAACACATTTTATCTATATGTGGAAACACATGGACCAAGCAACATTAATGCAATGGCCAACTTATGGTTATAAGCAAGTCCCAAAAATTCAGGCAATGGAAACCTTCTTAGGATCATATCTAGATTAGTATCTAGCTAAAAATAAGCTAATTATCAAATTAAAGTATTTCATCATGTACAATCTAACCTGATTGATGTCGTTCCATATTTCGGCAGTTTTGCCTTTGACCTTTAGCAATGGTGTCTGATGCAAAATTTGTCATACCATTTGCAGACCATAAGTGCAGAAAAGCTCGTCTAAGAAAGCTTATCTTCAATTCAGCTAGATCTGTTTCTTGTCAAGAATATCGAATGAATAATATGAGTATTTGCGCAAACAGCATCCAACTCATACCTTGTAATGCTAATTTTAAGTAAATGCCTAAAGCTACAGGTTTGGAGATTTTGCAGGTTTTCAAGTTTCCAGACTCCATGCCAAAGCATAAATAGTATTAACAGGTCAATAACATCATTAGAGAGATCAAATTGCTTCAAAATCTCTACATTTAATTAAAGCATACCAAAGTAGAAATTTCGATTGCCACCAGCAAATCCGAAATGCCCATTCTTTATAAATCTTCTAATGATTAGGGTAAAACAGCAAAAGGCCATATCTCTAGCCATAGCATACGATTTGTAGAACCCAGGCATGTTTTCTAGCAAAACCAGACATATTAGGCATGCTCCTCAACCTGTAATCAGCATATTTTCCACAGGTCTGGAAGTCAAATACCTGCTACGGCCTACTGCAAACATTTCGGCCTTCCATTTTCTTGCATCGAAGCAATGTGCAGTATCATTTTCTGTTGGCATGGAGCTGACATCTCCAGTGGCACCTCTATTAATACAGTGAGCATTTCACCATTTGCAGCAGATACTATATTCTGGCCACCTGTGCACAGCTCCGAGAAACAACCTTTTGTCATCAATGATTCGGCAGCCAAATCGGCAACGGCAACTAACAGATCAAACAACTCTGTTTTCGCATGGTCCAAAACTTAAATTCATTTTCAGCTGCAGCAAACAGATCCGAAATGTATTTTTAGCAGTTACCATTCTAGATTGGCATCGACAACAATGGCCACCTGGCGCCCAGGTCAAGGAAAAAATCTTTTTGCCCTAACCAATAACTTTTATTTTTGCCAGAAATAAAGGTCAGATATTCACCATTTGTAAATTGCCACAGAAGCAACCTCCATTTGTAAATTGCCACAAAAGCAACCTCATGTAGCCCAGATTTTAGTCAGATATTCACCATTTGTAAATTGCCACAAAAGCAACCTCATGTAGCCCAGATTTTAGGTGCAAGGGTATTAGGAGCTGAATGCTAATTGCCAGTTCATACCTTGTATTTTGTATTTGAAAATTTAGTCTCATATCCTGTATTTACAAATTTAGTCCTGCAAATTCGTATGAAGCTCAAGTGTTCTAGTGAGATCTCTGGATCACTATTGACTGCCAAGCGAAATTGCTTAATTGAAGCAAAATAGCTTAAATAAAAAAATAGAAAAAATAAAAAAATAAAAAAAGGAAAAAGGAAAAAAAAAACCCCTAGTCCTTATTGGATAAAATATGCAACTTAAAATTATCTTCTATTTTAATAAAGTAGAATAGAATAGAGTTTTTATCGTCTACAGAGTTTTTAATAAAAGATGTAAATCATTCTATGTTATCTCCTAGAACACATAGAACATACAAGTCTTGAGTTTGAGACTGCCCAAAGTCGCACTACGTATAGACCCATCCCATGGTGTTCTCGCGTACTTTAAAACAATATCTGTCTGTCTATCCGTCCGTCCGTCCGTCCGCCCGCCCGCCCGCCCCGCCCGACTGCCCGCCCGCCCGTCTTATTGTCAATATCATATTTCATTCATCGCTACAAAATGCAAACTAAAAAGCGCAAAGCAGCGGTGGCGAATGCCACCGCAACAAATTCTTGTACCGCTAAAGCCAATAACCAATGCTTTTATGCATCACTTATGCTGGGTTCACATGGAGAGATTGCCATGACGGCTAAAACCTTGTTGAACTTGGACTGGGCCAAAAAAAGTTCAGCCCCATTATGGGAGTTCAACTGTCACAGGATGCTACCCGCATGTTGATTCAGCTCGAGGTATTTGGGGCAGCATTGAATCAACGGCTTACAAGCACTGGCCCAAAATACTATCATGTGAACGACCCATTAGTAAATCATAGTATGGTATGTCAATGATGACAAAATTGCAAAAGAGATAATATAATCTGGCAAGTACACCTAAAGGTTTAATGTGTTTGTGCTTCGCTTAGTAACTACAAGAAATTTATCGCGGCGGCCAAGGCCGCCGCGAACATTTCTCTTTATCGACCTTGTTACCAACGTTATATTGAATGTCAACTAGTTCAACACTAATCTCTTACATTAATGTCAACTATTTCAACACGAGTCTCTTACATTTTGTCCCCCTCTTTACCAATGTTATGCCATATTTTTTAAGGATTAGTCTCTTGCATTTTGTCACACCTGTTACCAATGTTATGCCAAAATGCCAACTGTTGCAAGTCTCTATTTCGCCCTTCCCTGCATGAATGGTCCTTGTAAAGCAACTCTTGCCTAACACTTGTGTTATTTGGTCAAATAGATTCAAGCATATGAGCTTGTGCATACCAAAAGGCAATACAAAGAGTAGCATCGCAATATGCACCAATTGAATATCTTTATCAAACATACTACATGTGCTTTAATTTACTTCTACAGATTTATTCTCATCGCAATAGCAATATGCACCAATTGAATATCTTTATCACACATACTACATGTACTTTGATTTCTTCTACAGATTTATTCTCATCGCTTAACTGCTCGTTGAAAATGTCCTATATTGGATTGATTCTATGTGAACACATAGCCCTGGATATATGCTGGCTCACAAGTCTCAACATAAATTAACATATATAATTATCATCATCATTGTAGGAGTTTGTGTGCATGCCATTGAAGGCAATAAAAACAACAATAACACTGCAATATCAACCAAGTAAATATCAATATCAAAATACTACTGCGTATGCTATAATTTACTTCTATACACATTTGTTCCGATATATGCTGGCTCACAAGTTTCAACATAAATGAGCTTCCAGAAGATAAAATGGTGAAACATGTCCCTTTGTCCATTAAACCCAAGGCACATGATCTATATACACATACGAAAAAAGGAAACAAGGAAAAGGACTCAACCAATCAGGCACAAGAACTAGCTGATCAACAACATAGGCACAAGAACTAGCTGATCAACAACATCTGTTCAAGTCATCTATTGATTTTAATGATGAAGAAATGTACAACCTGTAGATTATCACAGTTTATTTACCAGTTCCATATTAGAAGAGAATATGTTATACATTTGAGCCGTCTCAAAAATAGCATGCTACCTGAGCCACAGAGCAATCCAAGCACATTACACAACATCATATATGACTAAATAAAGAAAAAATGTGTTGTGTAAGAGTCTACAACATCACTAAATCAGGTTGCGTGCATCAGGAATAAGTATTAGGCTTTATCAAGCATGTGCACAGACTACCAAAGCATGCATAAGGATAATTCTTTCATAAATGAAGTCACCAGATACCAAAATAACACTACCAAATTGCATGCACAACCAGTCCATAGTATTATTTTCTAATTATTATTTTTTCCCTCAAATATTCCAGTTTAGAACTAGACTTCCCCATTCCTTATTTACTATCGGCCCTGTACCTATTATATATAGCAGCATTTAATTTCAGCCCATCAAGTCTTTTAACTTGATAACAAAGTCCAACCCTTACTTTCCTGCTAAATTGTAGAACAAAAAATATATAATCTATGTAATTTCCACCCATTATCATATCCTCCATCTGTCCTGCTCCCTAGTCTAAACCCATTGTCATATCCTCCATCTGTCCTGCTCCCTACATAGCTCTAATAGCATAGTTCCTACTAACTTGGCTCTTTATACTGAATCTCCAATTTTTGTCCCTAGTATTCATCAGCCCTCCAAGACAACACTGAATCAAGTTTTAATACAACCTGTCTTAACTCATTCTCTTTTTAGCATCCATCATTTAAACAGACCCATATTCGCCATATTCCAAGCCTACTTTTAATTTTAACCGTATTCAGCCATATTCAAAGCCTACTCTTAACATGACAACTAACCTGAATATTGTGGCTCCCAGTATTCTGCGCTTTCATTTGATAAATCGTGGTCCTGTATTGCCTTAAGCAGAAGCTATTCTTTAAGAAATTCTTTTGCATTTTCGCCATCATGCAAGCAGTTTCTGAGCCCCTGTGTTGAGCAGATAAATGCAACGGCCAAATGCTATATTCTTGTGAGATCTACAACCAAATACAGAAAGAACTTGGGACTGGTGAAACCGGCTACAAATTTCTAAAATCATCTCCCCTTTCGGCCTCTCAAGATGCAACATGTCTTGGAATGGGATGCGGCAAACTCTAGCAGTTCTGAAGCTTGCCATTTAGGGATTTAGGGCTTCGTAGAGCCAGTAAGAAAAATTTGGCAATAGCTTCAAACGAGGAGGCTCCTCCAGGCAATGTAGGGCTACACCAATGGAACAATGGATCAATCTTTGGTGAGCCAATGGAAGGCTACACCAATGTCACTAAAAAAATCCATGTCGGTGCAAACTGCCGCTTTCACAGACAGGCCGGTTGTCGTCTCATGGTCGTCAATAGCAGATTTGAAGTTCTAATCTGGTAGCAGGAGCATCCTTGACGAATTTGTCTCTGTTCTAAAAGCTCTAAGCGAAGTGAAAAGGATGAAAACTAGCATCAATGGCCCTGTCTCCTCCTAACCGCGTCCAACATGGAAGAAGGGGATCCACCATAAATGTAGTTGATCTGTGGGAGCTCAAGCAAAATGCCATTCGCACAGGAGCAAGGGCGCAGGAGCTCGATGGAGCTTGGCTATGGCGGTGCAGTTTTCCTCTCTTTCCAATCCGACGACCGCCTTGGATTGGGCTTGCTTGCAGCCGAAGAAAGCGACACCTAAAATATTTACACGTGTCGGCCGCGCGTGAGGCAGAACCCAGAAAAATTAGCTATGAAAAAATAAAAATTCAAAATTGGATGTATGTTAGGGGTAATGTTCGGGTGCAGGTCATTACGCGGGGTAAGGCCACCAGGCGAGCCCGTTCGGGCGAGCCAGTGGCCGCACCCCGCGTAATGGCCTGCACCCGAACATTCCCCCTCGAAATGTTAGGGGTAGGCCACATTTCGCACGTGGCCACATTTCGCACTTCAGTCTTCACATTTCCGGCGAGCTTGGCGAGGTCGGCTATGGCGGACGTTAGCCGCTTGCCTTCCTTGTCCGTTTTTTTGCTTGCTCCAGTCGTCTTTTGTGTGTTGCGGAGTTTTGGAGTTGTTTTTGGCGCTAGCGCCTCAATTTTGTGATTTTCAATGGCGCCTGCATCTTTTGTGTTGATTCAGCATTTTCTGACAGCATTTTCACAGGTTTAACATGATTATCTTTCGATTTTGATGATTATCTTTCGATTTTGGCATGATTTTCCTGAAATGCAGTCCTAACATGTTTTTCTTGCAGATTTCGTGGGCTGGAGGTACATGCAACAGTCATTGCGAAAGATCTTGATATCTTGGCAGATTGCAAAAAGATCCGTCGCCGTAGAAGATCCTCGCCGTAGAAGATCCGTCTCAAGGTAAGCATGGGGTTGGGACTTCTATTCTCTAAATGACGGATTCATGGCCGCTGACATCTGCAGACAACAATAACGCCTACTATAGTAAGACTTTCTTGCACTCACTTAGTTTTCTGAACTTTAGCTTTACTTTCTGAGTTTTCTGAGCTTTAGTTTTCTGAACTTTAGCAGCTTTCTTGTTTCTTATTTCGATGGGGGCCCTAGAGCTCATAGACGTGCAAATGCTTATAGCTAATGTTAATGCCAGAGCTTGAAGGCAAAAGCGAACACTTCCTGTGAGCGAATCAACCAAGGAACAGGGGGTAAAAATGGTGGAGCTTTTTAGCGTTTCGGCGTTCTTTATTCTTTTCAGAGAGACGCTGGAGGCCTCCATAATTTTGTCTGTGATGCTGGCGTTGATGAACAAGATGGTGGAGGATGATAATAATCAGAGATTGCAGAGTGCGAAAGATCTTGATATCTTGATATCTTGGCAGATTTTTGTAATGAATTGCAGATTGCTTGAAGCACTGCAAATTTTGAATGGAAACTGATAGGCCTATTGGTGTATTCTATTGGTGAATTGTATTGTGAAGTTGAATTTAAATTTATTATGAATTATAATATATAGCTGGCACAAGCACTGCCAGATGGCACTAGCTAGGACAGCTGGCACTAGCACCCTGCCAGGTACGACAGGAAAGTCATAGGAAAATTATAGGATGTAAGAACGATGATAATAAGAAGAAATGTGGCCTACCCTAACATTTCGATTATATATGGTTTGATAGTATCGCATGTCAATGACTAGGTTGTTTATAAGCTTAGGAAATTTTTAAATATTTTTTTGCATGTGTAGAATAGAATAGACACGAAATGTTAGATCGCATTTTGTTAAGACGGCATGGGATAAAGGCTACCTTATATGTGCAATCCTGAATGTGTGTCCCGAAGACCTTAATGGCCACCCTAATATACAATCATGTTACTCTTGCATCATCGCTCTGCAATCCTATGCAGCAAAATAACAATAAAGGAAAGAGGAAAATTACAAGCACAAGTTTCTGCAACCAAATAAATTTTGATATTTCGATGTTCTTTTTTTGGCGACCAAAAAGGCCATAAAGCCAAAAAAGCATGCACATGTTGCATGCACATGCGGCATGTTGCTTGTTAAAAAATATTACGAAACATGCTTCTCTATATAAAATTAGCATAGTGCCTGAGTCTTTTGGTCTAGTGGTAACACACTAGTCCTAGAACAATTATTCTCAAGTTTGAGATCTCCCATAGTTGCATTATGGATAGTTCCGTTCAATGGCATACCTAACTACCTATCTGTCGAAATATGATTATATGTCATAGATAGATTATTAACTTTCTGACGGCCCAACGACCACAAATTATTGGTTTTTTGTACTCGCCCATAGACAACACAAATCAAACATAATTATTACTACACTATCATGGCAAACGATAGAAATCTGCTAAATAGTTGAGAACAATGATGAACAAAATACTACATCAGAGGTTTGGTCATGAGATCAGTTAAGGGCCCAACCTGAATGCTAGCGTGAAAAACTCATGTTCAATCCCTAATCCGGCATGCACAGACTTTTTTTCTCCAGGCCTAAAACTATGTTCCACATGGCATTCAACCGCAGACTCGTAAGATCCGTATCTACTTCCCTTTCAGGATTGATAGGTTGGGGGGATTATTGCAACTTCATCTCGCCCTAATTTACCACCTAAAGTTTTGTATTTTTTACCAAATCTTTAAGAGCTCTCTTCCCCTCTCTGCCTACCTTAAGGGTTGACTTCTACGTCAAACAAAACAGAAATGAAATTTTTGCACATTGGTGTGTCGCCATCGTCAGATTTGAAAGTAAAACGGAACTGTATGTCCGGGTTAAACATGCATATATGTCCGGGTTAAACATGCATATACACCGCCCGATATGGCACAAGGGAAGATCAGATATCACCGAACTTTTCCTGAGCTGCAAGTGAATTCTGGGTCTTCCTTTGGATTTGCTCAATCTGGATTGGCACAGGTCCAATTCTTCCAACCTCGATTGCTTTCCAGTGTCAGCAAGGGTTTTTGCCAGAGGGATCCTTCTCTAGCTTTGGATAAGGTTGATGCTCAAATTCAATATCGGCGACCAGAAACCCTTGCCAGGATTCAAACGGTCCACTCTATCACTATCACAGGGTTATCGATCCAACTACCCCTAGGAAGTTGGGTACATCTTCTAGAGCTACTGCTACAGCCTACCGAGCATGATCTAGCAGGTAATAGTAGTGTTGAACTGAGGCCTAGCACAGTGCCTACAACCAAACATATGGATGATCTGTCTTGAGCATGATGACAAAGTACATGTGTCCACACAAACTTTGCCTGAGGATTTGTTGCACACTGCAGAGGTAGAAGTCTCGCCTTCTAAGCCAGACAGGGCCATAAAGCACATACTGGCCCTGGGTGACTCCCCTGCTATAGACGAGGCAATATCACATAAGGCTCTTTGGTTATTGGGTGGTAGGTTCATTTTCTTCGTTAATAGAGCTTACGTAATCTTTGTGGAATGATTTGTTTAAACATGTTTATGGATTGTGCCAGGAAAGAAGAAAACTTGCCTTGTCCTTGGATGGCACTCAAACTGCTCTACGTAAGCTTCATCTAGTTGTCAATGTTCTTTTTATTATTGCTATCATTAATTTATCCCTTATGGTGCTGGGCATTGACATCACAAAGGTTCTACTTGTTTCTTGACAAGTAGTCCTTGTTGCCTTTGTCTTTGGCAATCCATGCAAGAGAGTTTTTGAATCCCTTATTTTCCTTTGATGTAAGAGACCACTGTGTGATAGATGGTGTCGAGATATGGTACCTTCCAATATATGCATATTCTATTTTATACCTTTTCAACATCATATATTTGTATAATAATTTGTGGTAGTTGTCTTCCCTTTTTTTGCAGATAATAGTGGAAGAACTGAATATCTTGATAATAGCATTTCTCAAAGTTGATAATGAGAAAGTTTATTATCCAAATTCAGTCCTTGCATCCAAGCCCATCAGTAATTTCTATCACAGTCTAGATATGCACGATGCAATCAGCTTTGCTATCTATATATCAACTTCAAGCGAACAGATTTATGTAATTGAAGCAAAAGATACATGAATATGACTCTCTGCATGCAAACAAACAAACTTCAAGTTTTTTTAGCAACTGTCTTAGTAGCAAAAGCAGTTCTTTCAAATTGTATGATGATTAATTACTTTCTCAGCCAGCATGCCATCTTTGCAAGCACACCTGCATTAATTTTGTTGCCGTTGATATGCTTTTTTATTTGTTCTCTTGACTTTCCATTTTCTCATGTTTACTTGAAATTTATATTATAGTAAACTTAAGCTTCAGGTATTTTCTAAGTATTTCAGCTGCTTTACATAAATTTCAATCTACTTATTTTGCAGGGATCTTTCTGAACAAGGCCTCAAAGGATGCATCAGTAAAAGTATCATTGATTCAAGACATCTAATCCATTGTAAGCACATCACTTTTGCAAGGGATATGCCTAATGCAATAACTGCCCATGAGACTTTAGATGTCCATTAGGATTATGATATGTGAGGTTACCTTCGGCAATAGGTTATGGGCTTCCAGAGAACTTTAATATGCAAGACGAGTATATATCGTCTTCTTCGTGCATATGAAAAACTCAATTTGTGCGAGAAGAGTGGATCATCCTATGGTTCCTAGTGGGTTTATATTGTAAATGGCTGATGCACCTATCCGTGTTCAGTTTTAGTTTATATGCGTCCATGACTTGCCTTGCTTTCTGGACATAGAAGTCGAGAGGTATGACTGTGTTAGTCCGTCTTTACATGTCTATGTACTCAGGGAGTAGATTTTGCATCATCTTATATGCAGCAGTTTGCAGGGAAGACCACAACATGTTCAAATATCTATCTATAGCAGGATATGCAATATTTCTTCAAAAGGGAAACTTTTTAGTTTTGCTAAATCTCAATCCCTCAATTCTTTCCCTTTAGTTCTCCACTTGTTGCCAGCAGTAGCTTAGCATATGTTTTTCATGAGCTTCTTTCTATCAATCTTTATCCAACTCAAGCAATTTTTTGTCCACATGACTTAACAAGTTTTTATCTTGTGAGGGAACTAGTTTCAGTGAACTCAATGGTGGGTTTGCAACTTAGTGCGGTGAGTTACAAGTTTGTATAAATATGCTTGGAATACTTTTCACAGACTAATTTTTATTTTAAATCTACCTTTTGCTAATTTGCACCATTTGAGCTAGTGTCATATTTGATCAGATGCAATGAATGTGTTTACATGGACTAATATGGGATGTGCAAAAGCGCAGCGAAACTTTCAACGCAAATCATGAAGATGGATACAAGTCAAATAAACATATGCTACTGCTTTGAATTCCTGGCTCTGTTATCAAATTTTAGAATGGAGGAAGCATATTCATGCTCATCTCACTAAGGCCATATTAGATACATATGTGTTTGTGGGGAGCATTATCATGGATGTGTGTGCAAAATGTGAAAATACCAATGATGCTTGTTGAGTTACCCATGCATGATACTATCTTGTGGAATGCCATGATATTTGCTTATGCCAAAGTTGGGAGCACAGAATCCATGAAAGTATTTTGTCAAATAAGGTTACATATCTAGCTATCTTAGATGCATCTTATCATGATGTTTCTGTAGCTTGTGGCAATGTCATCCATGTCCACATCCTCAAGTATAAACTTGACTCATGATATAATTTGTTGGAACTCCTCTCATTTACATGTACTTTAAATGGTAATGACCAGTATCTTTAAATTACGCCATTATTATGTTGAAATTATTGTCTGGGTTCTGTGGAGCGGCGCCACTTGTCTCTCTTACAGAGCCTCTTTTGCATAGGAGATTGCCGGAGATTGCAAGCAGAGCTTTTCTGTGGCAGAGAAGCTTGTAGAGTTTTTTTTTTCTCTCTCTCTCTCTCTCTCTCTCTCTCTCTCTCTCTCTCTCTCTCTCTCTCTCTCTCTCTCTCTCTCTCTCTCTCTCTCTCTCTCTCTCTCTTACCGGATGAACTTCACGAGGCTGCGATGGACACGCTACTTGGAATCATGGTTTTTTATTTGAGTAGGTTTAAAACAGGGCAAAAAAAGGGAAGGCTTCAGTTATAACCAGTTTGCATCTCTGGTCGGTTCTTCAATGTGGCCGCTTCTTGAGCTTGGAAGATCACATAAACCAATCGCGTTTTTGAAGATTTAACAAAGAAATTTCATCTGGGCAGTTGAACGGTTCTTTAACAATGGTTCTTCAAAAATTCGCGTTCTTCGCTATAGCCGTTTTGTGATCTTGGAAGATCACATAAACCAACTATTTTTTTTTCAACAACGAAATTTCATCTGGCCAGCTTCCATTCATGCAAAGGATCTATTGGATCAAAGCAGAGGAGTGGAAATATAAAGGTACTGGTCATTACGTCTGGTAATTGCCATGAGTCGGCATTCCGGCTATACAGAGCACCGGCGGCGCTGCCAAACTCGGCGACGCACTCGTGGCTCCGCCGCTCGTGCACTGCCTCGTTTGGCCGGGCCGCCGGAGCCCTTTACAGCGCGGAATGCCCCTCCTCCTGGAATTACCTAGTATGTAATAAACATAAGGTTCAGATTACTGTAAATTTTGGCTTAAATTATAACACACAATGTCTCCGCCGCTATTGCATAGCAGCGCCGCTATTCTCTGTTTCCTCTACAGCACTCTTCTCGGCAGAGCTCAGCAGCGTTTCCATAGTTCGGAGTCTCTTTCTTAGCTCGGATGCTCAACTCGGCTCAACTCGGCTCTGTTTCCATAGATTATATCGGTGCAAAACATGCTTCTTCTGCTCTATTTCGATGATCTATAATACATAATCTGATGCTAGATTATCTGATGAACTGTAAATTCAAGCTCAACCTTGATCTTGATGATGATGAAGTTGCAAAATATAACCCAAGGATTCTCTCAGTTCACAGGCTTTGGGACTATAATTTCTGGACAGGGTCAGTCAGAGGCAGATTGATACAGAGCATACAACAAGTTCCTGAGAAAGAGATATTGTGGGGCAGAGAGTTTTCAAAGGAAACGTATTTGATGTTTATACTATTCTGGTATCTGGAAAACAATAGTAACAACATGACAGATGAGCAGTTTGAATTCTACAGAGAATGCTACTACTATCATAGAGGCAGGGCAGATTGTTATGGAACAATGATTCATCTCATGTCCACTTGTAACTCAGACAGGTTGATTGAGTTGGTCAACTGGGGAGACAGTGGGAGACCTATCTTGCAGCCACAATTCTGAGACTACTTCCACTTCCTGGATACTTATGAATTTTAACCCATTTCCTTGCTTTTATTTTTGTTCAGGTTGCTGGCTCTTCAGTATATACGTAAAACCATTTGGATGGTTTCAGTTCGACCAGAGAATTGATGCTTCAATTTGCTGAATGGAGAATTCTCAGTGATATCGAGCCCTAACATCTCGAGCTCTCTATTCTTTTGGCAGATGAAAACTTTATTTATGCTTAATGTTTAAACAGTTTATAACATACTTCTATTGAATTGTGGCTTTATGCCTCAATTCTAATTCTCGTGTGATCATTCCCTATGATCATTTTTCTTTTTGTACTTATTTTCCATAATTAATGACTAAAAAGTCTTTCAAAGAAATAATAATAATAATACATAATCTATAACTTGACTACATAATTTATCTTCCATAGATCATATCGGCGCAAAACATGCTTCTTCTGCTCTGTTTTGTCACTGTGACAGAGCTATCCTCTGTTTCCCTCTACTATCTGCACAGATTTCTTATCATTTTCCCAGAAGTTACAGCAAACTGAGAGCTGAATCTCGCAAGAAATGGGACCACCATAGCCGCAACAGATATCTTTATTCGTAATCTGAATCTTAAGTTTATTACGTCCCGTAATCGACGGCAGGGGGGCAATCCGTTTTTGCAAGGCCTCTTAGCGGCGCTGCCAGCCTCAGCAGCACTCGTGGCTCCACCGCTCGTGTGCCGCCTTGGCTGGCGACGCCGCCTCGAGACCCTATGGGGCAGAATGCCCCCTGCCATCGATGACATAGTCCAAGCACAGGGTCCAGGAGTTTAGATCGTTTGAATGGTTCGGTGGAATGGAATGGCTTCCTATAAAGCAAACAAAACATGGTTGCAAGGAACTTATTCACCACATCACATACCCGGAATGTGCAGCCATTCAATGATCAAACATACAAAAATGTTAGTCTGAGGATAACAAAATGAATATTTAGCAAATCTAAGTAAGTTAGAGCTCAAATGGAGATTATCTGCCATCGCCAGCCTATTCCATAGCTGGAACCTAGATCTTTGGCAGCTAAAAATGCCATTTGTAGAGCATAAGCTTCAAGGAGCTGAGGAATACAGATTCTATAGCATAAAAAAAGAAGCATCACCGGATTTGCAAAAGAAGCTTCACAGGATTTGCAGAAAAATCTTCGCTTCAGAGATATGCTTCTCTGATATCCAATGGCCGTAGGCATGCAAGAGCGGAAAAAGCTGTAGGTTTCTCTGGTTTCCAATGGCCAGCAGGCAAGAGCAGAAAAAATAGCATCCGTTGGGCAAGAGCATACAAGAAGTTCAGGCGCCAGTAAGGAGCGCCATAGCTGCACTGCAGCCCACTAGCGGATGCCACAAAAAATTTTGCTAAGAGAAACTGTCCACACGATTAATCTGCTCTTACACACAATTGGATTCAAGACTCAAAAGCCATTACAAAGTGGCCATGTTTGGGATTAGATTTCCACAATGATTTTTTTTTTTTTTTTTCTATTATTATTATTAATATTCTTAAAAGCAGATGCTCATATTTTATGAAAAAGGAGCTAGTTTTCTAATTATGAAGGCAGTTTTAGTTGAATATTATGCAATGGGCAGTATTTACCTTTAGTGCAGAAGACCTAGTGTGGTGCCACTTGGAAATACCCTTGCACTATGGTTTTAAGGTTAGTCTCCATTTAATTTATATTATTAAATCCAGAGTGAATGTTTCTTTTGAAAGGAAAAGCTTTGGTGATATGTAAGTGGTTTGGTGAACCATTGCATAACGAATAATGAAGGGATTATTTAAAATAGGGTTCCTATATGATAAAGCATATGCATGCATGTTTTTGAAGTGCATGCTTGACATGTGGATGTCAAGGAGCAAACATGCTTGCATGAAATGATTATTATGGCATGTACTTCTTGGAAATGGCTCTTACTCTTGACATGCATGGAGCTCTTATCTAGTTACGTTTCCCATGGAGTATTAATAGAATAGAATAGAATACATTTATGTCCTTTGTGCCGTAAGGCCCCTGGACTTGTGTAGCATGGGCGAGCTCCCTACAAGGGTGCTACTAGCACATCACGCTGTTTTAATGTAGCCTTTTCGGAAGGCTGACTTTTTTCCTTTAATACCAGCACCCCGCTTTACCTCGGCTTCTTGGCCGTGCAGTGATGCGTCGTTATCAATCAGCTTTTAGCTGAGCAATTTGTGTGGGGCTATATGACCCGTGTTATGCGAGATCATATTACAAGCCCTCTTTCACTGTGTACCTCTCTGTGTCTGGTCATCATTCTTTGGATCGCATCTGCCAGATCCCGTAACGACTCCGTCATCTTCATCATCCTGTGGATTGGTTCCCCCCACTTTATATTTCCATATTCGTCCCTCGATGTCCCCATAGATCGGGCGGTCGTTAATCATATGGTTTTCATCCTCTATTCCCCCCATCACATATTCTCGCATATCCTATCCTCCTTGTCTATCCCTCTCCATCCGTCCTTTTTCGATTCTTAGATCGTGGCTTCCCATCCCGATCGACCCGAGATGTCCCTTCTGTTCTTCCCCAATATGTTATCCCCGACACACCGGTGTCCCATCCGTTGGTCCGGATTAAAAACTTGTATGCGAGCGATTGTCTTGGAGGGTCAGTATGTCTCTGCAGCCACGCTCTCGTCGCTATGTCTGTCCAATCCTCATTCCACTGCTCTTCTTCTATCAGGTTACTCAGGTTCAGTCCCATCTTCCTGGTCCATGTTGCCACCTCTCTGAACCATCCGGTGCCTTCAAGGATGTGTGACTTTGCTGATTCGGTGATTGCAATCTTTGGGCCGGTTTCCCAGGATGTCTCCGGCGTTGTCTCGGCGGGTATCTTATGGTTCTCTCCCATGCTCTCACTTCCATTGGCCTTTGCCCTGTTTTTAGGACCATGATTGTCGATTAGGCGTGTTTGTCCCTTACCACAATTCACATGCGTGCCATTGTCTAAAAATTCCTTCCTGCTTTTCCCAGTTTCTTTCTGTTAAGCCTGGCCCCCATGCTTCTGCTCCGTACAACTGGGTGGTGGCTACCGCTGCACTAAATAGGTAGCATTTGATGTCCCAATCAGTTATTCGACTTCTGTTACAGAAGTTTTTCATGTTAAAGTAACTTCCTATAGCTGATTGGAATCTGGCGTTAGCTCCTTTGGCCCACTTCCCTGTGCCATGTGCATCATAACCTAGATATCTGTATTCTGTTGCTTCCTCTATCTCCTTCTCTTTATATCTGAAAGGTTTATGCCTGTTCCTGTGTCCAAAGATCACTATCTTTGTTTTTGCTAGGTTCACTTTTTAGCCTCAGATCTTCACAAAATTGTTCCGCAATTTTGAGCAATCAGGTATTCCTTTGTTTTTTGTTGCCATCATACCAAGATCGTCCGCATATAGCATTATTGGTACCTTAGTGTCTCCCAGTGTGGGGGCATACTCGTCCCCTTGTTGATCTGTTATGTATCCCTGTAGTGCATCTATGTATATTCCAAACAGAGTTGGGGATAACGGGCATCCCTTCACACACATGTGTCACATATTATCGGGGTGTCCTTCCTGTTCCATCTTTGCATACACCTTGTGGTACAGGTCTTTGCGATCGATCCTACCATGCTTCTGGGGCTTGCATATCCATTAGTCTTTTTAGCGACTTCTCTCGGGATTTGTATCGAACGGCTTTTAAAATCTACAAAGCAGCAGATTATTTTTTTCTTTCCATGCGCTTTGTTCTGCTCTATTAGTATCCGGCGGGTCACGAGATGATCTGTGGTTGAGTGCTCGTCCGAACCCAGCCCCGCCCTTTGCGCTCTCTCACATTTCCTTCCTCGCCCATTTCTTTAGTTTGTTATCCAAGACCTTTCCAAACCATTTTCGCGAAAATCGAGCTTACCATTATCGTCCCTATAGTTCCCTGGATCTTTTCTATTCCCCGCCTTATGTAGGGGGTATGACTCTTGTGTCCATGTCCATCAATGGGAGCCCCCCCATGTATGATGCCGTTAAAATGTCTACATTGCACATGCGCTTATTTTGTCTCGGCATTTCAGCAATTCCACGGTCAGGCCGTATAAATCTGGTGCTTTGTGATTAGCCATTTTGTTTAGGGCTAGCATTACTTCCAACATATTGAAGCATGGTTTGTCCGGGTCATGCTGTATTGGTATTGGTACCGGTGGCGCCCCTGTCTTATATAATTTGTCCAGATATGTCTCCCATCCCTCGGTTCCAATGTCATCTTGTTCGTCCCTTGCTTTTACATTGCTACCCCCTCCTTTGTTTTTGAATCCTTTCCAGAATCTTCGGGGCTGTTTTCTCAGCAGTTTTCCCATGTACCATTGGTGCTGTAGCAGGTTATTGTATCTTTTCTTCTTTAGTAACCTTATGTATGCTGCCTTCTCTTCTCGGTATGTCTCCCTCCCCTTATGCTTTCTTAATTTCCTCTTGTGTTCTCTCGCTTTTCGTCATCATACCATCTTGAAGCTCAAATGCCCCGTTCTTCCCTAATTTTGATCCTTCTCCCAAACACATCTGCTGCTACCCTTATCATTATGTCATTGAGGGTATTCCCATTGTCAATTGCATTGTGTTCCCCAAATCCCATTTTCCCATTTCATCCTTGATCATTTGGGTAAAGGTTTACCGTACCTTTTTCCGGAATTGAATTCTTACCACTCCGCCTTTGTTATCCTTCTTTATTTACGTGCCATCCTTTTGTGGCGTCTCATCCAATCTAAATGTTAGTTTGATCGGTCTATGGCTTTCCTTTTTCCCGCCGGCCATTCCCGTAGCATTAGCCCTTCTACCTTTTTCTGCTTTGCTTGGTCGCTCAAAATTATATAATCCACTATGCTCTTACCATGTGAGTTTTGGCTCGTAAAACCTCCCGATCCCTCCATCTTTTCGTGCCATTAGCTATGATCACCCCTTGTTGCCGTCGCGGACTTCCAACAATAGCTCACCCCTAGCGTTGACCTCAGCCTTATCTTCAGATATCCCTCTCGCCATTCCTGTGTCCTCGCCGTGTACACTATCGACCATCTTTCTCATCCGCATCGTAATTTGTGCTTGTTCTGTCCGGTTCGGCATTTAGATCTCCCACTATAATCATTGGTCCTTGTCCCTTCCATTTTCGTTATGTTTTCTCCCGGTTCAACAATTCCAAATTATCATTTGTTTGGCGGGTAATATGCAATTATCGGAACTACCTCTTGTTTGTTTTTCAATTGAATATTCAAAACCATATATCTTTTATTGATATCCGAATGTAACATACATGCATTGTGAGCCGCACTATTCTTTATATAACAAGCCGGACACGCACTCCCTCTCCCTTTCTTGAAATCCCCTGTCTTTCCAACATGTAAACAAATGGTACCCTTCCTCCTCTGGTAGCCTTTTAGTGTTATGCTCCCATGTCTCTACGCCAAACATATTATGTCACAGCCGTGGGCACCTTCGATCTTTCTCCATCATCCCATGGGTGCCCTTGCAGTTCGATTACCATAATGTCGGCTCTTTTTCCCCGGGTTGCTCCTTCGGGGGTCTCCATGTTTTCCGTGCCATTCCCCATTCTCCTTGGCCTCCCCCCCCGGTTTTCATTGTCGGGGTTGGCCCTTGAGCCCCTTGATTTGTTAAGCTCTTCGTTTCCCCGTTTCCGCTTCCTCCTATTGCTCTGTTACGGCTCCCATCTCCGTGATTGCTCTTAGTGCCTCTCTCTTCGCATTACGTTCTCCACGCATCTGTTGTATGGATTTCCGCGAGATGTGAATTTTCCTTCTCTGCTCCCGTTGGTTTTGCTACCCCTGCAACCCTTCCGTACGCTCCTGCGGTTGAGTCCCTTGCTCTCTTACCCTTTTGTGTATGTATACCTTGCCATTCTTGACCCACCTTGTATCCTGCTTGGGATTCGGTTCCACGGCTTTGGCCAATTCCTGTGTAGCCCACATCTACGCATCCTTTGTTAATGCCTCCACGTACTTTGATTCCATTCCTCAATCGGATCCCATCCGTAAGATCCTCTCCTTGGTTGCCATGTCCCTCAATGTCAGGTTTATGTGCCTCGATCTCCCCCTCCATTGGCCCGATCGGAGGGCTTTGACGATGACGCCCCTGTGTTCCTTGAACACCGTCTCTATCACTTCCGATAAATTCGATATATATCCTCATTAGGCCTCTCTGCTATCCCAATTAGCCTAACATCATGTTTAATCTTATTACGCTCCTCATATTCCAATAAATGTGGTTTTATCCTATCATATGACTCCCATGCATCCAAATTTCAACATTTGATTTCTCTAATTCAACCAACCTTTGCGGGATCTTTGCTTTCTCCTCTTCGATCTCGTCCATTCTGCTTTTTTTCCTCGTTCATCTTCTCCACCCCTCCTACTCTCCGTCCATGCTAGTGATGGCTGCTTTGTTCTTTGTTACAAGTCTCGACCAATCGTTGAGTGCATCCAGGTTCGGGATCTTTGCCTCTAGCCGTTTATCCATTTGTGCCAAAAAGTCCCTAAGGTCTTGTTGGCTCACCGGGGCTCTTGCCGCCTCCAATCTCCTCTGCTGGCTGCAGTTGATGCTATCGGCCATCGCCCTCGTTTGCAAGAGAATCCTGTGCAGAAAGACTCTAAGCGGTCGTTAGGTGCTGAACTCTTGCTTGTGGAATAACCGTCGTTTCCCCCTAAGACTATATATATTTGCTGCTTCTAAACGGTATTTTTATTGGCGATTACCGTTCTGATTTGAATTTCAAATTTTAAAATTCAAAATTCAAAAGGCCCTAATTAGTTTCGTCCGTCCCTTTTTATTGTCACTCAGTTCTTTTCGTCCGTTGCCCAAGGTTGATCCTCTCGGGTTTCTCGAGTCTGAGTGGTTGGGTAGATGCTTGTCTGTATTGATTGCGCTAGTATTTTTGTGGTTCTGTGTTCCTGTATTTCTGTGCATGTATCGTTCTGTTGTGCTGTGCTCGTGCTCCTTAGTCTGTGGTGGGGGGTAAGCCCCCCCTTGTCCATACTTTTTCCCGATCCCTGGTGTCGGCAGTTTCGTCCTCTGGGGTATTCTTCATACATATATTGTACCGTTAGTTATATTGAGTTTTTAGTGGTCCGGGTTACCAGTTGGTGGGTCTTGCCCTCGCTATCCTGGTGTACGGCGGAGGCTTGGCCTCACTGTCCCGTATCTTGTTCCCGTCCACCTTTTACTCTGTGTTGCCATACATCGATAATTGATGGTGAGGTATTCTTCATACCCCGCTGTACAAGTCATATGCCGTTCTCCATGTGTTGATGAGTTTATGGTGGTCCGGGTTACCAGTTGGTGGGTCTAGCCCTCGCTATCCTGGTGTACGGCGGAGGCATAGCCTCTCTGTCCCGTATCTTGCCCCGTCCGCCTTTTACTCTGAAATCATTTTGTTCTCTGCGTGCTTCTGCGTGTCCTTTCATCAGTCTCCCTCTGCTTGTATCTTTTACGGGGCTTATTATCTCTGTCAAATTATTCTTGTTCCCTTTCTATCTGTCACTTACCTGTCACCCATTATTTTGTATTTCCCTTATTTTTGAGTGTTTTCGTCACCCTTCTCCTTAATATCTTTCCTTAATATCTCACAACCTCGATGCATCCTTGACGTCATCTATATATTATACTTTACATACTTTACATTCGACCTTCCATACCCCTTATTATATTACTATACTTCTATTATTATTATATTTCTATAGTTCTCGTGCCTCCTGTGTGGGCCCATGTCCGGGGGTCCGGGGGTCGTTACCACCTTACTCACATGTCCTCCTTTATCTTCAATCGTGTTTCTGCCAACCTGCTTATATGCTTCTTCATGACAGTTAGCTAAATTTTTGTGTATCATCCAATATGTTCTTCGTGTCCTTCAAGCTGTCTGCGGGCATCCTCGCTTACCTTTGTTATCTCGCTAGTTTAGCTACATCATATTAGTTCACGAAATACAGTTATGTTGTACGTCTCTTTTGCTTTAGGGAAAGAATAACCGATAATAGGACGCAAAGTTACTATGGATATCATCCGATTTTATATCTACTGGAAAAAGTCTACATTAAGAGGAGAGTTCTTCTCTCACGACCATTGTTTGTCTTTTCAGCCATTCTTACACAAAATTTTTCATGCAGACATACAAACAATCAGTTGTTTCCCTTCTGTATCATCTAAAAGTCGATGTCGTTCCTGAACCTGAACCTGATTCGTTTTGAACAAAGGGCTGTTTTGAACAGACAATAGAAAACAGAAAACAGAAAGCAGAGAACGAGAATTTGAAGAGGGCAAACAGATATAGAAGATAAAAGGATAAACGGCCAGAAGATAAAAAGAGAAAAGAAAGAAGGAAGGAAAGAAAGTGGCACAAAAGGAAAGCATGGCTTGCCAATGCTCGGTCCTCCCCTGGCTTCATACTTATCCGATTTCTTCCCTGCCCATAACTAATGCTTTAGCTTCTTGTCCTCTGATGGTTCCCCGATCTTTTTAACTTTTTCGAGATTCCTCCCCATATACACCCGGCATAAGAAATCGACGGGATTCTTCTCACAGCAGTAAATACAGACCTTGCCGAAATCACACACCAGAAGATTGTGCTGGTAGCTCGACGACCTTTGTATGGCGGCGTGAACCTGCAGTCTATTGAAGCATTGCATTGTGCGATCCATGTCTTGGCGCCTCACCGAATCGTTTTTGTCGCCTAAAACTCCGAGTACTTCAAGCAACCCTAGAGTATACTGGCTATCCCGCATGGACTGAGCATGATGAATTCTGTCCGCGATGCAGGGCCGGTGCACTTTCGGCGCGGCTGATGCATGAAGGCAAGCCCCTCGCCGGGCACATACAACCTGTCGAAGCGGATACACCGCGGGTTGAGCTCCTCCAACTCCCGGATTGAATGGCACATCAAGTTTCACGGGGTGCGGAGTTGGGGCGCTTTTGCCAATTTTCTGCTCCCCATCTACATTCACGAGAACCTTTTTCCCCTTATCCATATTTGCTTCTGATCTGTGACGAGTGCTAGGACTTGTTGGCGCTTCTTTGCCCTAGAATTTCCAGTAGCCCGATTAAGCTCAAGCGGACCGGAGAGACTAATTTCTAAATTCTAAATTCTAAAGGCCTCACTATCACTCTTCTCCTCGTTATCACCCGTTATATATAGGGTTTTAGGATATTTAGGGTTTACGAAATTATGTCCGATTTCCGCCCTCACCCGAATTCCAAATAGTCTGTCTTAAATGCCGGTCTTGTCCTATCCTGTCCCAAGATTTTTAAATGCATTAATCTCCGCCGCATATCCTTGGCCCTATACCTGACATGTGTACCTTTCCTATTCTCTCTATATTACTCATTATTATGGCTATCTGTAGCTGTCATGATCATTTCTACCCTGTTCGTTGGTTTACGACCCTCCTATTTCCTACTGCCACGTGCCCTATTCTTTGCCGTTCGGCCGTCGCCCGATGTTATTCCTCCGCTTTGCCACGTTTCGCCCCCGTTGTTTCTAAATTCATTAATTAATTTTCCCATTTTTGATTTATTTTATTCTATGAATATTCTTGTTTCTCAACGGCTCCGAGATTTTGAATCATCTGTCGTCGAACCTTTGAGCTCCTCTTCCTGGTGTCCTCCTGTATTCTACAATTTGTTACTGTTTGTGCGTTCGTTACCATTCCTTTATCTACCTTGAATTCCAATTTATCTATAGTAACGATCTGTCCTAGTCTAATATTGTTGTGTCATGCTCATGCACCGATTTCTATCTGTTTCTTTTTCGTCCAGATCAATCATACATTTGAATACTACCTAGTTTATAATTTATTTCATAAAAGGTATGAACATAGTATATTTCTGACTATTTTTGAGAAGCTAATGTGTAAGAATCAGGAGAGATGGGAGATATGCACTTAGCTGGATATACAGCTGGGCCCGTCCGATCGTTCCCTCCCCCCGTCCGCTCCCCCGTCCGCTTCAGTTTGGATTGCAGGTATTTGATTTTCGAAAACCCTTCGGGGCGGGGGTTTTTTAATCCGGGCAGTAATCCGCTTGCTGCGTTTTTGTATTGGGTCCCATAGACCGATTGGTCTCCGTGGACGATAAAAGTACCTTCCTTCCTTCCTTCCTTCCTTCCTTCCTTCCTAGGGTGGCAAACCCTTGCTCATATGGGTTTTCATCATATTCTAAGCATACGCTGGATATTCTTAGAATATACTGAAAACTACTCCAAACTGACTATTGCCTGTAAACTGGCGGTCGCCTCTGTTTGTGGTTTAGCCCAGTCGCTTGTGTCCTTTCCGACGCTTCTGCATGTAAAATACTAGATATGAAATATTTCAAAGGAATAATAGCGAAGGATTCAGAGTTGAGATGCCTTATCTGCTGTCACCCATGTTTCAATGATGAGCTCAAGGGAAGATCTTAGCTCCAGTGACCTCGCACAGAACAGGCATTCCGTCATGCATTCCGGCATGCTTTCTGCCTCCATCGCCCATATAAAACTCTTTAGTTTTCCTGTAACTAGAAAAAATACAGTAAGAAGCACAACAAAAGGGGATTTATCAGCATTTGATATTTTTAATGCTCATCTTTTATGTCGGAAAGCCAGAACGAAAATGAGATATATTGGGAAGAAGGAGAGTGCCAAAATAGATATATTCAGCCAGCCATATCTGAAGAAAGGGAAAAATATAATGAATCTGGACTCAGCTGCATGAATCTGCTCAGCCTTCGCTTCATAATCCGGTGCTTGTAGAGCCACCTGTGCAAATGCAAAAAGGTTGATCGCCTGCATAATAAAGGAGTTCTATCAGTTCATATAACAAAGCTTCTAGAAGCACGAATCTATCTTTTGTGTAAACGTCAGATTCCTTTGCCCATAACTATGCATTTCTGTTGGAATCGAAGCTGGATATGGAGCTCCAGATTTATAGAGAAGTAGAGCATGCATAACTCCATCGCCCTTAGCTTAAGATCCCTCTCTATTGGAAATCTAAGTCAGATTTGAAGTTTCAGTTTTATAGTCAACGAATTGAAAGCAGAGGGCAACCTTATGAAAGAAACTTCAACAAATCAAAGGCCAAGATGGTGTACAGGGAAGGACGATTGCGACATCAAGAATAGACACAAGAGTTGCCAAGAGGGCTATGCAACAGCCAATGGGCATCAGGGCACTTACAAAATTGATCACATTAGGGGAGGAACATCTCCTAGTCAAGGATATTCTCCAAGTGCCACATTGTCTCGAGGAAGGGCCCGACATCGATGACTAATGTCAGAGATATGCCACCAACAAGTAGACGACTTTATCGACTTATGACATCAAGAGTTCTGAAGGATGAGACTGGGCATACCTCCTAGGAAGGGCAACTATCACAGATATAGAGGCCATAGTAGTATCAGATTTAGACTTCAAGCAAAGATGCTTTGGTTAAGAAGGTATTACAAGCCAGCAAGGGTGGGCTGCTCAGGAATAGGAATATGGCGAGACTGCAACAAACTTCTTCCCCATCAGCCCCGATACTTCAGAGCAGGTACATCAACCTCGACAGCACCATCTCAAGATCATGATGATCGTCGATCTTCCACCTTAGAGATTGGAGGTCAAACACCATCAAGAAGAGGCACTATGGGGGACCAAATACTAGTATTACTAACTGATCAGTCAAGATTATAGTCCCTGCACATGGATGCAAATAAACTTCTCTCAGGAAGAGAGGTTGCACAGTTAGAAGTGGTAAAGCACTCAACATTGTCATCAACCTTATAACAACAGCATGTGACCAGCAGGACGAAGAATCGAATCAACAAGGGTCAACACAACAATATCAATTCAGGAGTTAGAAGAATCATCCTCAAATCTCGTAACCTTCAAGGCAGATGAGTCAAACACGAAAGATTCTACACAGTGGTGAACATTACCTTCAAGCCTTTGGGATGCGACGCCGAGCCTTATGTCGCCACTACTTTAATGAAGATAGTCAACATCAACATTAAGGACGAGAACAGTCAAGAGTCAGAATATGTTCGACAAAAGAAAGCAGGGCACACGAATGATTATACAACAACTCCGACCAAAATTTTCAACAAATTATGGATCATTACCTTGCTAACTCAACGACCAACGATTACACCAGCTTTAAGCAAGCTAGAGGACCTATCAGATAGTTCAATATCTTAGAATTATGGGTGATAACATCCATAATGGGATTGGGACGAAATTTCGAGTAGATTTTTGTCATTTCTTTTAGAAAGGATGGACCCAAGAATGGAGCAAAGCTTCAAGGATTGGGAAGAAGCACGTATGGAGTACTAAAACTATATACATTATCCAACATATTGGAACCTCTTCGTGAGCTTGATCACCTCGCTAAGAAGGATTCAATAAAAGGATAACCGTCGGCCATGTATATGATGAGTACCTCCACAGCATAAGGAATAATCCGACTCAATATGAAAGGAAGCAATCTAATAAGTCCGGCCAACTTCTTAGATGACATCAACTCAAAGGTGGGACTATTTCAAGAGGGCAATAATTAAGAAAGGGGAGATCCTAGAGTATAGATTAGATCTAAAACAAGAATAATTATTAAATTGCATAGTCTTTTTATGTGTGTCCAAAGGAAATGTCATGCTGTCTAAACTTCTGGCCATAGGATTTATGTAAGTAATTCTTTAGCTTGTAACCTTGCACCTCCTAGATGGCGGACATCTTTAAGAGCAAGACTCTTAAGTCTAAATCTAGCCAGTAATTATGGCAAGGCCGAGTAATTCGCAGCACCAAAGGAACAAACGTCAAGTTCGACATCAACCTTAAGCGGAGAAAAGTAGAGCATCGACACCAACTTATGTACCTTGGCAAGTATGACCTCATATCATAGAATAAATTAGTGCTATTAATAGCCAAATGGCGATTTTTAAGAGGGTCTAGACAATTTTTTCGGCGAATTTTATGAAGGGAGAATTCCTTAAAAAAAATAAAAAATAGCCATAACTAAATCAAGTATTCCATTATTTTTTTAGGATTAGCCAAACTATTTTCCCCCTTTTTCCTAAAGAAAAAGGGATTAGCCTTTCTTTATATTACAAATTAATAGCCAAACAAAAATAAATTCTTATTATAGACTTTTACACATCTCCACCTACCATCATCAGTGATAGTAGTCTTTCAAATTATGAATTTCTATTATATATACCACATATGCATCTTCAAAAAAGAATTGTAAGAGATGGTCAATATCCCTCCTGAAGGCGGCAGAATTTTGATCGGTCATATCTCTCACATCCGGTGTCAGATTTTCATGTGCTTGGGCTTGTTGGAAAGCTGGTTCAGAGAGCTTTACAACGGTGTATGGTATTTGCATGCTTGTCTTTGTTTCAGTGCTCAAATCTGCTGTTTTCCGGGCTGTGTGCTAGGGTTTCTGTGGCAGCCCATAGACACTTTGACGGACTGTATCTCTCACATCCGGTGTCAGATTTTCATGTGCTTGGGCTTGTTGGAAAGCTGGTTCAGAGAGCTTTCCAACGGTGTATGGTACTTGCATGCTTGTCTTTGTTTTAGTGCTCAAATCTGCTGTTTTCCGGGCTGTGTGCTAGGGTTTCTGTGGCAGCCCATAGACACTTTGACGGACTGTATCTCTCACATCCGGTGTCAGATTTTCATGTGCTTGGGCTTGTTGGAAAGCTGGTTCAGAGAGCTTTCCAACGGTGTATGGTACCTGCATGCTTGTCTTTGTTTCAGTGCTCAAATCTGCTGTTTTCCGGGCTGTGTGCTAGGGTTTTTGTGGCAGCCCTTCTTCTTCCTTCTTTGAGAAGTATAGCCCTCGCCTGATGCCGTTGTTGGTCTTGGCCACGCGGTGTTGAAAGGTGTGTGTTGTACTCTTATTGAAGGTTACGAGAATGTTTTACTAATTCATACCCTAGTTCCTGATGGTGTTGTTGATGAAAGTCTGACACCAATATAGGGATTGGCGTATGTTTTAGTAAGTATTCGAAAGGGTTTCCGTTGACTAGCCCAAAAGGTGCTCTGCCCGCGTTCTTGAGCCCCCAAATTCAATTCTAGGCACCCTTTCCGCAGCCAGAGATCCCTCAAACTTTGGGAGTCATGGCCACAGAAGATGGGCCGGCCTGGGAAACCCAAGGCGAGGGCCCGCCGCACAAACGGTCCCGATCAGCCATCATGGACAGGGGAGAGTCATCCTCCATGAAGAAGGAGGCTCGGGCTAAGGCTAAGGCCCCCTCAGCGAGGCCAGCCCGGCCGGAAGGGATTAATTGCTCAGACCACATAGGAACTCCTGCCTCGGCAGAGAATTGGAGCCACGTCAAAGCGGGAATGGAGGCTAACAGTGCTCGTATTGAGGCTAACCGAAGGTGCACTTTGGCTGGCATGGCAGTGGAGATGGAGTCCTCGGCATCCCATGTGCTCAAAAGGCAAATCGGGGTCGAGAAGAACCGTATCACAGGCTTGGAGACCCGCACGCTGCATGTGGAAGATGGCCTTGGCCTTGCACACTTCCGGCGGCGGCGAGGCAGGCGGGAGGTTGGCGACATGCGGGCCGCCCTGGACTTCTGTGTTCATCACTCCCGGACACCATGACACGGGAGAGGGAGCGCAATGCACGGGAGACGATGGTCCCGCGTTGCCTCGGCTTCACCGAGGTAGAGGCGCCACCACCATGGCACGGGGAGCACAGTACCTCTTGCGAGCAACCGGAACCGCGGCCGGGGATCTTGAGTAAGATCGGACAGCAAGAAGGCCCTCGGCGCCTGTGTCTGGGGCACTCGAAAGCGCTCGCCATCAGGCACGGGCTCGGGGGCTGCGGGCAACCATCCACGAGGCAGAGCCGGGGTCTCCCACCGAGGTTCATAGTCACCGGCAAAGAAAGGTGAGGAGATGGCCAAGCGGCGGCCCGAGGCTCTCGCAAGAGCTGTGCTCCCGACTTCACGGGGGCCGAACGCTGCTCGGCCCAGCTATCCGCCCACGGCCTCCCGCGGATGACCCATCGCCCCGCGCTGCCCCCGGCCACACTCCAGTCACTCCACGCCATCCCAGCCACCACCACCACCCCCAAAGCCACGGGGACCCGGCCTTAGCCCACCTTGGACCCCCAGCCGCGAACTCGAGGAGGCCTTGGCGGAGAGGCCACAATCTGTAGTTCGAGGTATGCGAGAGGCGGGGAGAGTCTGCGCCCACAACATCCGAACACACATTCTCGATCGGATGACATTCCCCGGGCGATTCACATTTCTCGAAAGCAGCCCGGCATGGGGCTTCGGCCCCGGGCCGTGACCGCATTGTCATATTCCGCGGTTCGCGGATGCAGTGCGTGATGCCATATTGCGCCCGGGGCGGATGTTGAAGGGGACATCCTCGTATGTGGGCCGGGACCTCACACCCATGCAACGGGAGGCCTTGCGGCAGACGGAGCTTGTCGAGGTGGAGGCATTAAGCCAGCGAGTGCCGCAGATTGGTTGGCAGGGATGCACATTTTCCGGCTGACACGCTATCTGCTGCGGGAACCCAGCCCCAACCCACGGTACCGCTGGCGGCCCGCTTACGCTTCTACTACCACGGCCCCCCCTTCTCCTGCTCCTACTCCCACGCTCCCTCGCGGCCCACACCCTCTCACCACATCTGCCTCCGGCTCCATCTACTTCTCACTTTCGGCCCTCTGCTTCCCGTCCTCCCCGCTGACTTCGGTGCGCATACCATCCCTGGCGACAAATAGGAATTGTGTCTCCTGGTGGTCTCATGGAACTGTCGAGGCTTCCCTTGGCGAAAGGGGCGATCGAACTTCCGTGGCGCCGGTATGGATCTCATCTTCCTCATGGAGACATGGGAGCATCTTTGGACCTGAGCTACGATTTCTTAGGGTTACCAACATTTCTCGGTCTTCAATACACAATGCGGACGGCGGGGTCATGGTGGAGTGGCTTGCTACTACCGGACAACCTTGGCACATTCGGTTACCCTCGAGAAAACGACCGACACAACCGGTGCCACGGGTTCGTGTGCATAATACCGGTGGCAACCCTCTTTTTTCGGCGCTGTTATTTCCCTCACGACGGCGGCACCTTCTATCGCGGCCACCCGATCACGGATAGGATGGACCCGTATGTCGATCTATATGATGACATCTGGCGGACATCGGCCGGTTGGGTAGGGTCGTCCTTCTTGGAGATTTCAATGCGGACGCGGGAGTAGAGCAGCCCATGCGACTTGACCCCTCGGCGATGTCCTGCATTTCGCCCCCGCCGTAGCTGGGCCGCCCGCGGTCGGATGACAGCCAGTCACTTTCGCTTTGTGACATTTGCTCTGCTATGTGGCATTTTGACTTGATAATTTGCAATGGCCTTTCCGCGGTGGCCCGATTCACCAAAGTGCACATGCAGACGGGACAATCGGGGGGAGGGTCTAGTGTGGTGGACTATGTGCTTGTAGTTGCGCCAAGATATGCATCTCATCGGTCGTTTCGGGTGGGCATAGGCGGTCGGGATGAGGAGGTCGACTCGGATCACCTCCACTTTATTTGGACTGGTTTGGCGAGCCCGGAACCCCCACTATGCCAGCCCTGCGCCGTCCCTCGGTTGGGACTTCGATTATGGCGAGAGAGGACTACGTAGAGATGCTCATGAGCGCCCTCCGGTAATTACTGCGGACCTCCACACTAGAAGCGTGACCGGACCGGTGACCGCTATTACGGGATGCGGCGGGCCGGAGTGCTTTGGCAGACCCCAGCGTCGCCCGCTCGGGGTCAACAACATTCCAGCGTAACCGATGGTTTGATCACGGTTGTAAAGCATAGCGGCGGCTCCGTCACATCACGGATCCAGTGCAGCTGCGAGCCACCACCCGTCTGCAGCCCATCGGGAAGGACACAAAGGCGGTTTTCAGCCTAGCTTGTCGAGGGAGATGTTGGGGCTTCTTTGGACACTCATCCTCCTTCGAACCTTTTGGCGGAGAGTGCTTGAGGCCAGCCCGACCCTCTGGGGGACATCACACGAGGCGGTGGGAACAATACTTGCGGCAGCTCTATGACCCGCCCGGGGGCAGCGTGCGCCCATACCCCCACGGGATGGCCCCCCATTGGTTCTCGTGGATGAGGATGTTGAGGAGGGCACGCAACGGCTAGCTAATGGGAAGGCGGTGACCTCGATGGTATCACGGTAGGAGTTACTCAAGTGGGCGGGGCGGCCGCTTGTGCGGTCCTCACTACCATTCAGCGAGCATTGCGGGGGGGTTCCCCGACAATGGACCACTAGCGGGGGTTGTTCCCATTCCAAAGCGGGCGACCCACACCTGTCCGGCCAATTACGGGACGATCATGGTCGATTCGGTATTTGCCAAACTGTTGGTGGCATTCTCGGCGATTGACCAGGCCCGGCGGCGGAGATGTCGCGAGCCCTCACAGGCGGGCTTCGACCCGCCACTCAGCGATTGACCATATCTTTACAGCTGCGGGGCGATTGAAGACACGGCCGGAATCACCGTTTGGACTTGTATTCTTTGCTTTGTGGACTTCCAAAAGGCTTTTGATCACGGTCCCGGAAAAGTTGTGGGCTAGACTGCGTCAATCTGGGGCTCCCGCTGCTGTCGCGCGAATGCCATATCTGAGGTTGTATGAGAGTTGTTTTGGCGGGGATGCGATCGGCCAGACCAAGCATTTACCAATAGTATCGGGTCCGCGGGGTTGCCCCTCTCACGACACTTTTTGGCCTCTACATTGATCGGTTAGAGCCACGGCTTCTTGAGCATGGGGGGATGGCATACATCTTTTGCACCAGGTCATCCGCCCGGCTCATCTATCTGCGCGGCGATGTTGGCTGCTGGCCCACACCCGGAAGATATGCGGTCTCACACGGATGCCCTAGACACATTTTGTCGGGGCTCTGAGACATGGCGTCAATCTGGCCAAGACCGGGGTGGTTCTCATATCCTCTTCCGTCACCCCATGCCTCCTGCACTCACATATCGGGGGGGCGGCCAGGCGTCCGCCCACCTACAAGTACCTAGGGGTGGAGTTCCCCTCCTCGCTTTCTTTGGGGCGCGTCTATCCGCTGGGGTGACAAAGAATTTGGAAAGCGCTTTATGCAATCTGAGAACAAATATCACCAGGCGAGCTATATGATTGGGGCCATCCGGTCACATCTGCTCAGGGCCGGTCGAGCTTTGTCCTTAAATGCGAAGTCGAGGTTTGGGGCCCTGGTCGTCTCTTTGACGACCTGGAATGACTTGGGAGCGCAGTGCGAAGGCATTTTGGCCGCGGGCACTTGGGGTGAAACCTTCGCCCCTATCGGATTACGCTGCCGAATCGATTCTTGCCGCCGCCGCAAGCAGCCCTTGATAGACACATCGTCTATTTTGAAAAGTGGTTTACTATGGGTGATGCTCGGGCCCCTCCCCTGGCTTACAACGGGTGGCCATGAGTCCGCAGCTGCTTAGGGCTGTTGGAGGGGTAAGAGAGATCGCTGGTTCGCCGGATGGAGCGTCGGCAGAACCGAATCGTCTGTTGGCAGCGCGTGACGATCGTGGCGACTGCGGGAGTACCTAGATGCTTGTTTCCTTGGCAAGCTCTGGGACCCCATTGCTCTAGAGCGGTCAAAATGGCCCATTACAAAGGAGCACATCAACCCGTGTTAGCGGGGCCCACCACCTCTACTGCGTTCCCGGTTGCCCGAAAAGCGCGGCTCATTGCCTCCATTCGCCGCAGGTGCCCACCATCTTCGCGCCCGAGGCGGGCGGGTGGATTGGGGAGCCCGCCGGGACGAGGCTCTGTCGGTCTTTGTCAAGCGGGTGCCGTTGAGGATGAGTCTCACACTTTCGAGTTGCCCGGCGTTCCGGTCGGTCGGGCGAGATCGGCTCCCTTAATGCGGTGGGCGTGCCCTTGCATTCTGATGAACACCGCCGTCGATGCGTGCCACGGGGTCATACATCCGGGAGGTCTTGGACTGCGAGGTCACCTTTGCCCCGCTGGCTGTCCGTGACTAGGCACTACGGGGGTGGTGCATGGCTGTATATATTGGGATGTTTACGCATTTTATATGATTAGCACGGTTTGTCGGCCCAGTGATTGTTGCCACAGTTTTCCCTCGAAAACCCTTCGGGGCGGGGGTTTTTTAATCCGGGCAGTAATCCGCTTGCTGCGTTTTTGTATTGGGTCCCATAGACCGATTGGTCTCCGTGGACGATAAAAGTAACTTCCTTCCTTCCTTCCTCTAGATGGCTGAGTTTGTTGCATAATATCTTCCTTCAATTAGGGTTGGAGATAAGTGCAATTTGATCACTATATCTAGAAGGTGTCATTGCATTGAATGTAGTTCAGACTATGGATGTTATAAGCTACGTTGTGAGCTTCTATTAACAGTTTTTTAATATTATTGTATGTTCCTTAATTGTTGATTATTATTTGTAATTGTAGTACAATATATTTAAGCTACAGAATCTAATTTACATTTTTTGCTTTTTTCAGTTAGGAAAAATAGCCAAGTGAGAATTTATAGTACATAATTCAAAAGTTTCGCCAAGTCCAAATACATATAAATTTAATAATAATAATAACTTTAGCCAAATATATATCATAAAATACTGTAAAATTTTGAAAAATAGCCAAACCATTTTTTATGAAAAAAATATATAGTATGCTTAATTTTTTCCCTGCTCATAATAGGCATGTCATATTAAAACTGGCTAAGACAATAATTGATTATCATAAGCAAGAGATGTTTATATCCTGGCACCAAAGGGCAAGTACCTTATAATTAAAGTAAGGAAGTAATTTCAATCGCGCAACACATCTCAGTGAAGCAATTACTTAAGTGCATCACGAGGACTGAGGTCATACATACTTAAGCTACAAGTCGTCGATCCCGACCACAAGAGTAAGAAGGAAGATGCTACTTCGGAACAGTTGCCTCGTCCCATGATATACCTCTGGATGAAATTTGAGAGCTTTTGCCCTATAGAGGCATAGAGCCTGAAATTACTCTTGCACCATATGCAGAGTCGACCAACAAAGCTCTTTATAGAATGAGCACTTCCGAGCTAGCAGAGCTCAAGAAGCAGTGGAGTTGCTCGACTTAGGGATCCTTTCGGCCAGGATGGAAGTCTAAAGATGTATATCAAACATTGGCATCTCAACAAGCAAACGACATAATAGATCAGCCCCAAGAAGCAAGATTCTTCTACAAAATTGACTTAAGGTCAGGCAATCATCAAGTAAGGATGAAGGGGGAAGATATTTATAAGACTCCTTCAAAACATGGTATGGGCACTATGAGTTCACAGTAATGCCCCTGAATCTATGGAATGCTCCACCGACTTTTATGCACTTGAGGAACGACATCTTCGAAGATTCCTTGGATGAGTTCTTCATCAATTTTCTTCGACGACATCGTGATCTACAACAAACTAACGGAGCCGTGGAGATGCTAAGACGTCGCCACTTATTGGCAAGCTTTTAAAGCATCAATTTGCAATGCCATCTCCACTTCGGCAAGCGAATTCGGCAAGAAGATAGAAGAAGCCATGTCCTCTAACATAGAATCAAGCACATATGGGCTAGTCTTTGCAAGAGTGCAAGGACGGAAAAGGAAAGAGAGACCTTCAAACATTTTAAAAAGGATGGCAATCTTTTATATCACAAAGAACAACTATGCGTACTTGAAGCTCTAGGAGTAAGAAAGTTAATCTTCCATGACACGCATAATAGCCCTATTTCCGGCCATGCAGAATCTATAAAGGTCTACTTCAAGATTAGAAGTAGCTACTTCTGGCCGGGCATGAAGAAGCAGATAGTCAGGTATACCTGAGTCGATCATCACCAATAGAGATCCAAAGTTCTTTTGCGCCTTTTAGCGAGACTTCTTCAACACGATCTGCACCAACTTATAGATGAGTTTTGTTTTTCATTCGCAGTCAAATGGGCAAATGGAGCGCACCAACAAAAATTTGGAGGACATGTTGAGAAACTATGTTGGAACAAGCAACCCAAATGGGTCGATTGCATCCACCTAGTCGAGTTACGTACAATAATATGAAGCAAGAGTCATCGAAGATGTCACCTCCATGATTAGTTACAGTTATCAATGCTTGACCCCAGTTAGGTGGCATAACCTAGTGCCCTTGGTGGAAGTTTCTCAACAACGACAGCAGATATGCAGCAGCTTGCGGTAGAAGTACGAGAGTATCTTCAAACAGCATGGGCACATTAGAAGAGTCTAGCAGATAGACATAAAATTCCTCGAGAGTTTATTTTGTTGTGGGAGATAAAGTTTGGCTCAAGTAAAGGTCAAGCAAGTGAAGCTTCGCGTCGGCAATTGTAAGTAGCTTGCTCCAAAGTGGGCGGGACCCTTCAAGATTTTGGAGTGAGTAGGGAGCCAAGCCTACAAGCTCGACTTACCTACCAACCTTAAAAGTCCACAAGGTCTTCCATGTGAGTCTGTTGAAGAGGCACACCCCAAACCCGGAGGAGGTTTTGGAAACCCCAACTTTGTTGGCGATGACGGAGGAGCAAATTGAAATAGTGCCCGAGCTAATCCTCGGCAAGGCATTCAAGAAGACGAGAAGGTCTCAATTCCTCCAATAATTGGTCGTGGAAGCACTTATCTGTAGAAGACGCAATTTGGGTATTGAAACAGGATCTAGAGAAGCAATACCCAGACTTTATGAAGGAGTTCGACGGCCGAGTCATCTCCGAGCTGGTCCACGCCGACTTGCCAGGTGCTTAGTTAAGTGTATGTCTTAGTATAACTTTAGTAAGGCATATGCATTCGGGCTAGTAGAATGCATATGCCAAAGTGTTAAAAGTGTAGGCGATGATGAGATACGCTCTAAAGGCATTCTCTAGGCCAGCACGCACCGAGAGTGCGCATGACTAGAAGGGTCATGTGAGAGGAAGAGCGGCATGGTGGGCGATGATGAGATACGCTCTAAAGGCATTCTCTAGGCCACCACGCACCAAGAGTGCGCATGACCAGGAGGGTCATGTGAGAGGAAGAGTGGCATGGTGGGCGATGATGAGACCATCATTCGGATGATCTCTATGCCACGATGCAGGGCACGCGCACCTGACCATATGGGGGTCATGGTGAGGTATGAATGATCATGCGCGATGATGGGATCGTGAGACGTTCCCTAGCTTAAACCCTCAGGGGCATGAGGCACTGCAGGTGTACGCGATCAAGGGGATCGTGTACAAGGTAGCACCCAATCATGGGCAATGATAGGATCATCTTAAATGGTCCTTAAGCTCAAATGTAGTAGGGTAACCTTGAGCTAGTAGTTCGGCTCAAGGAGGTAATTCGGGGGGTGGTCCCCTAAAACCACAAACTTATTAACTTGTATAACGTAATGTGGTACATGTGCAGGCCAGTGAAGGGAAGCATGGAGGAGGGAGCACGTTACTAGAAGATAGGAGTCATAGATTTCAGACTTAACTATGAACTCCTTAATTTATTGTAATAATATTATGTGTGTATACTTTTATAATAATAGTCGTTATGGCTATACAATTTTGTATAACTTATAATTACAAGAATTTGTCGCGGCGGCATTCGCCGCCGCAGTCAGGTTTGGTTTGATAATATCTCAGAAATCAACAAATTTAAATGAATGGAAGCGGAATATAAAATTATTGTAGTATTAAAGGAAATTGGAATGGGGTACATGTTTATGAGAGATCTAGGAGGATTTCAAAATTTGCTATTTTGTCTAGTAAAGTCTTGCATTCTGTTGACCAATCGATGGGATTGATTTCTTAAACTGCAATGTTTTGTCTCGGTTCTACATTCTTGCTCTTGTATAATGTTACCATATATAATTGTTCAAATCATCACTTTTGTTTTCATCTCCTAATGTGTACATCTCCTAATGTGTGTTTTTCATCTTGTTGTTCATTTATGCCTCGTAGAAGTATCAATAAATGTTGGCTGCTGGCTTCTAAACCTTAACTCTTGACTTCCAAACTCTTGGATATGGATGCTACATGGTTAGTCCAGAATAATTAAAATTTAGATGGGATAGTTAACTGATTCTATGAGAGGGCATCTTGGCCACTAGCTGTTATCATGGAGAAAGTGGAGAATATATAGGATACTTCCGAGAATATACATAAACACTTCCTCAAAGCACAATCACGACTGCTAAAAAAAGCATGCCCCAATAATATCCAAGCTCTACCACCTCAAAGATGGAGTTTGATCTTCAAGATGTATCATCTAGGTGCCTTTAATAAAGTGTTGATTAGCCATATCACCAATAAAATGCTTTTACTTTTCGATATTATTGTCCTCCTATATCGAGTGTGTATGGAATGAGCAACACAAATGTCCCGACACAATGCGTTGCACGGCATGAAACTCATCGAAGATGTCAATTATATCATAAGGGGCATTTGTTTGATCTGAGGACGGCTGTCATTGCATCCATTTTGTGTGACACATGCCAGTTGTAAGGATATGTTTTATAATGTTCACATTTAGATGGCGGGCTGCTGCAGCTATATCTACTCAGCACAAACCATATGCCATTTGGACAGACAGACATGTTTTCCTCAGGGTAATTTCAGAGTACACAGATTTAGAATAAATTTTTAAAGCTCTCCCCTGAAACTGGGATGAAGAGACAGTGAATCGTGTTGATCTTTTCTCAGCCACTGTCAAGTTGTTTTAAATGGGCGTAAAGTTGCTCCTCTTTGGATGTGGCGTCAAGTTGCTTAGAAAAACAACATATATTTAAAGCTCAAGTCTGCCATTGGTTTGCTTTTCCTTTTATGAAAATCTACAGATCTTAGATGTTGGCTCTGAATAGAATTGGCCAGCAAGATATCTGGATTCACTTAAGGCAAAAAAAAAAAACGGAAAAAAAAAGCCAATTGATGGCAAGGTTCGGATTGACAAATACTTTTCTGTTCGATTTATCATTCTTGCGCTTATCTCTGTGTTCTTGATAATCATGTTTTTAATTGTCTATATTTATTCACTGGTCTATGTATTTTGGGATAGAGCTGGTTATTGCATTCTTTGTCTTGTTTTGCTTAGTGGAAGATCTTTGAACAGGAAAATAATGGGTCCAGACCAAACGCTTGAGCACATGCATAACTGTATCTTCGAACAGGAAAGCAATGGATTCACATCAAACCAAACAAAACATTAAATTATTTTATGGTCGTAACAAACAAAATCAAGACCAAAGAACCCAAGACGCCAAAGAACCCACCCACACAAGGATTGCAAATCTTAGAACTAATAGGTACAGACCCTACAAAATCATCAACATTCGGTCAAAACTACGGTGCAAGCCACAACTCGACTCCTCTACAATTCCTCTGTCTCTGGAATCCGCTGGGGTTTCTCTGAAAAGATGTTAACGCCTGCCAAATGTTGAGACCACTTATAATAATATGATGTCTTGCTCTCTTATTGCAAGTTCTCATATTTAGAATGAGCTTTGCCGCGTACAACAGAACTTTCCCTGGGTTAAAATCTGATAATAATAAGCCAGAGAAAAATTTACCTGGCTTGGCAACTCCACCCAATATCATCCAAAACAGGATATGCTAGTAGGTTTATCTGATATGCATACAGAACTTGAATGTTGCTTGTATGCAGAAAGAAAACATTGCAGTTGTAAGCGATAAACAATAAAGGGTTGCAACAAATCGGAGCCAGAACTTGAATGTTGCTTGTATGCAGAAAGAAAACATTGCAGTTGTAAGCGATAAACAATAAAGGGTTGCAACAAATCGGAGCTCTTTATGAAATGCTTTCTCAAATTGTAGCCATAAACCTTATGTGTGGCCATTGTTTTCATCACGGAATTCCCTGTCCACCACAAACCTCCGACCAATGTTTTTGCCACAGAAAGCAAGATCATGGTTTGATGAAGAGGAGGATGTCTGCCGGAATGAGGGGCGCTTTAACCAACAGTAAGGAATGCAGAAAAGTCTAAAATAATGCCTGAAATCTTGGTCAGAGATTCTGCTTACCTTGAGCTGAGAAGGTCCTTGCTCCCAAGCCATGCTTTGAGAGCACAAACAACGACTTCCAGGCCTCTCCCCTTCTAAATTACAGCCAAATACACAAATCCAAGCTCATATCTAAGGATATCTAATCTGCCATTGCCTGGCCTCTGACCTAATCGCTGCGCAGTAACATAGCGGCGTTGTACGCCCCTGAGATTCCTGAAATCCGCTAACGCTGCCTTGGAGAATCTTGAAGCCCTAAAGAAAGAAACCAAATCCTAAAATATTCGCAGCTCCATCCGGAGACTTCTGGATGCTCGAAAGCGGATAAAATTAACCGGAGACTTCTGGATGCTCGAAAGCGGATAAATTAACCGATCATCCAAGATGTAATTCCGAAAGCACGGGCTTTCTCAAAACACACACAATTACCTGATGTCCATCAGTTACTCCCCGCTCAAATCCGACAGACTTCTCCAACCCAACCTCCGCGCCAAACCAACCCATCTGCTCCGTTGACAATCTTCCTATCCCGTCAGATTTCTCCGCCCTCCTTCTTTTATACTATGCTGGCCCTTCCAGAAGCTTCTCGGACAACGGCCTCAGTTCCTTCGGGAACAGCCTTAGCTCTTTTCGGAACCTCCGCCAGACTTCAAACCCCATCCTTCTAGAAGTTTCTAAAGAATGCCATTTCTCCCACCTGTCAAGTTTTGAAACGTTCACTCCCTCACTTAGTATTTTAGAACTTGACACCTGTTCAACTCTAAGCACCAAAAAATAACAATTTCACGTGCCCTAAGCTGCCCCCTAATCCTCCATATTACAATTATATATTAGAGATAGCCTTATAATTACATAACTAGACTAGAAACGTGTGCCCGGCGATGCCGGGCATTAGTCGTGGACGTGTGAAGGCATTTATGTGCGTTAGTTGTGGTTGTATTGTGAATGTGCGTAATGCATCCAAGGGAATATAAGTGTGCAATAGACACATATAGATAGTGAAGTCACATTTACCTTTGTTGGCATGTACATTTTTCTCATCAGGCTTCTGTGTGCATCTCTATTTTGGAAATTTTCACTGAGCTTACTTTTCCCCCCACCCTCCCTCTCTCTTCCTCTTTTCTGCTGATACAAAGGCCAGTCACTCCTGTTTTCTTATTACACCTTGCTAGTATGACTTGCTTTGGTTATTGCTTATGATTATGGAGCCTGGATGGCTTAAATTGATTTAGAATTGTTGGTTTATGGTTTTAGAGCCTTGGTGGCTTGTTTACAGTTTTAAGCCTTGGTGGCCGTTTAATTGTTTTAGGGCCTTGTTGGCTTAGGTTCATGCTTGGTTTGGCAGGTTTTATTGTGTTGGTGGCATCGGAGCCTGGTCGACTATTGAAAGTTACTCTTGCCTTTTTTTGCAGGATGACGCGGTCATGTTTGCGATTTTGGTTGGTGAAGGTGCTGTTTTCAACATATTCCTTCATAGCTAGCAGCACACACCTGCATGTGGATTTCCTTCTACAACTTATCTATAAACCCAAAAAGGCCATGAGGGTCTTTTTTACTTTTCAGTTGCGTATAGTATCTCTTAGATGGCTGTTATCTTTAGGGTTTCCTCAAAAACCCGAAAGGGCGAGGTTTTCATTCTGGGGATAAGCTTCCTTCTTGGAGATAGTATGTTTCCTATTTATGGAGATGCCCAGTAAGGCCATCTTGTCCTATTTCATACTCTACTCTGCATGTTTTCTGTTTATGAAGATGCCCACTAAGGCCATTTTGTCTACCTTGTCTCTATAGCTCTAGAACAAACTTTATCTTTAAAGTGTACACATAATATGAAGTTCAAATAAAATGTTAACCAAATATACTGGGTCTACATGCAAATACAACATATTTTTGGTGCAAATAGAGGTTATGTCCGTCAATCTCAATGGATCCACATCATGAAAAACTCGTCCCAAAGAACTCTAAGGACATCTGGCAGCTCGATGTGAAGCTTAGTTGCGAAGCGGATAGGTATAGAAGTTGCAAAGTATGAATGTGCAAACATGCTCTGATACCATATTCCACACGCGCAACTCAGGTCTACCAACAACAATGTTATATTGAACATCACAAAGCATCTCTGTATACCACATTCCTTGTGAACCTTGAAGGAAGGATGGATGTGTCCCAACACAATGTAGAAGGAAACTCCACTCGGGGTAATAGATGTAAAAGGATTTAGGAAGGTCACATATTAGTCATGGGCACATGTAATAGGCATGATTATAATAATTGAATCATGGAGTGGAGAGTGAGGTAGACAGTAGAGAGTGGGGTAGACGGATATCATAAAGTTGTAACTTCTAAACCCTAAACCAAACCTTTGGAATTATCTCCATCTGTGAAAGATATAAAGCATCATCATGTATTCTATCTAAATACACAAATCCCAATACTAAACCCTAAATTTGTGGTGTGATGATTACTTCCTGTTCCTATTATGCTGTCAATTATTGTATTGACTGATTCATGAAATAAACAGTGAGGGTAAGCCAAATTTGTGAAGCAAAAATTGCATGCGTTCAAACTGAAAGAAGGTTTTTCAAACACCCACTCCCCCCTCTTTTTTTTAATCAGGCAAACGACAATGGCAATAAGAGTTGAGATGTGAATTATTTGTTTTTTCATGTACACGTAGGATGTGTCTATGGGATGTTAATATATATAGTCTAGAATGTTCTAACAATCTAGTAAATTTGTGCGTGGCATTGCCAAGCATTAGCAGGAGCGTATATTTATATGAACTTGTGATGTCCAACATGCTAGATTCTCACTTTTGAGTACTAATTTAATAAAGTATGGTAATGTATATCCAAGACTTCTGCATTATCACTTCATGCCCATTTCTAAAAGCATACCACTGGCAAACCAAGAAAAATATACGTCTACAACCAAGCATTGCAGGGTAGATTAAATTGTGTTGTGACAGGAGAAGAATATATGATTTTTAGTTTAAAAAAGAAAAGGAAAGAACAAATAAGAGATCTTGGGGTGCATCGCCACACTTCTCTCAAGCTCGAGAAAGAAATGTTGCATGTATTTTGTTCTCTATGATCAAGGACATTGCATTGATAGAGAGATGTGAAACTTAAATCAAAGCGCCCAATCTTTATAGAACCATATTTCTTGGGGCAAGGACATGTCAGTCCCTTAGGGTCTGGTTAAGGGGTGCGCACACAAAGATTACATTATTCTGTTATCTACATTTAATTGGACCATTACGTTCTCTCTTTTTATTCAACTCCTAGACATGCATGAGAAAGTATTCTCAGAAAGAATCTTAGGGAGATATATCTTTGAATCTTATAAACTTATTCACATTTCCATCATCGCACCAAGTCCAAGTGAAGTTTTAAGGCCAAAAATAATTGTTCATTTCCTGTTTAGCGAATATTTGAAGTGAGATGTATTTCTACGTAGGCCTAATACTTTTTCTTGAATGCTACAAAATGATGAAACATTGAATATTTGAAGTGAGATGTATTTCTACGTGGGCCTAATATTTTTTCTTGAATGCTACAAAATGATGAAACATCTATGGATTGTACACAAATCAGAAATCGCCTGTTTGGTTTCTACATGCTAGTGGATTATTACTTTTGTTCCACTTACATTTGATGCTGTCTACTTCCATTTCTACCAATCCGACCCAGCTGAGTGCCAAATGAAATGGGCGCCAGGTGATACAGAGGAGAAACCTGAGCAAAACATTCGTGGAGAACTACCCATCCATCATATTTTTTTCCTTTGCTCAAAATTTTTTCATTGAATGCTCAAATTCCCCATTTAATTTCGCCAACCAAAATCAGGCAGCGAGGGAACTTTGATCCCGCAGGGGGAGACGCAAGATGAAGGAACGCCGCATGCGGCGTTACATGCGGCGTTCCGGGTACAATTCCCAACACATTCCAGGTACAATTCCGGGTACAAGTTCCTATATTCTTGTTGTGAGTTTTTGCAGGGCTGTTGCAGCTTCATCACATTAGCGTAATGCTGAGGACAGCATTATCCTGGGGGGAAGAATATGACGTTCCCAGGAAATATACGCCATAAATACGTATATTTCCAGGTCCGCCACTATACAAGTCTATCTCCATAGCCTTGTATACCATAGATTGTGGCACTAGGGGGCATGACTAAGTTATTCATATAACTTAGCCAACCTTAGGTTAAGACCATTTTCCACGTGGCTTTAACCTATTGGGCACCCGCCACACTAAACCACCCCACAGGAGCCATGTGGCATAACATGTAAACCCTAACCTATAAAGGCATAAACCCTAACTCTAGGCCTCTTTTCTGGCTCCAACCGTCCGGGAACCTTCTTCGCGCTCGAAACTCCGTTTTGAGAATTGCTTGTTGTGGCATAGCCTAGCACAGCAGCCCCAGGAGCGTGAGCGCATTAGTAAGAGTGGGAGCTACCTCGAACACCTCGAAGATCATGGAGACGCCAGGAGCAGGAGGGAGTTCTTCGGGAGCAGGTATTTTGTCATAGAGTTCTTGGTAGATCATCTGGAAGTTAGGATTCCAGATGAGTTAGCATCTCATGTCTCTAGTAGAGCCATTCTAGAGCCCTCAGTTTAGATCTTGAACCCTAACTATAAGTTAGATACATATGACTCATTATTATGATGTTATGTTATATGTGATGTTGGTTGATCATGTTTGCTCCTCTTGTATTGGGAAGGGGGGTAGAGACCTAGTAGCCATTACTTAGTGATGCTCCTAGTTTAGACCCTTTAGTTCCTATTATTATGCGGCATATGTATAGGAACCCACCGGGCTACGGGGGCTATGATATGACTCAGCACTACATAACGGGGCTAGAGGCGAGACAGAGGGAGGGTCTCTGCTGAGCGCGGCTACTGGAGACCCCATAGCGGGCTAGGCTTATGGCCGGTCACTTCGAGATGATAAATGCCTTCCTTTGAAGACGATGCTGCTTGAATCCATGAGAGCCAAATTGTGTTAGGTTCATGTCTTGCCCTTTAGGAGCTTCTATATAGTAGGCTGGAGACATTATCTCTGATAAATTCTCATTTTCCTTCAAGGCCATTTCCTGGTCTGCATGCTCTGCAAACCAACCCATTAGAAACACAATTCTATATATTCCCCATATACTTAAAGTAAGAACAAGTGCTTGAATAGAATGTTGAGTATTTACAGGATTTGTTATTGCACCATTAGGCCCAAGTCTGTCCAAATGGCTGTGATAGACATGCCTTAGGATATCTCCTTTTATAGGCCAGACTGCTAAGAAATGCAACGGATAACAGTACCCACAAGGCAAAATTAAGAAGAAATATCCTTACGCCACTAGCCTGGAGACATTATCCCTGATAGATTCTCATTTACCTTCAAGCCCATTTCCTGGTCTGCAAGCGCTGCAAACCAACACATTAGAAACACAATTCCATATATTCTCCATATGTTTGAAGTAAGAACAAGTGCTTGAACAAAATGTTGAGTACTTACTGTATTTGTTACTGCACCGTTAGGCCCAAGTCTGTCCAAATGGCTGTGATAGACATGGCCCTTAGGATATCTCCTTTTATAGGCCAGGCTGCTGAGAAATGCAACGGATGACAGTACCCACAAGGCAAAACTAAGAAGAAACATCCTTACCCCGGTAGTTTGGAGACATTATCTCTGATAAATTCTCATTTTCCTTCAAGCCCATTTCCTAGTCTGCAAGCACTGCAAACCAACCCATTAGAAACACAATTCCCCATATTCCCCATTTGTTACTGCACCGTTAGGCCCAAGTCTGTCCAAATGGCTGTGATAGACATGCCTTAGGATATCTCCTTTTATAGGCCAAGCTGTTGAGAAATGCAATGGATAACAGTACCCACAAGGCAAAACTAAGAAGAAATATCCTTACCACCTGATGATACTGTGAAGCTCGACATATTTGCAAATCCCACAGTGCTACCAACCCCGAGTATCTGCCATATCCTTATGGTTTCTACCAAGGGACGCCATCACCACCAGGAGCACCTAGATGTGTTCTTATTCATCAGATTGGAGCTGCCAGTTACCCGGTTCGAGCATCTGGGATCCAGAACGCAATTGACTGCCAGTTTACTGGTGACAATAGGTTTGGAGCAGTCACCAGCATATTCTGGGTATATTCCAGCATATACCCAAGATATGCCACAAATCCACATAAGCGAGGGTTTGCCCCCTAGGGGCAACCCAAAAACGGTATACATGTTTGTTTGCCTTATTGTTGAGGTGTTGGCTTTTCAAACTATTAATTTTGAGTCACGTACAAATATTAGACTTTTGAAGATGGTTATCCTATGAAATTGATTAAGTTCTTATGCAAAGATAAATGTCCATGTTTTCATTCTTCTACAAGCTATTTTTGAGGTTCAACATTGAAGATTGAGACACAATGGCTGGTATTTTGTTTTTCAATTTGATTGAACCTAGTGTCCAAGTTGTCCAAGGTTTCAAGTATTAAAGTTGTACAAGTTTTATTAGAAGTTGTGGAGTGGGGATTGAGTGGCATACCAAGGCAAAAGAGCAAGGGTGATGTTAAATGAGGAGTCTTTTTAGCTTTAATTTTTGTTTTCCTTGAAAGATTTCTGAAGATGGTTGAAGAACTGAAGATATATCTAGATAAGGATTTTATTAAGTGGTTCTTTCTCTTTGCAATCCCATTTTATTGAGGTGAGAATCTACATGTTAGTTGTCTCTAGCGCTAGAGAGAGAAGAGAAAGAATGGCATGTTCTCGAGCTCATAATCTGATGGTATATTGGATGTTTTTTGAAAGCTAGCACTCTATCATGGTCATCATAAGAAGAAAGAGCAATAAGGTACACTGTCCAACAAAAGATAATAAAAGAGGGACCCAGGTCTTTCGCATTTTGGGGATTTTCAAACGAGAAATAATTCTTGCTTGAAAAAAGAGTCTCAACACCGAAGTCAGCAGCCTGGCACTTTGACAGTGGTGGGTATTCTGCCGTCTAAACTATTTGGTCCTCAGGTCATTGTTGGACGAAAATAATACCTAATATTGCAGGAACCTTTAGTCCTCAACAGCCAGTGCCGGACTTCACTTCACTAGTTGTGTAGCCTAGTTTTCTCCATTTTCGCCGTTCTTTTGGAGTGCTTGACTTGAGATCTCTTCATTGGAGGTTTAGGCATATGGTATCCTCTTTCCTTATGATATCTCATTTAAAACTACTATTTTGATGTTATTTCACATTTCCATATTGTTTGCATTGCATTTTTTGACACAAGGGCGTTCTATTTGGCAAATTTTAGTTTTGCTTTGTATCCTTTATGGTGTAGGTTTTGTCAAGGGATCGTTTTGCCTCACTATGATATATCATGTTGCATTTTTTATGCTTAGACTTTATCTGGACATGAAGTATGTTGCATTTTGGCAGTCCATTGAGTTTTTGTGGCATGGTTTTATATTGGATACATTCTCATCTGCATTGTATTCATATGGTTTTAAGTTTCTCAGAAGATCAATTTCATTAGCAATGATCATTCATTATGCCTTTGAGTTCATCATCTTTTTCACAATATACTGTTATACGCTAGTTTTTCTCACCACATGTCACTTTAAGTAGTCATTGTATTTTCATTTGCCATTTTTCATCACTTTGTTTTATGCTAACCTCATTAGATCCAACCTGACCTTGTCTTTCTCGACCTCCATCTCTTCTATACCCTTGGCCATACCCTCACCTTCACCTTAGATCCCACATTTTCGAGCACCTGAATTCGAGCCTAGCTATCTTACATTTTTCCAGACTTGAGCCTCTCTTTTGCTAGACTTGCGTTATTCTTCGACTATCCAGTATGATACGCATTCTGCTCGTTTCAACGGGATATCTACATTATCTGCGATTCCAAACAACACCTTCAGTTTCTCATTGCCTGGAATTATCAAAATGGAATCACAGTTTTCTGTGTTCCTTCCGAGTCCCCACAAGAATGCCATCAATCCGAGCCATTGAATCGTCATTCTGGGGAGGGACGAGCATTATATATGTGATTTCATTTTAGTTATCTAGTTATCGGCATCTTCTCACAGTAATTATTGCCCTTTGATGAATGACAAGCAGCAGTTTTATGTGTTCTTTGCGAGTCCCTTATCAGAATTGAATGTTTTAGGATATGCCCAGTTGTATTTAGGCTTCAACGGATATTAAAGCATGTGCAATGGTTGAAATATGATTTGGCAAGATTTGAAAGGGCATATTGGTTATAAAGACCTAACGGTGAGGATTTATTTGGAGATGAAGGGTTAAGATTGGAGGAGGAAATTTTAAGAGGGAATACATCTCCTCATTCTCTTCTCTCTTCCATTCTTAGATTTTTTCTTGAGGGTCTATTTGTAGTGTGTTGTACTCCATAGAGTTAATAAGGGATGAAGAGGATGATGATCCTCGTAACCATCTATTTTGCAATTGATCTTGACTTTTCTTCTATCTCGATCTTTCTTTTTTCTTCAATCTTGTCTTCAATTTGCCTTACATGTTTTGCTAGAGTGGGATGAAATCCACTGCATATGCTTTACAGTTTTGCTTGTTTTGAGTTTGCAATTGTGATCTTGGAAACGCAATTCTGTCTACAGTTATGCAGAGAACTCCTTTTGAAGAAGTGTATAGATATTCTTCAGAATCTCCAATTATGAAAATAGGAGGAGAACTGCCAGCTTCCGATCAAGCAACAAGTGGCTTTGCAGACATTCTGCAAGAAATATAAACTCGAATTAAAAAAAGATCAAACAATTATGATCTCTCAACTCGCAAAGAAATGAAGAAAAGTGGATCATGAAAAAGGTCAATGGATTGGGATACATCTTCCTAAAAAATGCCTATGGCAAATGAGTAATAAGGCTCCTAGATATTATGGTGCATTTTAAGAATGACAAAAAAATCGGTAAGAACCTATCGTTTGTATTTATTTAGAAAATGGGGTAATCGGCATCTAGTTTTTAATGTTGGAGTACTAAAGCCCTAAGGGAAGTGAAATTTCTCCTATCATTTTGCAGAAAATAGAATCCTAACATTAGAGGTGATAAGGAGGTGCTTGAGCCAGAAAAGATATTCATCAAAATAAGGAGATACAGACTTCTTCTTATCGAAGGTATCTAGTTAAGTTCAAACTTCATCCGCCTTCTGATGCAGTATGGTATTCTAAACAACAGTTTAAGGAATATGAAGCACTTGTGAACGAATATGAGCAAAGTTTGCGGAAGGAATAAGCAAAGTTAGGGAAAATAGTAACTTGTTATTTCAGATAATTTTGTTATACAAAAGCTACAACTATTGAAAATTGTCTGGCCATGACTTACTAAATATCTAGAGATTGATATGTGTTGGTGTGAATTAGAATCTTTATTGACAATTATGAAGATATTAAGACCTCTAAGTTACTTGAGGCCTTCTCTATAGGAATTGAGATGTAAGACGACAATCTTTAAAGGAATTGATTTTCATCTAATGGAATTGAGGCCATTCCTAATTGAACTAGAATGAGCATCTTTAAAGGAATTAAGATGAAACAATTTTTCCTCCAGATTGATGCTGACTTTCAATCTCGAGAAGGAAGGATTGTTATGACTTCATGCCCACTTGAGGGAGTGATTCAAACTCAACAAGAAATATTGGAAACAACTTGTATAGGTAACATCAGATATGGTCTATGGATAAACCATTTACTTTCAATAAACCTTAGCTATGAAACAAATCTATGGATAAACCATTTACTTTCAATAAACCTTAGCTATGAAACAAAGCCTTATGAATAAAAGGATGATAATGGGAGTAAACCTATTATAACATATTGCATGTCTATTTCAAAGATCTGGGATGGATGAAGCATCTCGGTCTAGCTTTCGCCTTTCCAGAAATGATCTGGAAAGACCCGACCTTTATCCATTTGGCCAATTAAGCCTGAGAGTCTTTCTTCTATAGATATTTTAACGAAAAGGCTTTTTTCAGAATAGGGTTTAAGCTTGTATAAACATGAGATGATTGATTCATCCTATCCAGCTCCTAAGCATTCCCCTTCTTGAATCCAATGCCTTTGTCTAGCCTAACTTCCACCTTATAATTATTCTAAGAATTGTGATTTTCTAGTTCCTTAGTAAGAAGAGAAGATAAAAAGTCCTTGTCAGATTTGAGCCTAGGTGGGTGAAGGAGCAATCCTAAAGATGTCTTTTATTTATTATTTTCTTGCTTAAGATTAAGACTAATGTTATTACCTTGTATAAACTTTCCACTATGGAAAGACAAAGGGCCACAACCAAGGATGAAGCAAAAAAGACATTAGTTTCTCAAAAATCCACTAGATGGAAACTTGCCTAGAAAAGCTTGTGGCCATTAGAATTATTCCCTTTGTTGGTCGAATATGAATATGTACTCATGTGGGATTTGATTGTAAGTGTAGGGTAATGGTTTCTATGTAGAAATAAAAATTACCTGCACCTAAACATGCAATAAACTTGGTATCTAGACAATGAAACAATAGGTGAGCTATAAGATTTCATGGCTTTTCGCCCCCTTCAGTTGAATAATCTCATCCAATCATCATCAAATAAAACTAGTCTTTATGAGTAAAATGAAAGGCCACACACATTTAGAATGCATGTTTAGAATGCTGCCAATGTGGCATGATTTAAAAATACTATCTATCTATCCATCCATCCATCCATCCATCCATCTATCTATCTATCTATCTTAATTTTCTGCATATGATAGTTCTTGAAAATATGTTCACATGGCATAAAGAAGGTATACATATGTTGGATGGTTATAAAAAGGGGTAGACCCATCTATTCATAATCCACATAGAGCCAACTAATCTTAGGATATAATACATCTATACGTCTACAAGCTCTAGTTACCGCTGCAACCTGTTCAAAATGTAAAATGATTATTGAATAATTTAGAGTGCAAATGACTAGACTACTATTTCTTGTAAAACTATCATTTCTTCAGCCGCATTTTGCTAGAGTTATCAAGTAAAACATCTATCACAAATGGCTTTTTATATCACATGCGAAAATATACAATGAGCATGGTTTGTCTTGCTTCAAATTTTTGGGAGCTCCATTTGTATGGTTGGGTTAAGATTCCATGAGGTCTAATTGAAGATCAGGTCTTGCCTCTATTTACTACATCAATTGTAGTAGTTACAACTTCCAAACCAATGTGAATTAGCAACAAAGCAAAGGCAAGAAATGCTGGTCTACAAAAGAAAAAATAAGCTCCTTGCCATTCAAATCATAAGAAGAAGACTATCTCTAACAAATCTTGCATTCAAATCCATATCACTATGTATATATGCTAAACATATTTCACAATTGCAACATATATGAAACAAGATGAAGGAACATTTTTTGGTAGAATGTAGTGATTTACAATGGAATTGGTGTAAGGGAAGGTTCGACAATACACTAGGGATGGTCATATCTTTTTGGACATTTATCTAGTGGAATGGTACCTTTTCAAATAGTGAGAGCATGGACACTATGGATCATATGAAAAAGAAGAAGAGCAATTGTCAGAATACACCTCAAGCACCGAATTGGTGTATGCTTTGGAGCGGTGTTTAAGAAAGTACAAGTGTATATGTGACTGCGAGGCTTCTTTAAAAGAGGCTATCTGTGGGACTTTCATCAAACTCTAGAAAGAGAAATTGGTAAAACTCAACTCAGGAACCGAATGGTGTATGCTTTGGAGCGGTGTTTAAGAAAGTACAAGCATATACATGACTACGAGGCTTCTTTAAAAGAGGCAGTCTGAGGAACTTTAGTCAAACTCTAGTGACTAGAGTCTTCACTATCATATAAAAGGTTGAAATTTGACTCTGTAACTACACCCTTCTCAAACTTTTGGAGGAGGGTGTCTATTTGCTATGTAGTCATGAAATATTTACTCAATATCAATAGAATTCTTTATTCATCAAAAAAGAAAAAAGAAACAAGGTGCTACGTACGGAGGGTTGCCCTCTGGTCCCCGAAGGTATGCTTGCATATTTATTGTTTTGTTGTGTCGTAAAAACAAATGCGAGGTTCAAACCTTTTGCCCCGGAGATTGTTTGTGAGTTTAACTTTAAATATCTAGTTTGTACTAATACAACTATGTTCTGACCTTAACAGTCTTGCATGAGTTCTGCCAGGCTAAGAATGGATTTCTTGATGCAAGAAGTCATCTGCATGCATATGGGAACCACTGCAATTCCTGTATTTCAAGCCAACCAATTTGAACATGGACAACCCGATAAGCAGAAGCTAGAACAGACATCATTGGAGTAATGATTAAAACATATGCAAAAAGATGAGTAAAATAACTATGCTTTAGCCCATCGCATCCTCTAGCATTCCTTGGACACCATTTTCTCACTTGTTATTCTAATAACACAATATTAGACCAAATCGACCCTTGTTCTAGCAACATGTACTGAAGAATGAATCCCAAAGGATTTCAAAAAGGTGTTGCATCCTTTTCAAATCAAATCGAAGGTGCTAGTTGGTTTGACAAAACCAGAACTCCTTGTAGAAAACGATGGCGCTTTCAGTTACGGATCTACTGTTGGAGGTGGATCTGCAGTAAACTATCTGCTTCAATCTGTACTCCAGATCATGTCTTAGACGAATGAGGAAGAGAATATGGCTTAAATCTGTTTCTGAGTCAAGAATACAACTCGGCTATGGCCAAGGTATACAACAGACTTGGGTTCCAGAGAGATATCTGTGAAGAAAGCTTTCAAAATAGGGTTTTACGAATTGGGTGCAGTGTGTAAATTTGACGGTTTTCGAAAGACGGGGAAAATATTTTATGCCTTTTCGCATGACAGAAAGTTCTCAAATTTCAACCTTTCATATGCCAGACAAAAATTCAAAATGACAGAATCCAAATTTTTAACAAAGAATACATAGAAAATGCATGTGCTTTATAAATACACACCAAAAAAAGTACATGAGTAAGTTTTAGAAACACAAATTGATCAATTAATAAGCGGCATTGCTCTTCTATCTTTTGCTTCATATCAATCTTTAAAACATGCTTGCCATCTATGGACTCAAATGGTGCATCCCATAATGACACTAGCATAAGTGCATCAAGTGTCTCTAGGTTCATACGAGCTCTTGTAACACTCTTGATAGTGTTTTGGTGAGAAAATCCCCTCTCACAACTTGTTGTGCTTCCAGGAATGAGCATGCAACATTGCCATAAATTCATGAGGGCTGGAAAACTATTCCACCAACTATCACAAGTTTCATTTTCATCTCAACAAATAGACCAAGCTACCATCATACCTTTATTCTTGACAGCCTGTAGATTGTCCCAGCAAAGTCCTCTCTCTCACTCAAACATCGTGTTCGATCAACCTCTAAAGCAAACTTGACAAGCAAACTTTCCAGTCTACTTATCTCTATCCAAATCATTCAAAGGATATGTAGATGAATTAAAAAAATTCAAGCAACCAAGCAAGCAATCTGCTGATGAACGGTTCCTCTTCCCCAGCCCGCCAAAATTTCTACGGGTAGGTGGCTACTTGCCAGACCTAATTTCTTGAATGAATGCTTTTGGTATTTCGTAATAGTAAGTTATAACTAATTGGTTCAATGGTTGGTTGGGTGATAATTTGTGATATTATAATTGATATTATTTATTGTTAGAACCATTGACTTGGTTCTAATTTTTTAAATATATAAACAAATACTATACTGTATTATACAAGGTATTATATTGATATACCATAAATAAAAAATGATAGGCAAATCTACATTCCTAGCCCTCCAAATGCCATATAAATTTTTTTCTAGTCTTTCCCATGACGGGCATTTCACAATTTGGTGCACTTCATTTGCAGGGCAAAATAAAATTCTACCCATTTTGACGGGCAAAATAGCTAAAAACAGGCGTGATAGCCGTCAAATTTACACCCAATTTGGGTGTGAGAAATTAGGTTACAGAGTTGAAGACATACCTAGAAATAATTGCAAACTGCATAATTGTGGACACTGCGGATTTGGCTGCAAAACAGGATCAAAACAATCCACTGTCAAGATGTGGCTTCTAGATGTTGCACCTGCCGGAGCAATTATTTTTACAGGTTGCAAAGCAGAAGGAATCCTCCTTGTAGCATGAACTGCAAAAACACGCTATAGACCTCCAGCAGAACCCTAGTTGCTCAGAGGAGGCCTCTCCGGTTAGCCGGTTTCGAGAGTGGCTGCCCAACAACGGAAACGACCGACAGTAGCCAATAATGGGTTTGGAGTAGTTATTGGTATATTCCATGCATATACTGGCATATACCTAGAATATGCCACAAACCCACATGAACGAGGGTTTGCCTTAAAAACACTCCCATCCACACGTCACGTATAGACTAGGAAGCTTCAAATGAAAAGCAAACATATTTGCATCTTGATCAGGACTCTCATATGTTAAAGCTAGAAGGTTAAATAAGGCAAAGATAAGGGAGAATTTGAGAACTAAGTTGTAAGAATTCATGTAAGGGAATCCATTTATTAAAATATTAAATGGGTGTTTGTACAAATTGTAGCAAATTCGAGACAAATAAGCTGGATGGTGGTCATCTTTTTTGCTTTTTTGCTTTTCTGGATTTCTCATGCCTTTCTTCCACTTCAAGAAGTGCAAGCTCACGTTCGTCTTCTTCCCTTGGAATCTTAGCACCTCTCCTTTCCTCTCTGTATATGTGAATGCATTTTTTATCAAATCCATTATGCTAAATTTTTAACATAACGGTTGGTGTGAACTGCAAAATAATTTAGTCATAATGGGTAAGATGTTAACAGTTAAATTTTAATGTAACATAACGGTAGGTGTGAACCTACCCTTACTTGCAATCATTTCAGACCATCAAAGGGGTCCGTGCAGATATGAATAGCCTTCTAATCTCATCAATTAAAGGAGAACTTCTTTGCTACTATTTCCTACATATGATAGACTAATGGCACTACACATTATGGCACTGAAAACAATTCTGAGAATGTTGGAAATAACCTAAAAGTGAGCCGCCCACTTTTTGTTAACGGGTACTTTGTCTTCCATTGTCTATTTCCATTTACGGTTCCTCTCGTTTTGGAATCGGTTCCAAAAGCAAACATGCTTGTTGTATAAGATTCAAAGTTTTATCAATACAAAACAAGCTTTTGGTATTTCATGCATCTTAATATGGTAATGGAGCATGATGATGGCCGTCTTAGTTATTGTTTCAACAATTTTTTGGCCATTTCTTTTTCATGTCCGTGGTTATCCTGCTCCAAAGTTCCAAGGAGCTCTACATTCTTGTTCTGTGGAACACAATTATCAAGTGACAAGCAATACCTGCAACGGCAAGCTTAGGCCAGTCACAAAGAATATTTTGATATACTAGCATATACCTAGATTACGCCTTTTATCTACATCAGCGACCCAAAAGTATTGAACAAACTGTTTAAGGAATTATGCTAATACGTGTTATTTAAATGAGTGGACCTTTAAAAAGGATCCTAGACCCAAGACGTTACAATAGACTAGGCCAAGCAGGCTCAATGGAGTTCATGTCTTTTCCTTGAACCAAAAAGAATAAAAATAAAATAACTACGTGAACCTTTGGAATCGGAGGTCCACATGGCAAAATCGAAATGGATCAAGAACATAAAGAGGAATTTTTCTCGATGACCATCGTGCAGTTTGTTGGTCTATTCTATCATGCTGCCTAACAAGGGCCATGTCACCTCCACATATATTGCTCTGAAGTACTAGTTTGCACAAATGTTTTCAAAATGGATCATAGCATTCATGCTTTTGGAACATATAAGCTTGGCCTCCATACTAGTGATCTTGCTTGTACATATTCATCTAAAGGAGGACAGTAATATACACTATTAGAGTCTCAGGAGTAATATTTCATATCACACTGAGACATTAACATAATGACTTAAAAAGTAAGATCTCAAGTCATCTTCTTTGGCTCCACTATGAGAATGTATCATCTTGCCATTCTTGTAGAATCTGAAGGATGGCACTGCTCTTATTCCCCATTTTCTCATTAATGCCTGGAACAAGAGATTGCATCTAGAATGAACAAAACCAAATGGAAAGAAAGGCCAAAAAAGTAATCTACATATTACCACATATTACTTACTCTTGTGGAGCTGTCATGGTCACCATTGATCTTCAAGAATAGGACATCAGGGTACTCAAGGCTCATCTTCACTACTTTTGGATATATGAGTCTGCAAGGTCCACATGTTTTTGTGGAAATATCAAGGATCACCTGGAAAGGGCCATGCAGATGTTTGTGAGATGAGGAAATAGTGGTTAAGTACTCATATTTTTCATGTTTCTCTATCCCCTCAATCCGTCCATGGCTCTTAAACTTGAACCAAAGTCACACTAACACAAGTCCAGTTCATGCATGCTGATGCTGACATCTTTTCAACGAACCATGTTAAGCAATGAACTGTTCTAATTATTATAACCAGCTTACAAGCTTGTTGCCTGCCTCTTCAATGCACTTTTCCAACGCCGCCGCTGTCGAAGCATAGGCAGTGTTAATTAAAATAGATTGCAGCTCACCTTTAGCCATTCAATCAAAGATCTTATTGACAAGTAAACATTAAAAGGGGAAAAATTAATAGAAAACAATTAAAACCAAAAAAAAAAGTTCAGAACAATGCTGCCTTAGACCTCTTCAAAGTCATTCAGCTATCAAGGATTCATCCCAAACAGAAACAAAAACAGGGAAAAAACAAGCAGAAAATAAAAACACAAATACAAATACAAATCTATACAATAAGAAGAAAAAACAGATTGAAATGAAAGGGCAATTGCTAGGCTTACCATCTTCAAAAGTGATAACATTTCCATGCGTGGTTACAGATTCATCCCGAACAGCATGAACCACAATTCTCGATATCCTTCTCCTTTCAAAGGGCATTTGAATTTTTGAATCATCCTGATTAGAGCTACAAGAGGGCAAAGAAAGGGCCGGGAAAAACAGCGACAGATTATGAAGGGAAGAAGGATCGGCAGAAATAGAAGATCTTGGCAATGATCTGTTTATGGGGAGGATTTTCGCAGCTGCCGCCATAGCCGGCTCCTGTAACTGCGCAAGGAAGCACCATTTTTTTTTTTTGTTTTTGTTTGTAAATGGAAGGTGGACGTTTCTGGTGTGGAATTTCCTTTCCGTGGTTGTAATTCGCCTCATCCTCCCATTTGGTTTAACATCTCTTGTTCCACCACGTGGCAAATAATATAGTCTTATATTATGGTAGAGACAAATATCTTATAATATCTGACACAATGACGTCACGGAAACACAATGGATATCCCATTATCCTGAAATGATCATTCCTGAACCTTATTCACACTATCTTCACTGGGCCCGAATGTGGTTTAGAATTCCTCCTGCATGCAAGTGCTTCCCCAATTGCCTGGGAAATCCAATAGGTGGAGCATGCAGGAATGCCAGACCTGATCCACATTCCAATATGTCTAAGATAAGGGCAGTTTCCCATGAATGCCAAGATTGAATCACCCCCAAATGAAGAATCAAATGCTCCCTTTTGGAGGTCGCATTTCTATCTGTAATATGTAGAGATATTCACAAGAGAGCCATAGTTATAACTTAATTGATTATGTTACATGTGTGGTTAAGACAATTTTTGGCAAAAATTTGTTCCCATGCTATAATTTACAATGACATCAGAAGTAATCTAGCTCTAACTGCAAAATCCAACCCATCACAAAATGTCCAAAATATATCATCACTTTACTAGCTAGAGAGTGGGCGATAAAACAATTCGGATGAAGTATAGCAAAATGAAAAAGATGCCAATAAATCTATTAACCAAGCCATTAAGGAAAGACAAGTTCTTGCTATATCGAAGCATTATGTTCCAAAAGACGTTAATACACCATTTTATTCTATTTTGTTTCTATTGAGGAAGGCTAAAAGAACAAGCCAAGGATCTGCTTTAGATGAACTAGACGTTAAGTAATAGAGGAACCTATAGTTGGCCTTGTAGTGTTCTGATCTGCAGCTCAATCTACACTCTAAAAATGTATTTCATTAAGGTATCATTTCAGTTTGTTCCATACCTTAGATTAAATTTGTAAGGTATTTCATAATCATGTTTACTACTTTCTATTGAGGTATACTATACCTATAGTTATGACGATGTGGTTCTCCTCCTGTGGTTTAGTGGCTAGTCCTTTGCGTTTGCAATTAGGATGCTTGTGTTCAATTCCCCCTTGGGATATTTAGGGGATCGTCATATGTTCTTATCGGATGTCGCCATTTGCTATGACATAAAAAGTACTATTTACATATCTTTTGCTTGACATATATATGGCCTTCTCTTGAAGGACGTTAACATCACAGGTGGGATGAAAATCTCATAGGATAATCATGATCCACTGAGTAGGACCACCAGCCTATACATAATACAACACATTCAAATAATTCTCAAAGATCAACTGTCGTTTGGTAGGAGCAAGCAAAGAACAATGGTAATCCTATCTTGTGCCATTCAAGCTAAAAGACAGATAGAACATGCACAGGCAGGATGAAAATCTCAAGGGATAATCACGATCCACTGAGTAGTACTACCAACCTATGCATAAGACAACACATTCAAATAAATCTCAAAGATCAACACAACCAACACATAACTACCATTAACATTAATTAACACAACCATTGGCTCCAACACATTTAAATTAAAATCCCCCTTAAACCCCCTTTGGTTTGGGTGCATATTCACACGGGGGGTGACGTAGGGCAGCGAGAGCCCTTATAATTATATTTTGCACGTACAAAATCAACACCATATAGTATTTTGCTTGAAACCTTATAGTATTTTGCAAATCTTGTTATACAGTATAGCAAATTTTGTACATGCATACCCCACAAACGAGGAACTTTACGTACGGTGTAGATTAAGGAATAAGGGGTGAATATGCCTATCCAATAGCTCTCGTTGCCCGGAGTCACCCCCCGTGTGAATATGCACCCAAACCAAAGGGGGTTTAAGGGGGATTTTAATTTAAATGTGTTGGAGCCAATGGTTGTGTTAATTAATGTTAATGGTAGTTATGTGTTGGTTGTTGTACTAAAAAAAAATTTGGGCCCTTCGGGCCCTAAAAAAAGCAAACATACGTAAAAACATGTGAAACATGTAGCAATATGTAATACGTAATATGTAATACGTAATGGTAAAAATAATATGAGTAACACAAGCTTCTAATACTAATATCTAGCATTAGCATAATGGTAGATAGATATTGAAAGGAAGGGTTATTAAATTTTGAAGTTTAAAGGATTGTAGACATTCAAAGAAAGGGTGAGATTTTAAACCTTAGGCAGTAGATATAAAGGGAGGGCGAGTTTTTTAAGAATGGGCATTGCTAAATATTGGTAGACATTGAAAGGAAGGGCTATAATGATAGATATATTGAATGTTAAATGGAAATAGTTCAAGGAAAGAAACGTGAATAACGATGGCCAGATATTAGGGCTACTTTAGGGTTTCTGCATTCGATCAGAGGGTAGAAGCATGAAAGGGTGGGCAAAAAAAGGGACACTTTTATACATTTACATTTGGCAAAATGTAAACAAATTCCCCTTGAGGTCTCATTTATTAGGGGGTACCTAATTTTCAAACGGGTTGGGAAACTTTAATGCACTAATTTTCAAAAAAAAAAAAAAAAAAAAAAAAAAAAAGACCTCCTTCGATTCTTTGATCCAGCCCATTCCCAACCCCTCACTTTGCTCCCCGCCATAGCCGGACTTTTGCAAGGTCGATCATGGACCCTAAGCCCCGATACTCTCCCATTATCACCTAGACTAGGGCTAGGGTTTAGGCTGCGGGGAGGGTGTGATTTTGTGCATTCATCGGTGATTGATCAAGCCCTATTAGTAGCAAAGAAGAAGCAATGAAGCGACAAGGTCGGATCAGTCCCAGAAGTCGCCAAGAACCAAGGGTTTGAAGCCCATGGCAACCCCGAGCCTAAGCCATCGAAAGCGGCCGGAAACTAAAGACAACTTCGGAAAATCTTCATTGCGGCCAGAGTTGCTCAAGGTTAGCATTAGGCGACTTAGGACCTACAATTTTGATTCGGTTTTCCAGTGTTTGCAAGTGGTTCGTGATGTTTGGGGCTCAACCACCAAATGTTAGGGGTTACCAAGATGCGAGGATCCAAGGGGTTTGGATGGCATTTTCTTAAGAAATATGAGCATGTATTCGGCAAGGCGGAGATCAATAACCATCACATTCCATTGTACTTTGCAAGGGCCTTTGCACTTCATTACAAAGGCATAGAAATTGACTGGAATGAGGTAAAGGAGCATGCTATTTCTGCTAAAAAGAGCAAAAGGACTCGATGTTACACATACGGGGACCGTAAAATCGTCAATGTAAAAATATGCAAGGTAAATCGCCCACAATTCGGTTTAGTACGAGGATGGATGGGTTGAAGAAATTGGTTGAGAGTAGACTTGTGGATGCTACTATCTTGATTAGCGATTGAAGGAGTTGAAGGACAAGAGGAAGCTACTTGAATCCGAGATTTGCGAGCTAGAGAGTGAGAGAAGCACATTAAGTAGGGTTGTCCAAAAATCGATGAAAAGATAAACACTTTCGACTTGCCAAAATTCGACACTAAAGGCGCGGGGACAGCCAATAGATTTGCAAATGGCATTGGCAAGTCACTTTGAAGAGGAAAAATCAAGTTTTATGGAGGAGATGAAAAATTTAACAAAGCCAATCGAAGACATGACTTCTGAGTTGCAGACATTAGCCACTGCCATCCATGAAATCATCAAGGATTTGGAGATGAATGAAATTAGTGAGAGTAGGATAAAGGACATGATATTACATCTTGAAACATCAGATGTAATTACCTTGCATCCCATCCGTGTTCTTGCAGGCAGATAGTAAGGCATCAAATCCTCGTGTGAAGAACACATGCTGCTCTTGCAATGCATGCCTTGACAGTAGTATTTTGGTGTTGCCATCATGTGGACATCCCTACTGCCTTCTTTGTCTCTCATACCGTGTCTCTACTTCGAACCAGTGTGTTTTTCATTGTCTTTGGCCTCAAGAACTTCGTGCAAATATGGGAATTTCTACTCAAGGTAATTCCGTTCACTTGATTTCATTTTACAGTGTAGGAATACTTTTTGATATGCAAGTGATTATCTTTAGATATGTATTTGTTTGGTAGAGTACTGAATCGACATTTACCTTCTACATAGACTTAAGTTTTGTTGTTCTGGAGAATGAATGTAGTTCAAGGTGCTTGGATTTGGATCTGTACAGGGTGAAAGCATGCTAGGGTGTACCATCTAAAGTTCTTTTAGGTAGTGCAAAACTACCCAAAAAAGTACCCAGCACTGGGTACTAGGAACTTGCATAAATGTCTCAATAAACAATAAGTTTGAGAGTTGATTCATTCATTCTAGTCTCTGATAGTATTGTTATCATCTACTATTATAGATTGATATGTTATTGACCTTCAATTCAAAAATTTTGGATTGATTTTAATGGGAAGAAAAAACAGAAAGTACCAGTTTTAAAAGTACCCAGTGTAGGTACTTTTGAGGGTTCCAAAAGTGGTACACCGTAGCATGCTTTCACCCTACATTCTTTCTGTCATTTACATTTCTTTCATGTACATGCTTTCTTGCTTCACTTAAATTTCTGTCATGTACATGCTTTCTTGCATAACTTACAGACCTGTCTCATGTAGATGCTTTCTTGCATGACATACATTTATTGACACTTTACATTCTTGATTCCTTGTTTGTTAGTTTTGATTACATTTACTTTTTGTTTTGCAGAAACAGGGAGCATCAAGAAACCTGAACCTGCTGTAACAGGTAATGTAAACATGTAGATGATTTGTAAACATGTAGAATTTTTTTAGATCTGAGTCTAGCTAACTAGCCATTGTCATATGCAGGTGTGAAGGCATTCCTTGAAGGAAGAACCTTGCTACCTGAATTCTCGGATGTTTGAAACCTAAACCAACCAAGGATGATGCCATGTCCGTCGGGACTCCTTCTACATCAGCATCACCTATTAAGGCATTCTCTCACAGCTCGGGAAAGACAGAATCAGGAAAGTTTGTGGAGATGGCAATGGCCAGAATCGATAAGTTCAAATTTAATTGAGTTGATATAAGCTTCAATATTATTTCAGGTTGCTAATTTGTAAGATGTGTGATTGCGGTGGAATTAGTCTTCAAGAGGAGATCCCAAATTTGGATGCCGAGTTGGCTTCCTTGACTCAGCAACAGGTTCCTATCAAAGGTGAGCCATTTTAAAGCTCATCAAATAGTAACATTCATTCATGAGGTGCATATTCTCTAACCGTTATGGCGGATGAAGATAAGAAAGCACCGGCCCGACTATAGAAACGATTATCGTGAAGGAGGAGGATGCTCCCCAAATAACAAGCGGAAAACTCGAGCGAGAAAAGGATGCACCAGCTAAGAGTACAGCTAAGAAAAGGTATGCACTTCATCTTAACTCACACCATTTCTTCAACTCACACCATTTCTTGTAGGCAAAAATCATTGAAGACACAACATCTCTTGAAGATTCTAAATCCGGTGAAGAATCGATGTTGATGCAAGGTAATATTATGAAACATTTGTTTTTATGCACCTGCATGATACTTGACACTTCAATTTGATCCTTGTAGGAGCATGCGTGAGAAACTGTGTTCTTACACGCCTTTCGTGCCTTTCAAGGATAGCCCCCCTGATCCTCCCATGAAGGTGGTCGATATTGACCTTGAAGAACTCTGTGCACCCAGATCAAGAATGACAAGCCGCCTCATTGAACTGTATGGCAGGTATGCACAAGGTGTTGTAGATGTAATTTTGATTTCATCTCCTATTCTTTGTGTATTTATAATGGCGATATAATTATGACCTTATCTTCTTGTAGGTACCTGCATCATAATTTGCCATCGGAGTGGAAGAACAAGATTTTCTTTTATCCATCTTTTAACTTTCACTTGTTCAAGGAAGCTACAGCAAGTAAGAAAAAAACCGAGGCCTCAAGAAACATTGTAGATATCGTGAAACAGGGAATGAAAGGGCTGGTTATGTCAAAATGCCAGTATGTTCTTCTACCCGTGCTTGAGAATGAGCACTTTGTGTTGGCTATATTTGCCTTTGCAGAAGGGAATCCTGCAGTTCTTCGTGCACCATCGATTCATATATTGAATAGTCTGAAAGCTTTTGCGACAAATGAGAAGGCAATTAGAGGGTATGCATTTCTATCTACTTTCTCCCATTCCTGTCTACTTAAATATTTACATTTCTACTTTTAAATGTGCATGTGCAGGCTTCATACACAGATATTGACTCAATCAATGAGTCAAACCTCAAGCGGTGTTGATTTTATTCGCAGAAATAATGTGAAGGGGCTTGAACATCTTGAAGTACCTCAGCAGCCCGATCTGTCGAATTGCGGCTTGTATGTGATGGCCTGCATGCACAAATTTGTGAACGCAGTTGTCGGAAATAAGGAGTTGAAGGTAAGTGTCCAATTCTCTTGCAAGCTTTTAGTTAACACCATTTTTACATTTCTGTTTGCTTTAATGCACTATGCACAGGTTACAGCAGGCTGGTTTTCACACGATTATGCGCTAGGTCGGCGAGCATGTCTGCAAGAAGCCCTGCTTAAACAGTGTGAAGATGGAGAAGCCATTGATGTGTCGATTGGTAGATGAATCTAACCATTTGTTTATGAGTTTTGTGGATGAACAGTCTGTTTTCAGATTTGATCAACACTTGGTTTATGCTCGATATCATAACCCTGTATAAAATTCGGATATTGGTAATACCTTCGAACTGCCTAATGGAATCACTCTGCATAAAAATCAGACTTTGTTTTGGCCTAGTTGCCTTCAAAATTTCGGATGTACTTGGCCAGAGTGCCTCAACCAATTAATTTTGAAAAAATGACATAAGTTGTCCCATATGGCATTATTCTAAAGCATATATCTGGTTTCTGCCAGTGTCAATTTATCCCAAGTGTTTTGTATGTCTTTCATTTCTCCTGTTCTTAAATTATCCTCATAAAAGTTCTACCACTTATTGACAACTTAAGCTCATATTAGATGAGTGCTTCAAGATGATGAATGTGAGGTCATGATCTTACATGACTTGATCATTTGAGATGGGTTGGATGAATGCTCCAAGATGATGAATGTGAGGTCATGATCTTACATGACTTGATCATTTGAGATGGGTTTGATGATAGTGTATGCTTGATACATCCCATTTCTTTTCCGACTCACTAAGTCCCCAACACTTGACTTACAGAGTGCGGTGACTCGGACTCGGACTATGTACCTTCACATTCTTCTGCGGCAACCTCTCACACTCGGACTCCAACTTTTCATGGGGTCCATGATGAGGAGGTGAAGGTACAAATTGACTTAATGGATACACTTTCATCCCCCTCGAAATGTTAGTGCAAGGTATTTCAGTTTTTTTGATAAGTGCACACTTTTTTGCTTCCATCCCATGCTGTGACTTCATGATACTGAGCCCATGGGATTGAGATGGACAAGTGCATTGACAATTTTGTAATCTTTGACCATGTACATGAGATATAGTTGTAAATTTTGACATGTACATGAGATACAGTTGTAAATTTTGAAGTCTGACCATGTCAATATTTTGACATTGTGAACATGTACACTATTTTGACATTGTAACCACCCCTATCTAAATATATAAAATCTCTATCTCCTTCTTATTGTCAGACACTTCATAGACTATCAAGCCTAGCATCCAAAGCATAAATTCTGCACTTTTGTTGTATTGTCCGAGCACAATTAGGAGGAGATGTTAATAAGTTGTATAAGTGGTCAAGATGTCAAACATTGCACAAAAGTACTAGCACTTTGTGCACAAGGTGTTAACACTTTGTGCACAAGTGTTAAATAACTTGTATAACCGGCAAGGGAAAAAAAAACTTCGTGTCCCCTTTTTTATTTTTACAAGGTCAATAATGTCTTGCCAAGGTTCAAGACCTTTGTGCAACTTGTGTCAAGATGTCAAACCTTGCACTTGTTGTCAAGATGTCAAACCTTGCACAAGTGTCCCCATATAAGTCCCCATTCTAAAGGATACAATATAAGTGTCCCCATTGTTTTGAAAGAGGCATCTTGAGCTATGTCAAGATAAGTTGTCTTTGTAAGCCTGAGATCAAACAAGCAAATTCAAAACCACAACACTAGGCACTTCCAAAATGGCTCTTACCATATATACACTCACGAAATTTGAACCATTAACCTAAGGTAGCCATTAACCTTGAGTTTTCAAGTACAAGTACAAGTGTCTCAAGTACATGTACAAGTGTCTTGAACCTACACAACTTGCCAATGTATTCACTTTAATATTGAAAACAAGTGATCGAATTGTTCTCACGGCCAAAACATGACAATAATTATGTAGCCTGATGTAAAAAAGGTAAACCCGATACAAGAACGAAATTCACGCGGTACATCTACAATCTCGGGGCATTTCCTAATAGCATCTCGTGCCAATACTGAGACAGTTCATATGCATAAGCAACACCTTTTATCTTGTGCTTGACTGGCTCCAATGCGAAGCGAACCCCTATTACAGACTCGGGAGGGACAAAAACCACCTTCTCTTTTAGTAACCTGTACTTCTGATGGCAGCTAGGGATCAGCTCGAAGTAGTTGCCTGTAATAACCTCATCACCTCTGAAAAATAAGTTTCCATAGTCATCCATGGTATCTACCTCGAGTACATGTTTTACTTCGGTGCATTGAAGGATATAATAAGGGACCCCCTCATGATTGTCTGGAGCTGTGAAGCATCCAAAATAATCACCAACCTGCAGCGTCTCGTCAATATTATCCTCGTCATTTGCCCATAAATCCTCAGCCTCATCAACATCTCCAGGATTGATCTTACTAATTGGCTCTAGTTTTCGCAACTCCCACCTACCACAATGGTCAGCATTCTCACAAGCAGGCCAATTAAAATTGATGCATGCTTTGCAAAAACATGAAAGAGGTCTGCACAATAATTTTGTAGCATCGTTTGAGTCTATTGAAGACACACAATGAAGTGATTGCCGCCTTTTACTTGGAAGTACATCATGTGCTTGGGACCGATCAATGTCGGTCACCTCCCGAATACCCTCTCCTCACATCTGATTTTTTTCTCCCTCAATACTTGACACGCAGCTTCTTTGCATCTTTTACTATCTTCCCATCCTTTTTCCTTTGTTACGCTTCAAGCCACAATTTAGAGATTGCCCCTTCCCCATCGTGTGTTCCCTTCCCATGTCACGAACCAAAGAAATTCCACTTTGCATTCTTATCTTATCTTTGAACATGGTATCTTGTCACATGATAGAATGCTCTTCTAGATTTAAACTGGGCTGCACAACCATCGGACCAAACCAAATGGTATTTCAAATGGCCACCACCATTCTCTTGCAACCATTTGAGGTGCATCTTGAATGCATCTTGTACGAAGTGGGTATCATGAGTTTAATAAATGAGTGCACACATTTTCTCAATCTGCCATTTACCTTGAACATGGTGATATGAACCAGAATACTAATTTGTTCATTGTACCAATCTTTGAGCTTGAATCTCGTTGAATGGCTTCAAAGTATAATTTTTCGGAAAAATCAACAAGCGATAGCACCGATCGTCGCGAAGTGTTCGTATGCATTCTTTGAACTGCTTGCTTTGCCAATGTGCCACAAAATTGTGATATATAAACTTAGACATATGGTCGAACATCTTTGTCCAACATCTCCTTTGCCTTTGCCCTTCTTGTCAACTAACTTTAGCCTTCGGGAAGTTCCCTTCTTTGAAGGTTCATTAACATAGTTATAGACTTGCCAATCAACCGAATCCTCGATGCTTCCATCCTTCTCTCTCGGGACACAACTCAATTAACTGTTTCCCACAAGCTGTCACATTTTGTTTCCATGCGGGCTAGCTTGTGCCACTCCTCATCGGTTAAGCCCTCGGGCATACCATGGCTCTCCAAAGCGTGCTCACATTATCATAATTGCGCTTCTTAGCTTGGCAAATCCGGCATTAACTTCTGGAAGCACACACATTGCAATTGCAAGTACAATTCTCGTGGAATTTTGACCTCATCATATTGAAAGCCTTCTTATATAAATCTGCTGCTCATGCTTCACACAACAAATTATTCCTCTCCTTTAGCTTTTCATTATGCAAGGAGGTTTTAAGTATTAATTGCTGATGCCAATATTGACTTTTGGATCTTTGATCAACAAATATTTGGTATAATTCAGCCTGCAAAAAAGTACAACTGTCAGAATCTTACAAAATATTAGAATGTACATTCTATATGTTTTTAATGTATCTTCCACATTCTTACATCTAAGTACTTTCTTCCTCAAAACCCCACATCCTTACATAATAGCTACTTTATGAAAAGCATTCACATTTTTTTCTTGACATCTACTACATTCCTCACGATAGCTTCCTTGAGTTTTATTTTCTTACATCTATAGCACATATCTACAGTTAGCTTCAAGTATACCTTCAAGTTGGATTCAATGTAAAGCATGTCAATATAACTTCTACAAGAAAAACTGAATAACATTTCTTGATGCATGATGTGGAACATGCTTTCGTCTGAGAAAAGACTCTTGTCACACCGCAAAAAATGTAGAAAACATCTACATACATTCCTAGCTAAAGTACATTTGATGTTCGGATCGAAAATTCAAAAACTATGTGACTCCTCCATGACCCTAAAATACTAGCATGTACACATTGTAATGTCGATGTACTGAATTGGTTCAGTCCTCTTCTTCATGACATCTCTTACCTTTGGTGATACTTTTGTATTATCTAACCAGAACTGAACAACTCTGTCCTTCATAGCCTGATCAATGGCATTTTTTCTTGGCTTTAGATCCCGCTAATGCCCACATTTGCTCCACCGGTGACATTCTTTTCCTCCTTTCTCTTTGCTAGCTTCATATTTCTAGGATGCAATTTGAGGATTTTGGTTGCCGGTGTGGTGCTGTAATACTCCTTCCTTTCCAACTACCATGGAAAGAACAACGTGTTTGGCGACAAGCTTGTCATTGCTATTAGCACGTTTCACTTCTTGGAGGCCATCCTTAAGGTTTTCAAATAAATCTCTTTTCACAATAGCCTCTTTAGGCCTTCCAACAACAGGGGCCAAATAAAAAGTCCAATCTACTATCCCGGAGCAATTTTCCAAAGAAAAGTTTTTTTCATTTTGGATTCAATGTAGAAACTTGTTTTTTGTATGTGATTCACGAATCATTCACCCTTCTTCTAATCTGTTTTGTCCCATATCCGGCCTCTCTCTTGCATCTTTTTGATGAAGATTGGTTGTCCCGGAAGAAATGCATGTAGAGTCCTCCTCAATAGCAAAATTCGAATCGATGGTAAGTCCTCCTCAAGAACAAGATCCGAATCTGTTGTTCTTTGGTGAATTTGATTACGCCATAGCTTCATACATTCCAAGATCGATGAAACAGGCATAGAAATGGGGATCCTATTCTTGGTTCCAATGAGAAAGGGGTTTTAATCTGGTAGCTTCAATCCTGTGGAGGGAGTTCAAAACTCAAAACGTGCCCCCAAATTCGTGGGTTGCCAAAAATAATTGCAAAGAATCTCACGTGGACCACAAGCATTAATGATAGGCAGCCCATGTAAAATTCAAATTTTACCTTAAATTCACTTTAAGCTAGTGTATTTTTTTACATCAATTTGCAAGAAATACAAGACACCCTTTCATGCTTCTACCCCAGAACCGTGCCAGTGTGCCATGTGCTCTGAACAGAAAATTCTATGGAAGGCGTAATTTGGGTGAGCTGAAAATTTCAGTAAATTTTTACGCTCACCCAAATCCATAAACCAAATTTTTACCCGACTTGAAATTTTTCCCCTTCTTGCGGGAGGATCTTGGCGCCCGGTCACGATTCTTGGGGCGGTTCTTGCTATTTTTCTGTAGATTAGGGTCGTAGGATGCTAGATCTTGCTAGCGAAATGTGAGCGCCTGCCATCGCCATGATTTTTGGAGATTTTTTTGAGTATTTGAAGAGCTTTTGCTGAGTTCAGGTTCTTGGCGAGTTTTTTGGGAGTTTTGGAGGATCTTGGACCGTTTTGGCAAATCTGAAGCAACTTAGTTGTTGTGCAGTGGCATTTAGGTTCTTGCCCTGGAGGATCTTGGCGCCCGATCGATTCTTGCGGGCAAAGGTCGTAGGATCGCGAGATCTTCTTTGGCGAAATGTGGCGCTGCCATCATCCATGATTTTTGGAGATTTTTTTGAGTATTTGAAGAGCTTTTGCCGAGTTCAGGTTCTTGGCGAGTTTTTTGGGAATTTTGAAGGATCTTGGACCATTTTGGCGAATCTGAAGCAACTTAGTTGTTGTGCAGTGGCATTTAGGTAAGCAGGTTTTTATTTTCTGTTATGTTTTGATGATTATTCCTTCCTAACTATCTTTTTCTTGCAGATCTTGCTGGTTAATCAAGAAAGGAAGTGCAAATGGTAGATGAGCTGCTATTACAGTCAATTTAGGCAGGCAATGCCTTCAATATTAGTGGCGAGCTGCATGCAGATGCTCTGTTTGACACTGCCTGATATTTTAAAGCTTATATGATCACTGAAAACTCTATATTGAAACTCTGTTTTGAAAGTCATAGTATCACAGAAACTTTGTATTGAAACTCTGTTTTGATCACTGAATCACTCATATCTCTGTAATTGATCTGTTTCGGCTTTGTTGCAAGTTTTGGCTTTGTTTTAAACTATAAGTTGAACAGGCAATCACCTTGAAATTTCGCCTTGAAAAATCAAGGCAATTTACCCTATAATTTCAAGGTGGCTAAAATTTTGTTTCTGCCATCATCATCATCATGCAGCTTTTGCTTCCAGATTCTGATTGCCATGTCTTCTGCCATCTGCATGCCATCGCTCTGCTCTGAACAAGAAAGGCATTGCCTCTGCTCTGAGATTAATCTGCAAGACAGAAGGATGAAGCAGCGAAATGGCCTCTACCATCGCCGCCTGTGGTTGCTGTCGAGATTTGCAAGCGCCTCATCTGCCGCCCAAGCTGCTGCCATCGCCAAGTTTGCCATAGCTCTGCTGTAAAATGAAGGGACAAAGTAGAGACACAGAAAGAGGCAAGAAGGAAATCAAAACCACCAAAAGCTTGTTATATGCATGCAAGAAATCTCCCTGCCATTGCCATAGCTTGGAGACAACGACCTGCACAAGAAGTGGAAGGAGAAGAAAGAAAAATTGTTGCCATAGCCGGACCTGCAGAAATGAATGGAAAGGAGAAGATCATGGGAGAAGATCATGGGTTTCAGCATTCAAACATGCAGCTTACAAAAACAGATGCAAAACTGATTGGATTGGGCCGAATTTAACTCAAGACACAGGTTCCAGAGGGTTTTGCAGGGAATTTCGGCCTGTGGGTTTCACTGCAAGATCTGTCTCCATCTCTCTCCATCTCGACCTTTGCATGCTAAATATCAACACACTAAAAATAAGAATATCAACACTATGTTGCCTTGAAACCCACCAGACCATGCCATGGAAACTTTGAATATGTAGCACAAACTGCTGAACTTAGCATCGGCCGCATCATCCTCTGCAAATGCACTCCAAATCATCCTCTGCAAATACACTCAAAATCTGTTTCCACTCTGATCACAAAGAATATTAATTTTTTGCAAGAATGCCTTGAAATGCTATCACGAGACTTGCATTTCAGCTCCTAAAATAAAAAGAGGACTTTTGTTGTGAGCCCTTGGATATTGGACCATTGGAAAAAAAAAGCTAAATCAACGGCTAAGAAATGGTGCACTCTAGATGTACGCATTAGTACATCCATTCGAATACGCCATGAAATCTTAGGAAAACCTTTGTGAAAAGCGTACAAAAACACAAAAAAAACCCCCTGTTATTATGCTACATATTTGTTTGGCAGGAGCAAGCGAAGAATAATGGTAGGCCTTAACGATTCGATTTTGTGTATCTTGAAGGACAACAATAGCAACACTATCCTTAGCGATTCTATCTTGTGCATCTTGAAGGATAGCAATAGTAAAATATCCAAACGGAGGTTTTTTCATCCCGGTACTAGGGTTCTACTGTACAGTTACATTGTTTGTTTTTTGTGTTGGGGTTTTTGGCTTTTTTGCATGTTCTCTGCATGTACCGTCTCATAGGCCTCTGGCCTCCGTGGACGTTAAAATAAACTTCCTTCCTTCCTTCCTTCCTTCCTTCCTTCCTTCCTTCCTTCCTTCTGTGCTTCCAGATATAGCACAACAACCATCTTGACGATAAGTAAAGAGGAGTAGGCTGCTTCGATCTGTAGAGGAAGAGTAGAAAGTTAGGAGACTGAGCATTGGCTTTATTGGGTTCAAATCCCAGATTTTGAAATTTAATACTAACAATAAGGCACTGCATCAACCTGGTCATAGGCCAATATCTACAGTCTTCAAATCTCATATAAAGTTCGTTAGAGGTGGAGTAGATAAGGGTTTTACAAACAACTGGCTGCCAGCTCTTTCACACGGCATGTCAGGGTGGCAAAATAGTCAAGAGCATTTGCTGACTGTTACGTGAAAAATGGAAAGCAATCAGGACCAAATAGGTTGGAGTTGATCACACAAAAGAAGCAGTGCTCAATAGTCTCAGCCCTTTGCTTGCATAGTGAGTTGAGTGCTGACACTTGAGGATCGACTCTGTGGACAAATACATTAACACGAGGGCATTTGTAAAGGATACCAAATCACAGCCATCTTAAAATGAGTAATTTATCCCAAGGCCAAGTCCAGATACTTCTCCAACTAGGAGGCAGGAGCTGAAGGGACCACTTAATGGATGAGATAATGATATCAACATTGATAAACATTGTTAAATTCACATGCGCCCATTCATAGGATCTGGAGCAACAAGTGGCAGAGTAATGGCAACGTTTTGCCTGGGAGGTCTGTCCCATCGAGACAACAAGAAGTTGGTTTGAAAGACCTCTCACACAACAAGTGGCCAGATCATACCATGTCGTAACTGTCAAGATGCCAGCTAACCTCCAACTCCGCTGAGTTAATGGTTGGATGGATGGCCTTGTGCTCATCATGATTGTCTTGCATTACTCACTATTCATGTTTATCAGCTCATCTGACATCGTGGCTCCATCTTATTGCTCAAGCTTAACATTCACATATATTGGTTCCTCTTTTTTGGGTATATCCTTCCATATTAACCTGCTGCATAATCTTGCGCATCATGATTGCATACTCAATATCCATGTCCTTTGATATCTGTGGCTCCATCTATTTTCTCAATCTAACAATATCCATACATTGGTTCCTCTTTCTGTACCAGGGATAGGTTCAATACGCTGTACGTTTTATACGGAATACATATGAATTGTATGATACGGCACATATTTGCCGTATAAAACGTAAAAAATACTGCAAAAAAAATTCCGGCGTCGGAAGATTTTTAGCGTCTGTAAAAAACGCGGAAAGCCGCGTATCACGAAAAAACCCCAGCGTCTGTAAACAATGAACACACCGTCACGCCTGAACGCAAAAAAAAAAAAAAACTAGTCCAGGCAACAACTCTACTAGCACCTCAGACTACATCGGTCAATCCCTCAATAGTCTTATCATTCCATACATGGACCGAGCTAATCCAAGATGGCATACCTTCTCCATGATCTTTAAACGATACATGTTCATGCCTTAGTTCACCGGTAATTTTACACCTTTTAGAACTAAAAATTTCAGCATTACTAATTACATGCTCATTTGCTAAACCCTTCAAGGCTAATATATCGATCATACCAATTTTAGCACTCTGAGAATTCGAGTAAGATGCTTTTTTAATTAAATACAAGGCATCATACATGAGCCATGGTAAAAAGGTGGCCAGATTTAGATATCCAAGTGTTCAACTAAATACTCAAGCATTAACTTATGCATGGCATAAGATAACAGAATAACTTAAGTTATCATCCTTAAAACAAAAGAGATATTGTCTAGCATAACGCCACTTTTTTTAAAAAACAAATAGACCTCAGGTTAGTTCTTTGCCACTATAGAAGTTCCCTCAGAAGCCAAGATGTGCGGCCGGTTGAACTTGGCATCCCTAATCCATCCTTTCGATTCCATCATCCATGCAAAACACCTAATCCTAGGACAAAGAGAGCCACATTGAGAGGAGAATATCCGTATCTGCAGCCAATCAAGCAAACATTAGCACAAAAGTGGTAATGAAGCAAGGGCCAAAAGGTACATTGGGTATTCTCGGCTCTTCGCCCTTCACCCAATGTAGCCTTTTGCCCAAAGTTAGTGTAAAAAGCAACCGGAAAAAAGGGGAATGTAAAAGTAAACAACATCATTTTGTCTAAACCAATAGGCATATAATGATGCAATATGCATCCTCTATAAAATGTTTTTAGAATGTTATTCCTTCAAACAACTTATTTACGTACATTCAGACATATTATACAAAGGCAAACAATGCAGCCTTAAAAATATTTCATGTATCGGGGTTTTTATTAATCTAGCGGTGTTTCCTTATTCCTCATCAGTCTATTGCATGTAACAGTGTTTGTTACCATACTCTTATGCAGCTTTGCCTCGTTAGGCTCAGATATATTGACCATAAATTCGCAATGTCATATGAAAAGCAAAAGAGTTTTCAGACCTGTGTTGAAGCTTGGAGTAACCATAAGCTTTGTTTTTTTCGAGACTCGGGTCTCTTGGAAGGAGTTCGATCTTGCTTTTAGAGTATGAAACCGACCAAGGAAACGTGTAAACTTCATGTGTTCACCACCACGAAATAAGATACTTGCTAAGAGCCAAAATATCTGCTGAAGGCCATGTGCTTGCCAAAATATTCAAAGATCCATTCAAAGATCTTTCTGCTGTATTGTATCTCTGCTTCCTTGATAGTCATACCAGCTTATATGTTTGCATATATAAACGAACTTTGGAGTATCACTACATGTTTAGGATATCCAATAAGCTGATTTTCGGATCTTTAGAGCAAGCCCATTATAAGATATCTGCTATTCTTCCTCTGGAGCACGCTAGCAGCCAAGGACTTCATGAACTTGTTTTTAGAGCATGCAAACGGCAAAGAAGACATGCCGGTTCATGTATTAGCCACGAAATGGCTATAGCCATAAAATGCTCATCTGCTAGTGGGCATTTTTGCCTAAAACGGCATATCGAAAGAAAAGAGATTCGGCCCCCTAAAAGGTAATTCGTTGAAAAATAGCCTTGCTTTAACATATTTTCAACCACAAATTATCCTTTAATTCTAAATTAAGAAGGAAATGTATTTATTTGCATCATAAGCAATTAATTTTTGCACCGCTATCTTCCAGTAAATCCAGAGTAATAATTATATGCCATGTTGCATATTCAAGTGCATATGTAAAGATTACTCATACTAGTTGAAAAACTTTCATGTGTTTCCCATGTGATAGCTCACATTCAAGAGATACATGTCAGAAAAACTTTCATGTGTTTCCCATGTGATAGCTCACATTCAAGAGATACATGTCAATCAATAATAAAAAAATCCTACCTCCAACCGTAGGATAGTAGAAGACCCTACATGTATGTACTGTAACCATAGGATGGGCAAGACCCTACCATTACAGTAAGGGTCTTGCACTATCCTATAATTACAATATGCCATAGATACTATTCTTTCTGTATAATCAGAAGGAAAGAAAGAAGGAGAAGATAAGGTGTTGGAAGTTACCTTGATTGAGCTTCCAGAATTTGCACCAAGGTGCCCGTCACATATTTGATACCCAAAAATATGACTTATCATATGATGTAAAGTCATTTACTTTTTTGGAGAGCCAAGTGGCACGTTTTGATAGGCTACAATGACAAGTGGCATTGTATTTGCCTTATGACAGAATCTTATTCTGGCCTTGACTATTCTTTTTAACTATAGCAACAGCATATTGATTCTCATATTTTTCCTGATCAACAGTACCTAGTCATGTTGAAATGGTTAACTCCAAGGAGCTCCAGTGGCCCATACCCTTTTCAAATATATTTATCAGAATTCAATCCGAACTTCATGAGAACTCAACCTGAGCTTCATGTATGTCTTGTACAAGTGTTGTCCTGTTCTGCATATGTGTCCTGTATAGGCACAATAACGTTAAATATTAGCATCATCCATAAATGTTATGCATCATGCCAAAAGTTTAATCACTGACTTTTGCTCATATAACATGGAGAGATATGACACTGGTAAAACCAATGAAATGAAGTATCTAAAAAAAACCCTGACAGAACTAGTCCAGGCAACAACCCTACTAGCACCTCAGACTACATCGGTCAATCCCTCAATAGTCTTATCATTCCATACATGGACCGAGCTAATCCAAGATGGCATACCTTCTCCATGATCTTTAAACGATACATGTTCATGCCTTAGTTCAGCTGTGTACTTACACCTTTTAGAACTAAAAATTTCAGCATTACTAATTACATGCTCATTTGCTAAACCCTTCAAGGCTAATATATCTGATCATACCAATTTTAGCACTACAGAATTCCAGAGTAAGATGCTTTTTTAATTAAATACAAGGCATCATACATGAGCCATGGTAAAAAGCTGGCCAGATTTAGATATCCAAGTGTTCAACTAAATACTCAAGCATTAACTTATGCATGGCATAAGATAACAGAATAACTTAAGTTATCATCCTTAAAACAAAAGAGATATTGTCTAGCATAACGCCACTTTTTTAAAACAAATAGACCTCAGTTAGTTGCTGCCACTATAGAAGTTCCTGTAAGCCAAGATGTGCAGCCAGTTGAACTTGGCATCCCGAATCCATCCTTTCGATTCCATCATCCATGCAAAACACCTAATCCTAGGACAAGAGAGCCACATTGAGAGGAGAATATCCGTATCTGCAGCCAATCAAGCAAACATTAGCACAAAAGTGGTAATGAAGCAAGGGCCAAAAGGTACATTGGGTATTCTCGGCTCTTCGCCCTTCACCCAATGTAGCCTTTTGCCCAAAGTTAGTGTAAAGCAACTGGAAAAAAAGGGGAATGTAAAAGTAAACAACATCATTTTGTCTAAACCAATAGGCATATAATGATGCAATATGCATCCTCTATAAAATGTTTTTAGAATGTTATTCCTTCAAACAACTTATTTCTGTACATTGCAGCACATATTATACAGTGCAAACAATGCAGCCTTAAAAATATTTCATGTATCAGGAGTTTATTAATCTAGCAGCGGATTCCTTATTCCTGCATCAGTCTATTGCATGTAACAGTGTTTGTTACCATACTCTTATGCAGCTTTGCCTCGTTAGGCTCAGATATATTGACCATAAATTCGCAATGTCATATGAAAAGCAAAAGAGTTTTCAGACCTGTGTTGAAGCTTGGAGTAACCATAAGCCTGTTGTTTTTGCAGAGACTCCGGGTCTACTGGAAGGAGTTCGATCTTGCTTTTAGAGTATGAAACCGACCAAGGAAACGTGTCGCTTCATGTGTTCACCACGAAATAAGATACTTGCTAAGAGCCAAAATATCTGCTGAAGGCCATGTGCTTGCCAAAATATTCAAAGATCCATTCAAAGATCTTTCTGCTGTATTGTATCTCTGCTTCCTTGATAGTCATACCAGCTTATATGTTTGCATATATAAACGAACTTTGGAGTATCACTACATGTTTAGGATATCCAATAAGCTGATTTTCGGATCTTTAGAGCAAGCCCATTATAAGATATCTGCTATTCTTCCTCTGGAGCACGCTAGCAGCCAAGGACTTCATGAACTTGTTTTTAGAGCATGCAAACGCCAAAGAAGACATGCCGGTTCATGTATTAGCCACGAAATGGCTATAGCCATAAAATGCTCAAACCATCATTCAATTAAATTGGGATTATGTCTTAATTTTGGGATAAATTTTATATTGCACTTTTTTAGTAACTTTGTTAAATTCACTTTTTTAGTAACTTTGTTGCCCTTAGACTAGAATAGACGTTAACATATAATCACACACGGGAATATAAACTCACACCTTAACTTCAAATTACAAAATCATATATCATGGAACTCAAGTAGTACACAACTTTTATTAACTGTAGAAAAGATACATAGTAATTGTTTTTCATTTTTCCACTAGCATCCCCAAGGATATGAGAACCTTATTCCTTACATCCTGAGGTATTGTAACTCTCCATTTGTTTTACTAGGAATAGTTTTTGGAGTCCACGAGTACAATCTGGTTTCAATGTCTAGCCAAAGATCGGGATCACTTGGTTTCTCCTCCACCTCTTTGTCCAACAATCAATAATATCTTTCTTTATCGGTGACATTACTCAACCGATGTCTTTGGACACCACCATTCCACGCGCACCTTATTGAAGTTAACATCACCTTCTTCTTTGCAAATATCCGATAGTCCATCCCAACCACACCTTTGGATAGGTCTCTAGATCTGCTTGGTTTTACTACTACAAATTGGTTGCACTCCACGTCGTTAGAAGGTTCATAAGAATCCATGCCTAGATATTTTGGCCTATCCTTCTTAGGACCAACATAGTGTTTATCAGTTGAGGAGGAGCATATGCCTTCACAATGCTACTAATGGTACCATCATCTTCGTCGGCACCCGACTAATGTTTTCCACTTACTTTTAGGGAACCACCCTTCTTTCGACTCTTGAGAGGATGTGTCTACCTCATCCAACAAGTTGATCACCTTCTTCCAATAATCTATCAATGCGATTTGTGTCATCTGAATTAGTTTGCCAATGCTTGATGTAGTCATTGATGCCATCCTTAGTCAATCCCAATTGCTTGACTTCTTGATTGGTTTTAGAGCTTTTGGTTGACGGGGAGGTATCATAGACTTGCCATTTGCATCCCTAAGCCAAATTTCTGCCCCACCTCTCCACTTCTCCTCTGAAGGTCTCATTTTCCATTGCATGATTGGAATCCCTTCTCTCACCCAAAAGTGAATTGAAGAGGTCTAGAATGACCTTCCATGTCGAGAGCATAACCATCCACAAAACTCTTCCAATCGGGGCACTTCTTCTATGATAGATCCTATAGGAGATGGATTTGTACATCCATGAAATATTTCCAATAGCACAGGAAAGTTGGTAACTGTCTGTTGTCTCAATACATGACTATATTTTCCAAACAATGCATCCACATCCTCATGAGTATGTCCCAGGCATTAGGAACCCCAAATTGACTCTTTCAAAAACACCCACAATTTGTTAAGTAGGATAGGAAAGAAAACATCCACCTGTTCTTATTTTGACCAGCACAATTATCTAGTTGCAAGAGGAACTTTACGGGGGCAGATCTCGAGGTTTAGCCGCGAGATGTTGAAGCTCCAACATGTTCATTAGGTCCATTCCTCCTAAATCTTGCCTTGCTAAACTTTTCAATACTATTAGGGGTTCCATCCAACAATGCACTATGTAGTGCCCTCGGCTAGTTGTAGGATCACAGTAGGTGACCATTGTAACCCTTCTCATAGTTTCTTAAACACCTCATGATACTCCCAATGTGAAAATCTGGACCATCACTCCACAACTCTAAACCGAAATGGCCATAATAGGTCTGCAGGCTGCCCATGCAATATTGCCCCGATCATTGAAATCTGCAAAGGGTATGATCTTCCACATGACTTAGGAATGCACTTGAATTGTGGAAGACAAGTCTTCTGTTGGTCCATTTTATCATGTATAATACATAGATAGTTATTAGGTTCCATTCTTGGATAAGGTCCTCCACATCCAATAAGTTGATCTACATGATAGTTGATCTGTCATATGGTCCTTCATATGTTCCCTTATCTTTGCCCTTAGACTTGGTTGCCGCAGTCTTATCTAGTGTCTCCTTCACTTAGCACATAAATTGCACTTGGCAAAGTTGTTTGAAGTTGCTATGGTCACATGCTTGAAATGCTTATTCCATAGCCTACTAAAACTGGGCTGGGATATAGAGGCCACTCCAAGTTCAGAAGCAATGCATTTATTTCCTCTAATATGCTCTTAAGGTACAATGGGATGGCAATCTCTTTTCAACAATAACTCTACCTGTTCATCCTTCTTACTCTTATGTGGCATGTTTTACGCATTGAAATCCACATATCTTTCAAATATTTCCTTTGCGGCTATAGTTCTTGAGGTAGGCCTTACCGGGGCCCGGTGTTCCCATGCAATGCAATTTTACTACCATTTTCATGTCTCTTTTTGCCGGTTATTGCCAAGAAGAGGTTGGAATTCCATGTATAGCCATCCATGCTTTTGAACATATCCACTTTCCATTCAATGGGAATCTTTTCTTCTTTGATCTTTCATCACGAATTGCATAGCCAAATATGGTGTACATGAAATTCCTCCACGCTATCACACTTATGTTCCCGATATGTAGCTCTTGCTCCCACCAACTCCTCTATTGTGAACATTCTAACACAAGAAGCCCAACAACATTCACCTCCTCTAACCTTCATCATAGCTTGGAGAACAATCATAATCGACTTGCATCTTTTGGTGGGATAATGTTTGAAAGTTGGAAGTGGCCTCTTGCTACACCTGTGTGAACATTGTTGACAATGGTTCTACATCTATAGGAAAGCGTGTAGTTCCCCTCAGGTTGAATCTTGTCCCTAGGCCATGCAACAATAGTTGGAACCTCTAGTTGCTTCACACAAGCTAGGCATTCTTGTTTGCTGAACCCTTTTCCTTCCAATTGTCATATAATTTTGAGATTGCCACACCTAACTTTGTCCTCCCCTAATCTTTCATCATTCAACTTTGCATTGATAGGATCTGCTAGAACAATAATCCCTTCTCCCTCTTGCCTCTCTGTTTGCATGCATGCGGGATCTTGACCTTCTTGTTTTTCCAATCGACCCAGTATAAAAGTACAATTTCCTTTCCTTTGGCATCATCCTTTTCATTTGAGGTCTTTTCCTTTCCTTTGCCATCATCAACATCATTTGAGGTATTTTCCTTTCCTTGGCCATCATGTTCATTAGTTGGGGATTTTTCCTTGCCTTGATCAGCATCATTGGGGGCTTTTTTTAGCATTTTGCATGCCATTGACCTAGAATGCATAAAACATATAGTAAGTTAGCATATCCAAATAACCTCTAACTAACATGTTCATAAATGAAAGCCTCATATGTCTTATTCTATTTGATCATTCTATTTATATAATGGGATTCCCCAAGTTATTTTCCTCAACATTATATATAAATAAAACCCTTTGTATCCTATAATAACCTTAGAAACAACTTTTAAGGTTATTATAGGTTAGCGATTTAAGGTTAAGAAGTTTATTAATAGGTTATTATAGGTTAGAAATTTTAAGGTTGGAAAGTTATTGTAGGTTAAAAGTTTTAAGGTTAGAAGTTCTAATTCATGAACTTTTAAACTTATAACTTAACTATTAACTTAAAACTAGCATATAAACTTATAACTCATAACTTTTAAACTTTTAAACTTAATAACCCTTAAAACAATTAACCCTTAAAACAATTTTCCTTAAAACAATTAACCCTTAAAAAGCAGGTTGTCCTTAAAACAATTAACCCTTAAAACAATTGTCCTTAAAACAATTAACCCTTGTAATAAATTTTTGGGACGTTATAATGGCGTGATGCGAAATTTTAAAAGCGGTTATTATTTCAAGTTAGCATTCCTTTTCAAACTTTTCTCTCACACTTTCGAGCGTTTCTAATTCGAGGGCTTACCTTCCAATTCCAGGCTTTTGCTTCCATTTAAACTTCTCGGCTTCTATCTATCTTCAATCTATCTTACGCTTTCTAAAGCTTCAATCTATCTTACGCTTTCTCGGCTTCTATCACGCTTTCGGCTTCTTTCTCGGCATCTCATTTTGCATGACCTAAGGAGGAGATAATATTATCTTATCTTCTATCTTTCTCGGCTTCAATCTGCGATTTCGAGCTTTTATCTGCGCTTTCGAGCTTTTATCTGTTTTTATCTGTTTTTATACAAGGTTTGTAGGCTCTATACAAGGTTTTCTGGTTTTTTTGGCTTTTCGGCTCTCTACAATCTCTCTGACTTTGAATAACTTTGGTTTTTTGTGTTAAAGCTTCTCGGCTGCTATTGCTTTTTCTCCAAATTAGCTGCTATTGCTTTTTCTCGGCTTCTTAAGGCTTCTCGAATCACTTCTTAAGGTTTCTCGGGTTAGTATTTACTGTTATTTACATAAAGTAGTTATTTTCCATAAAGCATGTTATTTACTTTTACATGCATCAGTCCTAAAGTGCCCTACCTTGAATTATCTCGTGATCTTGCCGGATTCCTCTGCTCTTATTCTATTTCACTAGCTCTTCCTCTATCTTTTCTAATTAATGATCTAAAATAATGAAGTTATTCTATTTCACTAGCTCTTCCTCTATTTCACTAGCTCTTCCTCTATCTGTTCTAATTAATGATCTTAAATAATGAAGTTATTCTATTTCACTAGCTCTTCCTCTATCTGTTCTATTTCATATCTGATCTATGATCTTGCTCTATGATCTAGATCATAGATCATAGATCATAGATCTTCACTAGCTCTTCCTCTATCTGCTCTAAATAATGAACTAAAACAATGAACTAAATATTGAACTAAACAAGGAGTATTATTATTTCTATTTTTTGGGTTCACGTTTTCCACTAGGTTAATCAAATCGCGCCCGGTAGCGTTTTAGTTTGGCATTGCAATTTCATACGGCTCTATACAAATCGCGCCCGGTGGCGTGTGAAATAGATCTGTGCTAATTACTTTCTCTCTCGTTCTAGTGCCATGGATTTTCCTTATGCATGGACAGGCTGGTTCAAATACACTGCTGGTTCTAGTTCACTGGGCGACCATCAACTCTGGACCACATACAAGATATTACTTGAGTGTCTTTGTTCAAAACGTTCAAAGAGAGTTGGAGAATCCATTAGACAGACTGTGTCGGGGCCATGGGTACACTTCCATCGCATCTATGGACATATCGGACTCCTCATGCTCTTAGTAAGGCTCATGCCAACAAATAAGTACAAGGATTTGATTTATAGTATCGGGGATCGATACAACACTCTGGTTTGGAGACTTCGACATCCTCGGGGAAAGATGAGGATCTGTCATATCGAGGTGGTTCAGGTGGGACTTCTTGCGGGATTAGGCGGCATGAAGTGGGCACATCGACATATTGTAGAGATAGAAAGAATTCACGCGCTGGCGCATTTTTTGCGAGAAGAAGAAATGTACATAACTTTTTGGAATATGAATACAAACTTCGCGCTGGCGCAATTTGCACTATACTTTTCGTCATTAGTTTATTTTTTTTTTTTTTATATGCAATGTCGAAAACATTGAATCTGTGATGCCCTCCGGCCCGGTATGACCAACCCCAAGAAACTACATATTTTCATTAATGTGTAGTTTCATGGGGTTGATAAAACTAAAAAAGATATCACAAAATTCAAAGTTCACAACATCACGCAATGATATGATATATTCTTTTTTTTTTTTGAATATCCAAATATACATACCTTTTTCAGGGCGTTCTTTTGGCCATGCTACAAATGTGCCCACGCTTTCCTGCTGTATACGCCATCGGGGATGTCTTCTTGGAAGAGCCTCATCTTCATAATTGCGTTTAGAATAGAAATCTTCTGGCTTGTTTCCAAGAGGAACACCATGACACATAGAACTTGGATTCAAATCTTGATTTTACACAATCCTACTCGGTAACTTCAAGTTTCTTTGTTAAAAGATAGCATTCTTCTCCGACAATCGATAAAGAACCGAGAATGCATTGTAAAAAATAGAGGGCGAAAAATTGAGAACAAGAGAATGCATTCGAATTCACCATAGTTCAGCAGACATCGAATGGGAATTGAAGGCTCGCTCGATCGAATGGATTGAAGGCGGCTCGATCGATCGAATGGGATCGAAAACGGATCTTAGGCGCTCGATAGTCGATTGTTCTTGGCTCGATACTAGGAATGATCTTGGGCTCACGATAGTAGGTGGCGATTAGGTGGTAGTAGATTGCCACATATCGTTTTCTTGAAATTAATAATTAATTGTTATCTTGAAATTGCACTAAAAAAAAAACACAATTTAAATTTGTAAATGAGCCGGAGACGGGCGGTTAATTAAAGGCGGTATAAATTTAAAAGGGCCTTGAATTTGAATTCTGATTTTGTAAATCGGCGGCCTAGATTATGAGCATACATATAAGTTTAAACCAAAACCCCATCTCATACTATCCGCACTTGCTTGTTCTATAAGCGTCTAGAGGATCGGCGGCGTAGGCCCGAAGGTAGAGGTGGTGGGCGGCAGACTAAAGCACAAATCCCAAGCACGGAGGCTGGCTTGAACAAGCGAAAGCCACCACGAATCCAACAAAGCGCCTCGAATTAATTGATCTGTTTTTGTTTTGTAATTGATTTACATTGTCCCTTTTATTGTTAGGTTTCTAGGATGTTTTCAACTGTGTATTTTACGTGTATCGTGTCTCTGTATTGTCTACCTTTCATATTGTTTTACGTGTCATTTCTCTTGCTTTTACTACCTTGTTTTGTGTGTTTTTGTTATAATCTTCTCCTTTACTCCGATATGTTTTTTTTGGAACAATTCTCCATTTTGTATAATGTAGACCGTGTAAGTCTTTATTACGTATTCTCAGTTCTTTTGACAAGTCTTTTTTGTAGCCTAGTATGTCTCTTATAAAAGAGAAGTGTCACGTGGGTCCCCTCTTAAAAACGGCTTTCGGTAGCGATTTATAATTATGAGTGGTTTTGGTTGTCTCTTTCTACTTTCCACATGTACAATTTATGTTTTTGAAAGTAAAGGCGTCTATGAAAACGGCTCGGTAGCGATTTCATTACTCACCACATGATTGTAACTTCGGGATCTTCTAAAATGTGAAAAAGAAAAAAGCAAAACTGCTTGGGAGTCGAGGACATCTGCCTGAAAAAAAACCAAAACGGATGAAGATGTATCGATTCTTGGTTTGGCACGTTGTGACCATTGGCGATCGGCCAAAAATAATGAAGGCTCGGGTAGAGCCTCCATGTCGAAGAAGATCTACCGGAGGGCTCACGAATGGTATGTGGAGATCTTCAAGACTAGCGGAAAGACAGATCTGATTTTCATGTCTAGAGTTAAGGAAACGAGATCAAATGAAGAAACAAAGGTATTCTGATCACATCACGAAGAACAAGGCGATTCTTCTTTATTAAGTATTACTTGAAGCGGGTCGAAAAAATAAAAAGTATTGAAGAAGTTAAATTACTGCGGTGCTAGTTCCTTTAAAGAGGCGCCCTAAGAACGGATGAGGCCGAGATAACCTCTTCAAATTTGGCTGGTCGGTGGTGATCTATTGACACCAAAAAAATATGTGAAGGTCTCGGTGTGAGAAGAGCAATCCGGATTACAAGGCCGTCGGCTAGTCTGTACCTACAAGCTTTAAAAGAGAAGGAAGATGCAAGTTCTAGAGCGAGGAAACACCGGGCGTTCTAGGCATTCTGGATATGACTAGTGATGATGACAAAGGCGAGGCGGTTAGAGGCCATGAGCAAACTCAAGAAATATCTTGACAAGTATCCACTGGGCCTTAGCTTCGCATCCTATCCATGTCGACGGGCTTTTCAGGTCCACGAAGGCTATGTTTGTCGCCGAAAGATTTGACAAGCAACGACGCAATGGAAATAGTCAACGGCATGATAGAAAACCGGGGCGGGTGCCAATGCTTGCGGATGTGGTGCCTTTGATATGAAGGCGAAGAAGGTGTTGATATGGAATAAACTTGAAGATTTAACGGCAACCTCGATATTCACTTCATGATAATAGATGGCCCGGCATTGATTGGAAGGCCTTGAAGGTTTTGATCAGTCAAGCACAAAAAAACTGGAAATCGGTTATTCTATAGACTTTGTATTCGGTCGAAATTGCCGATTCTCGGTGGCTCCACAACAGCCAGCAAATTAGCGAAATCAGTAGCTCTTGAATGACATGGGAAAGACATTCCTATACAAAAGGTATTTTATGTTCCACACATAAGCGTTAAGCTAATCACGTATTAAGCTAATCAACGTATTTACAAAAACGCGCCCGGTAGCGTTTCTTGTAAATACGTGATGCTAAAAACAGCGCTGCCAGCGTTTTATATTGTTACTTTCCGCGACTGTTTATTTTTTTTCTAACGGCCCATATTTTGCGGTCCGGTATGTGGAAGCGATTCGCGGCTTACCTTTCGTAACCAATGGATCGAATATGGAAAACCAATGCCGACCGGACAAGGGCAATCTAAGAGTGCGAATTCAAATTACTAGAAAGGACAACGTGCCAAACCATATCTGAGGACAAGAACAAGGGCACTAGATCAAAGAAGAAAAAAAAGGGGATGCACAAAGGCGGCGAGGAAGAGCAAAAGCGGTGCCAAAGGATGCACCGCAAGATTGTTTTTCTTGACCCGGTATGGGAAAAAGTGGAGCGAATTTTGGGGGCGCCTATTCGGAAAAGAAGTTGCGGTCGTATGGCGGGGTTTCCTCCGCAAGATCGTCTATTTTTGATATAGGTATCACGAGAAATGAGAAAGGCACAAAAGGATTGGATGATCGCGAAATTAATCTACGTTCTAGATAGTTGCATCGAGAAAGGAAGTTATCTACAAGAAAACGTCTGCGACAAAGCACTTGACATCTTCGAAGATGCATGCGAATCGATAAAAATATATGAAAGTCTGAAAAAGGCTGTTGGTGAAGAACGCAAAGGCTCTCGGGAGACATGATGTTATCGGAGATAGGCTTAATGCAAAAGTACAACGTATCTAATGATGACATTAAGAAATATGTATTTTGGTCAAAAGATTTTGTGAAGCGACAAAAAAGCGAAAGAATGTGGCAACTCTTAAGGGGATTCACCCGAAAGTTCGCGTCGACCTAAAAAGAAAAGTTGCTTTGGTGAAGAAGGCGGCGTGAAGCGAGTCTCCTTTTTTCTATAAGGTGTCCACTTTGGTTATAAGTGTGCCATGCCGGAGGTGGGTGAAGGGCCAACCAGACATCACTCTATTTGTTCTTGATAGCCGTGTACGCGATGGACCGCGGGATGATTCTGACACCTTCTTCAACACATGCGGTGGTTTGGCGGTGAGATGCATTATACTATCGTGACGGTTTGCCACTCCGACATATCCTACGCATATGCACTAGGCTGCTGCAAATGATGTCGAATGCATTAAAGTGATGAGGCAGCGGTAATGATAGATGAAAACAAAGATAGTGAGTTTAGTACCGAAAGTAAGATCTCACATGTGCTAGTCCTTATGATAGCCATTATGGATGATAAAGAATATGAAAGACTCAAGGGGAAACCAGAAGGTGAGAAGATTGCTTGGCGGTGCTATGTCGGCTAGATGAACCCCTATTGAAGAATGTTTTTTATGTCGAATCAATTCGCGAAGACAAAGGGAAAGGGGCTATTGCAGATGTGGATGTGGACACAGACGAAGAGGAAGAGGAAGAGGAAGAAGAAAAGCTGGATTCGACCACTGTCCTTAATTCACCAATCAAGTATGAGCTCTTGGCCGGCGCATAAGGGGAGGCTGAATAAGTCTGGGGTTTTCTTTGGCCTTTTCGAGTTTTTCGATTGAAGCCTTACGCCCCTTTAGAGTCTCGTGTTGGGAGTTTCATGTTGGAGGTTATGTGGGCGGGGAAGCTCTGAAGCTAGCTAGGAAATGCCAAAGTGTGGTCTCGATGGTCAAGCCAAGGACTTCCTCGATATTTTTTTTCGAAAGTGCTAGAGGTGGCACCTCGGGGGTCCGCTAGGTAGTGCAAAAATAAAGCTTCCAGCTCTAAGTCCAATTTACTGCGGATCCGGCTGCGAGCCGGGAAAAATGAGAAAGCACATAGAGGGCATAAAGAAGAATATCGACAAACAACGGCTTAACTATCTTGGGCCGAGGCGTGCCTATCATTCCAATCACATTGGAAAATCCGGCCGAAGTGGATGTAGGTAACATAAGCGAAGAAGACAAAATCCTAGATGATACGATGGATTCGGGCTTCGAGTCGAGGTTAGCATAAAGAGTAATGAAGTATCAACCATAGTTCAAACACTAAGTGATGTGGTCGACACCACGGCGGGGCCGAAGGCAGTAGAGAGTAAGCTCATCATTGCGGATGTTGAGCAGGAACCGAGAAAGGTATGTTATTCAAGCGAAATGAAAATCGGCGCCGGTAGCGATTTCAATTCTTCAAACGAATTGAAAATCGCGCCGGTAGCGATTTCAATTATTCAACAATTGAAAATCGGCGCCCAAGCGATTTCAATTTTCTTTTTCCTTGTCTCACAAGTGTGTGCTTTATTATTCTGAGACCTAATCCGGTTTCCTCCAAAATTCTGGTGTTCGATTTGAATGGAGTGCTCGCAAAAGCGTTACCTAAAGCACAATTTCCTTTATCATGGTATGCACGAAAACCATTTGAGACATATCTGAAATGGGTATATCCGCCGTGTCACGAAGGAGATGTTAGACCAAGCTTTCTTTTTATTTAGTTGTGCAATTTGGTGGTCGATGGAGAATAGAAATATCTGAAGGAAGTTTTGAGAGTAGTTCACGAGTTACATAGAGATTGGGCATCTGTTTGGGATCGAGCAAATGTAAGTCATTCAATAACCCAAAGGATCCTCTGGGTAAAAAATATTTGTGAAATGCTTGAGCCGACATGATGGATGACTTGGGCGTTCGGGGAGAAGGAAGACATCATTATAGTTGATGATGGCGCCTTGAAGTGTTGCTTCAATCGATCCGCGATCACTAAATCCACCATCCTATCATCCCCGAGGATTTTGACAAAGATGACTTCACCTTCGTTTTGTCGACATCTTGCACGAAATAGCTCACGAGGAAAAAAGGTCGAAGAGATACAAACACTATACCGCTTAACTTAATCCCGGACGGGAAATTGACGAGGGACCTAGAAAGATCGTTCTAGAAAGGGAACTTTTTTTGATATATATATATATGTATCTGGGAAATACACTTTCCAAAAGTTTTGAATATGAAATATACTTTACACCAAACACTTTGAATATATATTGTGTTCTTATATCAGCATTATTGGTTACATTATGCGTATTGTTCTTTTATATTACGTGTATGGTTTGCTATACTTGCAATAATTTGTATGTATATCACCGAGTCAATAATTTAGGTGTCTATAAATACGTATGCATGAAATTGGCAAACCATCGGCCCCGGCTTCCCTATACGCTTGTTATTATGGCACATTCTATTACCTGCCGGATGAACCACGCAGACCTCTGCGAGTGCCCATGAGCTAGAAATAGAATTTCGGGGCTGGCTTGATGTCGTTGCTATGAATCCCGTCCGGCTTCTATCCTGATCCCTTTGATGTTGTAATCCATCTTATATGGAATCGAGCATGGTTTGTTCATGATCGAAAGGATCTCGGCACCGCTTCTGGCTACTGTCGGCGATGATTCGGATTAGTTTTAAAGTTTATGTTCCACTATAATCGTTTTTATGGGAATAAAATCGCGCCCGCCTTGCCGATTTGACCCTTGAAAATCTACGTTACAGTAGCAACTTGCTTTGTCATTATTTATTCGTAAAACACTACAATTTCAATGTTTAGATTTCGTTGTCGTCGGTGATTGTACGAATTAATAAGCAATTTCCTACTTTTTATATTGCCAACATTCTTTCATAATATGGGTCATTTGGACCGAATATTTGGATGCCCTTGCATTTCAACATAAAATGCATCTTCCTAGCCCGAAAATGAACTCAGTGCAAAAGTGTGGTTAATTCAATATAATGGTCAATAAATAGCTTATACGGCGCGATTTTGGAATAGACATAATCCCAATTTAATTGAATGATGGTTCTCATCTGCTAGTGGGCATTTTTGCCTAAGAACGGCATATCTGAAAGAGCCGTTCGGCAAACCCTAAAGGTAATTCGTTGAAAAATAGCCTTGCTTTAACATATTTTCAACCACAAATTATCCTTTAATTCTAAATTAAGAAGGAAATGTATTTATTTGCATCATAAGCAATTAATTTTTGCACCGCTATCTTCCAGTAAATCCAGAGTAATAATTATATGCCATGTTGCATATTCAAGTGCATATGTAAAGATTACTCATACTAGTTGAAAAACTTTCATGTGTTTCCCATGTGATAGCTCACATTCAAGAGATACATGTCAGAAAAACTTTCATGTGTTTCCCATGTGATAGCTCACATTCAAGAGATACATGTCAATCAATAATAAAAAAAAAAAAAAATCTTTTTGCGTACGCGAAAGTATTTTCAGCGTCTGTGATCTGAGAAAAAATTTAGCGTCGCTGCGAAATTCAAATTTTTTTTTTTTTTTGGATTTTTTTTTTTTTTTTTTTTTTTTGAATTTCCGTGATTACAGATTCTTACGTATCGCGTGTCTTGCGAAAAATACTTTCAGCGTCACCAATACTGAAAGGTTTCGCGTCTGTGAAAAAAAAAAAAAAAACTTTTTTTTCGCGTCATAGCGGTTTTTTTGTTTAGCGTCTGTGAAAAAATTTTCAGCGACGCTTTCCGTTTGTTTTCGGCGTCTTGTGAATTTTTTCCTACGGCGAGGTTTAAATACGTTAAATACGTATTTTATTAAAAAATACGTATTTTTTGACTTTATACGTCAGGAATTTGAATTTTATACGTACAGAACCTATCCCTGTTCTGTACACATCATTCGACACTAAACATGTTGTATAATCTCTCAGTAATCTATTTGTGATGCATAGTTATCACTCTTTCTGTTTTATCCTTTTAACTTATAAGCCTAAACGTGTCAGAATTTGTTTCCAAACCTTGCTAAACCATTTGAACTTCTTACCTCATTTATTAATATATAATAATCAAATCATGAGCATACACTATTGCAATAGTTTATTGTTGCTCAGTCTACCCATAATTGATGTTTCATTCTATTTTGCAAAAATTAGTCATCTTCTTTCTGGTTTGCCTAAAAAGGGATAAATCGTCGTTTGATGGTGTTGTATATGGGGTTGGGATTATTCTCTTGACTCCTACATCATATCGGGTCCAAAATATTTATGTACTATTGTGTGTATCTATGTTTGTGTGTCTTCTCTTCTCTCCGATCCCCCCAGAAGATAATCACGATCCATACCATCAACCTATGCATAAAACAACACATTCAAATAAATTTCAAAGATCAACTATTGTTTGGAAGGAGCAAGCAAAGAATAATGGTAGACCTTAATGATTCTATTTTGTGCATCCTAAAGGACAGCAACAACAAAAATATCCTTAGCGATTCTATCTTGTGCATCCTGAATGATAACAGCAGCAAAATATCCAAACCCTTAAACACACATAATCTTCTGCGCTTCCAGATATAGCACAACAACCGTCTTGATGCTAAGTGAAAGGCTTGGCTTTGCAACTTATTCCAAGTATACGGAGAAATAGTCAAGAGCACTTGCTGACTTGTGAATGTTACTTGAAAAATGGAAAGCAATCAGGATAAAACAGGTTGGAGGTGATCACCACAGAAGCAGTGCTCAATAGTCTCAGCCCTTTGCTTGCATAATGATTTGAGTGCTGACACTTGAGGATCGAATCTGTAGATAAATATATTAACACGAGGGCATTTATAAAGGATATGCTACCAAATCACAGCCACCTTAGGATGAGTAGTTTATCCCAAGCCCAGGTCCAGATACATCTCTAATGGCTTGAGATAATCTTACCCTGGATTGGATCCCGTCCTCCCGACCTCCACATCCAGGATCCCATAGTTAACTGTGCAGTTTATAGGCCCTTTTTTGGTCAGATTGGGGCATCGCCATTGCTATGGTGCTCACCCTATTTCCTCGTCCGCTGCTACTTGATCCTCTCCAACCAATTCCGATCACCTACGAACAGATCCCATCCAATTTCGTGGAGGATCGGGCAAGAAAAATCCAACAGAAACTTGCCCTGATTTTTCAGACAAGGGGTGAGATTATTGCGCAGTTACTGTATAGTAAGAGGGGATCCCGTCCTCCTGGATCACACCTTTGGAGTATCCCGTCCTCCGAGATCATAGCTTCCGGATCCTCCTATCCAAAGCAAAAGTATCCTATGCCCCAACACGCATGTCCAACTAGAAGGCAGAAACTGAAGGGGCCACTTAGCGGATGACAGAATGATATCAACATTGACAAGCAGACTATACATAGGGTTCATGAGCCTATGCTCATGAATATTTTGGTGGTAAATTCACATGCGCTCATTAATAGGATCTTGAGCAACAAGTGACCAGCAATCTTTTGCCAAATAGATCTATCTGATCGAGACAACAAGAAGTTGGTTTGGAAGACCTCCCAACGTAGCTAACTGGCCAGAATCATACCATGTCGTAACTATCAAGATGCTAGCTAACCCCCAACTCCGTTGAGTTAATGGTTGGATGGATGGCCTTGTGCTCATCATGATTGCATTGCATTACTCACTATTCATGTTTATCAGCTCATCTGACGTCGTGGCTCCATCTTTGCTCAATCTTAACATTCACATATATTGGTTCCTCTTCTTTGGGTACATCCTTCCATATTGAGCCTGCTGCATAATCTTGCGCATCATGATTGCATTACTCAATATTCATGTCCTCTGATATCTGTGGCTCCATCTATTTTCTCAATCTAACAACATCCATACATTGGTTCCTCTTTCTGTACACATCCTTCGACACTAAACATGTTGTATAATCTCTTAGTAATCTATTTGTGATGCATAGTTATCACTCTTTCTGTTTTATCCTTTTTAACTTGTAAGCCTAAACATGGGGGACTTTTCTTTCAAGCCTTGCTAAACTATTTGAACTCCTTACCTCATTTATTAATATGTAATAACCAATCATGAACATACACTATTGCAATAGCTGATTGTTGCTCAAGTCCACTTATAATTGATGTTTCATTCTATTTTGCAAAAAGTATTCATCTTCTATTCGGTTTGCCTAAAAGAGATAAATCCTTCGTTGATGGTGTTGTGTATGAGGTTAGGATTATTCTCTTGACTCCTAAGTCATATCCAGGTGCAAAATATTTATGAACTATTGTGTGTATCTATCATGGAATAATTTAAGAGCTAAACTTAGCTATTTGGCGATTTCTTAACGCATTTTCAAAATATATTGGCGAAAGTAATTGAAAAATATTAGGTAAAAAATAATAATTTTAACTTAACTTTTTTCACGCTCACACCAACTTCCAAATTGCCAAATGCTAGAAAGTAACAAGGTAAAAAAAATTAATGTTTAGCTAAACTATGGAAAAAATTAGAATGAGTCTTGGGCTACTTTAGCTAAAGTAATTGTGGGTAATAAGAAATATATTATCAGTAATAGGCATCAATCTGAGCCATCGGATCGGCTGGGAAGGGACGAGCAGCTATATATGCACTATTCATTCTTGTGGTTGGTCATCAGCGTCTTCTCACAACAACGTCTCTTCCTTGCCCATTGCTTCCCTCCCTTAGGTGTTGCTATGGTGACTATTGTCATCTATTTTTTATATGTTTTTGTTCAGTACTGACCACCCGATGGCTGATGCAAATTATTTTCCACCTACTGGGTGATACTATCTCTATATTTTTCCACCTGTGGGGTGATGCTAGATGATTTCCACCTGTTGGTGATGCTATTTTACTTTTTCCACCTCTCGGTGATGTTTTCTATTTCTATATATGTTTGTTTACTGTTTCTAACGTCTAATGGGTGTTTTTGCTTTCTGGGGACTATTTTCTTAGGGGGTGCTCGCCTGCCATATTGTACTAACGTTTAACGAGTACTTTCTAGGCATTTCTCCCTTTTTCTAGGTTTCACACATTCCATGGCGTTGATGCGCATTTGGGCTGGCTTCACCAATTTCCTACCTTGCTTTTCAAGGCATCCTCGAGGCCGTTGGCGATCATTTCTCATTAGGATTTTCCTCGAAAACCTGAAAGGGCGGGGTTTTTTATCCCGATGAGAAGTTGTCGCCATTGTCCTCTCTCTTTGCCTTTACATATATTCTTATTCTCCTCCTCTTGGTTCGATTTGGGGATCCAAATGGGATAGGGATCCAATTTGATGCCCCAAGTTAGCATTCTCCTACTGGCCAATCGAATTTGGCCAGGTGGCACCTTCCTAATTAATCAATTATCCTAACTTAATTAACTTAATTGAGTTAATTAGATAATGCTTCCTTAATTATAGGTAATTAACCTTTAATGACCCCTTTATTAATTTAGCATAGCTAAATTAATCCCTTTTAGGTCAACCCCCTAGGTTAAAATACCCCATGATGGCGTATCTTTACTGCGTGACGTAATAGTATATTTATACATATACCGTATATATACCGTATAAATACGTGGAACGTCACACAGGTAGATGGGAGCGGCCACAATTGCCGCAAGAAGCGAGACTATGTGCCTGTTGCCCGTTACAGGTTATTGAAGATGAAAGCCATACTCTTCTGAGTTGCCCTGCTTTTGAGATAGTCCGGAATCATTTTTTGACCTTAGCATTTCATTCCACGCTTCCACAACTTCTCAGAGCACCATCTGTGCATGACTTGGCATTATACATACTTGAGGTTCTAGATAAACGTCTGCAATTACTAAGCCCTCAGTAGTCATTATCTCCCTTGTCTAGTATCATCATTACTGCAAAGGTTTTTCCCTTGAAAACCTTTCGAGGCAGGGGTTTTTTAATCCTAGTAATAATGATTGTACTAGCCCATTGTATGGGTCCCATGACCTATTGGTCTCCGTGGACGTTAAAAAAACTATTCTATTATATTCTATTCATTATCCACTTTTCTTCATTTCTTTGCGAGTTAGGAGATCATAATTGTTTGATTTTTTTTAATTCGAGTTTATATTTCTTAGAGAATGTCTGCAAAGCCACTTGTTGCTTGATTGGAAGCTGGCACTTCTCCTCCTATTTTCATAATTGGAGATTCCAAAGAATATCTATACACCACTTCAAAAGGAGTTCTCTGGGAACTGTAGATAGAATTTCGTTTGCAAGATCACAATTGCAAACTCAGGGCAAGCAAAACTGCAAAGCATATGTAGTGGATTTCATCCCACTCTACTAGGAAAACATGTGAGGCAAATTGAAGACAAGATTGAAGAAAAAAGAAAGATCAAGATAGAAGAAAAATCAAGATCAATTGCAGAATAGATGGTCAAGAGGATCATCATCCTCTTCATCCCTTATTAATTCCATGGAGTACAACACTCTACAAATCGACCTTCAAGAAAAAATTTAAGAGTGGAAGAGAGAAGAGAATGAGGAGACGTATTCCCTTTTAAAACTTCCTCCTCCAATCTTAACCCTTCATCTCCAAATAAATCCTCACCGTTAGGTCTTTATAACCAATATGCCTTTCAAATCTTGCCAACTCATCATATTTCAACCATTGCACATGCTTTAATATCCTTTGAAGCCTAAATACAACTGCGCAAATCCTAAAACATTCAATTCTGATAAGGGACTCGCAAAGAACACATAAAACTGCTGCTTGTCATTCATCAAAGGGCAATAACTGCTGTGAGAAGATGCCGATAACTAGATAACTAAAATGACATCACGTCCCTCCCTAGAGTGACGATTCAATGGCTCGGATTGATGGCATTCTTGTAAGGGACTCGCACGGAACACAGAAATGCGGGCTACCAAAGAACTTCCATTCTGATAAATCCAGGCAATGAGAAACTGAAGGAGTTGTTTAGAATTGCGGATATATCGTGTTGAAACGAGCAGAATGCGTATCATATTGGGAAGGATCACGATGGATAGTCGAAGAATAATGCGAGAGAGAGGTTCAAGTCTGGAAAAATGTAAGACAGCTAGGCTCGAATTGAGAAGGTGAAAATGTGGGATCTAAGGTGAAGGTGAGGGTATGGCCAAGGGTATAGAAGAGATGGAGGTCGAGAAAGACAAGGTCAGGTTGGATCTAATGAGGTTAGCATAAAATAAAGTGATGAAAAATGGCAAATGTAAATACAACGACTACTTAAATTGACATATGGTGAGAAAAACTAGCGTATAACCGTGTAGTGTGAAAAAGATGATGAACTCAAAGGCATAATGAATGATCATTGCTAATGAAATTGATCTTCTGAGAAAATTAAAACCACATGAATACAATGCAGATGAGAATGTATCCAATATAAAACCCATGCCACAAAAAATCAATGGAGTGCCAAAATGCAACATACTTCATGTCCAGATAAAGTCTAACATGATATATGATAGTGAGGCAAAACGATCCCTTGAAAAAACCTACACCATAAAGAATACAAAACAAAACTAAAATTTGCCAAATAGAATGCCTTTGTGTCGAAAAATGCAATGCAAACAATATAGAAATGTGAAATAACAGCAAAATCGTAATTTTAAATGAGATATCATAAGGAAAGAGAATACCATATGCCTAAACCTCCAATGAAGAGATCTCAAGTCAAGCACTCTAAAAGAACGGCGAAAATGGAGAAAACTAGGCTACACAACTAGTGAAGTGAAGTCCGGCACTGGTTGTTGAGGACTAAAGGTTCCTGCAATATTAGGTCTATTATTTTCGTCCAACAATGGCCTCTGAGGACCAAATAGTTTAGACGACAGAATACCCACCACTGTCAGAGTGCCAGGCTGCTGACTCCGGTGTTGACTCTTTTTTCAACCAAGAATTATTTCTCATTTGAAAACCCCAAAAATGTGAAAGACTTGGGTCCCTCTTTTATTCTCTTTTGTTGGACAGTGTACCTTATTGCTCTTTCTTCTTGTGATGGCCATGATAGAGTGCAAGCTTTTCAAAAAACATCCAATATACCATTAGAAAGCTCTTGAAGAGTCATTTTTGTTGGCTATGGCGAGGACGTTTTGTTGTGGTGCCAGGCCATAACTGATGTTTTTTTGTGCCGGAGGTGCTAGCACTACAGTCTAAGAAGGTTAGGCTTAGACTTTTGGGTTTGATTTCTGTCATATGACACAATTATCCTCGGCTTCCTTACCCCAAACATAGTGCAGCTCTCAGAATCCCTTGGGAATATTCCTAAATGCATTTTGTATTAAACATCAAAAGGTCCTATTTGATGTTATACATATTGACACGTATTTGAATTTTAAGAAGGTGGCTTCATTATCACTATAAATCCGTCTACTCTCAAAGCATATTAGCTGGAGGTAAACTAAGATCATCCTTATATTCCAAAAGGCAACCCCCAATGCATCAGCATTTTGTTTCTTTTGGTCACGTTAGAAATATGAGAATGCCTTGTTGATTTCTATTATGATTTTTCTCTATAATTAGAAGAGGGTGACCACTGGTTGCTCACTTAAGGGGGAAATTGTGACAACAGCCACATAAACATGTTGCAAGCCATGCAGCCCACATGGCAACATGCCCAACAAGTTCATGTGCAAGGCAAACTTTATTGCATGCCAAGCTGGTAATGCCAGTTCAGCTTCTGATGTGCCAAAGTGGTGGGGATAAAGGTACCACCAAGGCTGAGGTCACAACCATATTGGCTACCAGCATGACCCTTGAAGGCATGCCTTGCAAAATTGCAAGGGAAGGACAATTTTTTTTGGGAAATAAGGCTTAAATTATCTTTTAGGTGACATTGAGAGCTTAAACTAACATCAAAATTATATTTTAACAAGATTTTATGAACACTAACAACGTTTGAATTCAGCCAATGCCTCAAGTTAAACTTCACATGTGAAGACACAAGCCCCATGTTCCTGACATATGTCAAGACCTCCCCAATCTGTTCCTATGTTTCTGACCTATGTCAAGCCGTCAGCCTCGTGTCCTAGCTTTCTTGTTCATGAACTTTTTTATTCACATATCTAACATTTAAAAAAAAAAACAAAAAGGTTAACATACACTCCATGTCAATTGAGCACATATTTAGAGCTAATATTTTTTATATTGAAGAAACTGAAGTGAAGCCTCATCTAGCACCACAAATTTATGATCTGAAACTCACTATTTCTCTGCATAGAGTACATGGCATGAAACATTACAAAATGAAATTACAAGATATTCGTTTTCTCGAATTTTAGAATGATATCCAAAGGTTTACTTCAGGAAAAGGAAATGTCATTTTCAGTTAGAACAAGTAGCAATACCTTGAAAAAAGATGTTCTTTAGTTATCCTAAACCCAAGAGAGCAATTACATTTACAAGATTCCTCACTGGCCATGTGCATCTTGAACTTCACGATAGAGTGATCCTAGCCAATGTGAACATGTGAAAAACCTACGAGTGCAAATACTAATTATTAAGAATGCACAACGGTATCACAAGGAACTTATCCAACATCACCAAAGATTCCCCAACTTGAAACCTTTTGAGTGGATATAATCTGCAAGAGATTTCCTACCAAATGGGAATGTGCTTGGATTTGCCTGCAGGTCGCCCTGTAGAACAAACACCATTTAATTATTTCTCTTGAACATCAGACGATCAGAACTAAGAAAACCAAGTTGAATCACAGAATCAAGAATTGGTAGAAAATCTGAGGCATAATATTTACGTGAACAAACATGAAACAATTATTTCTATCTACTGGTTCCACAAGGAGCAGAACATTTGAAACATCAAATCTCTCTATCCGTATGCCTGCACATACACATGAAATCAATACTTTAGACCCTTTTAATATGACTCCATCTACTATCTACCATCAGCTCAGAAATTCTCCTTTTATCAAGTAACAAAGGATGAAGCAAAAACAGTTAAGAGGAAAATGAAGCATGATAGGAACAAGGATGTACAATTTTGCAAGGGCAACCTAAGGCCAATGCAAACCGCAAAGCAGCCCTCATTATTTGGATAATGAAAAGTTCTTGGCTATTGGATTGGAAGCTGAATACCAACAACCTCAAATCAGAATAGTGTATAAGAAAGTATTTCCAAACCAAGATGCATAACCATCAAATTAGTCAGAGAAGAAAAACAAAATGTGTTAAATGCCAGAAGTAGATAGAATGATGATAATAGACGCCCAGACTAGCATGACTCTATTGTCTCAAACTTGGAGGCTAGAATTAATGTAGAAAAGACTGAATGAAGAACAAACAAATACGGCAGGGCATAGGAACTATCAATATTAATCCTAATGCACATTCAATAAAGTCCATGCCACGAGTAATCTTTCTAGAAAATCAGACCTAATACCAGTTTATCTATTGCATTGCAAGCATACAAGAAAATAATTACCTGTGAAGCAGAATACTATCTCCAAGAAAACTATCAATCCATGTGAAGGCCCCAGGAATCCCTGTGCCAAACATGATGCATGAACTCTAATAATTCTGGCAGGACTTTTGAAGCTCCCTCTCCTAAGGCTGCCTTCTATGTTAGAGATAATGTTCGCCCGCAGGCCCTTACGCGGGGTAAGGACCTGGCGAGCCCTAAGCAGGCGAGCCCGGTCCGCACCAGCGCGTGGCCTCATGGCTAACATTTTCTAACGTAAAGTTAAGGGGGGAGGATATTTCTTGCCACCTGGCGCCATCGTAGCCACAAAAGTTTGATTACTCCGTTATCAGCCAGTATCGGAGGAGATGAAGCCAGCATCGGAGGACAGGAAGCGAGCTACAGCAGATTATAAGTTTTAAGGTCGCTTGTAATATGGGGAAATATCCTCCCCCCTAACTTTATGACTATGGCAAAGCCCTCGATGGACCACCATGGAGTTGTGCTTTTCCTCCATAGAGCCTTAAACGGAAACTACGAAAACCCTCCGCACATTTGCGTTGCGTGGGAAGGGGCTTGCCACATCTGCAAGTGCGTCTGCCACCGTGGACGGCCACCCTCCCCTACTCATGCATGATTTTTAGCTTCAATTATTGATGGTTTAGAAATCCATCTCATTCATTCATTCTATTAATAATTATCCAACAAAGTGTTTCCCTTCCTCTATTTTTCTTCTTTTATACTCTGTTGTTCTCATGGTGTTTGAGATTGCTATCATGTTCCCTCATCAGTTTTTGCTAAAGTGGTTTTTGCAACTATTCTCCACTTTAAATTTCTACAATATCACCATTCTCATTGCCTCATCTCTTGCTCCATGTGTTGTTCCATTGCCTCATTAAGGTATCCAGGTAGTGTGCGAGATAAATTCAAGCTGGACAAGAATCTTGCTCAGAGGAAGAATATCATTCCTTCACATAATGTTCATTCCAATGTTGGAAAGGTGGCAAAGGTAGATATAGACAAATCACGATAAAATTATCAGACATCAGATGTATTTGATGGGGATAGAATAGCTAGATCACGATTTTGAGAGGTTGATCTTAGATTTGATACCTTCAAACTATGACTTTAGGGACGCCTCACATATCACCGGCAAAAACTTGCCGGACGTCAAGCCGTTCGAGACACTCAGGTGTAAACTGCTCCAGCAGTTCGGGGACGAACGGCTCAAACGTCAAACCGGTCGTCTCATATGAACTACATGTGAATACCCAAAAATTTACATGTGAGGCGCCTCTTACTTGATTATTAAGCTACTTCATATTCGAAGCGAGGTATGGATGTTGAAGTGCAAGATGGCTGATAGGTAAAAAGGTCTGCTGGAGCTTTCATAGGCAGTTAGCATTCTAACCTTAGCAAAAATACCCTTGAATAATACAAAACTAAATGTGCAATTTTATTGTAGTGTCATATTTACACGGTCAGTTTATGCGCTAGGTTTTTGTGTTTGTGTATTGTGTATTCTCTGCATATCTCATGTATAGACGTTTTACAAATATACCAAAAAAAACCAATTGGTTTCTCTGTTAGGGTTTAGTGCAGATATGGTGGATTGGTGGTGGTGGGCGCTGGTTGGGACCGCTGTTCCGGCATCTGTGGCTCGCTACGTCCTCAAAAATAAACAAGGCGATGGAATTGGGCGCAGCATTATAGTGGCACAAGGAGCTGGGGAGCGGAAGAGTGGCGCAGATGGGGAGGGAGGCTTCGTCTGTGAACGGGTTTGTACCTCAAAACGAATGCTGAATCGGGTCGGAGCTTTTAGCAAGGATAGCAGTCCTGATACCTGTGTCACAGTCTGTGGGGTTTCGGATGTAGATGCTTGCACTGATGCTTGTTCCAGAACAGTTTGCCTTGTCCCTCACCATGTGCCCAATTGGAATGATATTTGCATGCGTCGCTGCACTAACCAGTGCTTGAAGCTCCACCGATCTTCTTAGATGTACATCTCTAGTTTATCACCTTTGTTAGTTGGATTGCCATTCAGCATTTTGTTCAGATCCTTCGATCACATAAGATCCCTTGGATCACATTTTGAGAACATTGGAGTGTTAAACCTCTCGAGCACGATGTCAATATAAATATGTTCAGCTTAAACTTTTGTACATGGCATAATGCCAGTTTCTCAGTTATAATGCCTGTTTCTCATTCATTAAATATTTCATCTATAGATGTCATTGCCTCCAATGTCTATGCAGAAACGGATTATACATGTCATTATCTGCCAGCACTGGCTTCTTACTTGTATGCATAAAATTCAGCACTGGCTTCTTACTTGTATGTATAAAATTGTGAGCTAGTTCATGCATTGAGTTACTGCGTCTTGCTGTTGTATTACTTGTCTACCAATGCATTTTGAAAGGCTAGATTATGATCCAGTTGATCTATTTTGAATTACTGGTGTCATGGTCTATTGAAAATTGAAGGATTAATATTAAGTACAGCAAACTTTGGCTCAAACATTTGTTGTGAATTAGACAATCTTGGTGTCATGATCCATTGAAAATTGGAGGGAGTGAAAAGAAAATCTCTGGATTCTAATGCTACTGCAAACTTTGGCTCAAACGCACTGTCCACGCACGTCAAATTGCTTACTGCATTTTGGATTAAATTGACAAAGTCATTTGAGTACAAGACATTTGAATTCTAAGCAAACAGAAATACTGTGGCCTGAGCAATAAAAGAATCTGTTATTAAACTCAGTATTCCTGGCTTCCCTTCTTTTAAGAGAGAGACAGTTCAACATTAAACTTGGCTTCATGACTAGAATGAATCTTTTGGCTTTCCTGCTTTAAAATCGATCATAAGAGACAGTAAAACTGATGAAAGCCTTGTACTTGGCTGCATGACTTGAATGAGTTGTCATTAAAAAATCAAAGTGCTCTTCTACCCTTCACTAATGGCTAACCAGTTCAATGGCACGAATCAGTTTTAAGTAATGAATTAAAAATGGCAACACTGTTTCTACACGTTTGGAAATGCATGGATTAATCCAGAAAAAGCCAACAAAAAATTGTCACAAATGCTTGGTTGTAGATGTCACAGCAGAAATTGCATTCACATTTTCTGTAAAGAATGAATCAAATTTTTATAAAAGCCCATGCTCTGGCCACAGTATATGTATTTACAATATATACAAAGAACATGGCATTGTTTAAGTGGGGTTTTTCTTCTTGAATCAACTTAGCAAGCACATGCCCACTTTCAAAAGACCAATATCGTTCTCGTCTCCCGTGGCAACAACTACGATAGACTCGCAATTTGGGGGCTTTCAAGTATTTGGAATCCTCTTCTTGCATCAATTTTACAACTTCCATCGCCATACATCCGCTTTATCTGCTCTCTGTAAACATCAATTTCCTTTTTCTCCTCTGCAAGTGGCAGTCGATATTTCAATGCAGGCTCAGACTCTGATGTGTTGGAATCAAACTCAACTAAATCGCCCATTCTCAACCTTTGCTGAAAATTTTCAACCACCCTATGATTAACTTTGGGTTTTAAATCTCTGTCACCTAAAATACTATCCCCTGAAAAGAATGAATGTTCTTCATTGATGCGTTTACGCAGACAATCAACAGTAGAGCCTGGAGGTAACTCTTGAACAACCATCTGTACAAAATGCAGGGAGTCAAAAGAAATATAAACAGGACAGTGTGCAGCTTTGAGATTAACACAATGTGAAGCACCTCACCTTGTTGTTTCTCAGCATGATCACAAACAACGGATCATCCTCACTTTCAGGGGGGCCACCATGCAAGGATGAATGTGGACAATTATCAACATGGAATGGAAACGGGCATGATTGCTTCAGATCAATTTGTGACGGTGAAACTCTCATTTTCGTGTCCATTATTTCACTGTGCCACGTAAGTACCCATCTTGCCCATTCGATTCTTTGAAGCAAAAATAAAGAGTGTTTATCATCCCCCTCTTTGTACCTCCAATGTGCAGCAACCCCGAACTCAGCATGATGATGCATCTTTTGCGTTCTGATCTGAACTTCGAAGGGCAGTCCATCATCACCCCAAACAACAGTATGAAGAGATTGGTAACTGCAAACAGAATGGCCAAATCCAGTCAAGCACCCTACTAAAAAATTCCAACACTCGAATGATAGATCCGAGACAAGTCTAGATCATAATTTGAACGTCCTAAAACGAATTAGCAAATTAAGGAAAAGGCATACCCATTAGGCTTTGGGTTTTTAACATAATCCTTCAGTTTCTTTGAAGAATGCTGCCAGAGCCGATGAACAACATCCAAAGCAGCATAGCAGCTCTTTTCATCTGGAACAATTAAGCGTAAGCCTCTTACATCACATATTTCATCAATCCTCCGTCCTTTCCTGCAAAACCATACCACCAATAAGAAAGTGTTTCTACATGATCAGCAAAAAAGAAAAAAGAAAAAAAAATAAAAAATAAAAAATAAAAAATAAAAAAAAAATCTACATGTCTAATGCAAGACAGTGTCCATACTTGTTCATTTTGCTGAATATACTATAAAGGTTCTTAGAGCGGCCGCATAAGTCACTAAATTGAATTTCTTCCCCACGAAGTGCCTGATCCAATCGCCGTATATCAGACATCACCACACCTTCCACACAACGATCAGCCAGTCTAGATGCAAGTTCTTGATATTCAGCTGGATACAAGTACTGAAAGCAAAGGTCCTCCATTTCCGCCTTCCAGTTCCAAATACCTAGCCGATTTGCAATTGGCACAAGGATCTCTAATGTTTCGTTAGATATTCTGCGCTGCTTCTCAGGAGACAAAGGATGCAGTGTTCTCATGTTGTGCAACCGATCTGCCAATTTGATCAAGACAACCCTGACATCTACCATGGCCAAGAACATCGTCCGCAATCGGTCTGCTTCCAATGACTTACTAGCTATGTTATTGTCTCTGGCTAATTGGCTAAATTGGCTGAGCTTTGAAACCTAAATATACCACACACAAACAAATAAGCATTTATCCTTCGAAAAGCTATCAAATGCAATGCACAAGAAAAATAAACGGCATGTGCATACCCCCACAACAAGATCCGCAACATCATCTCCAAAGAGAGCACGTAGCTGTGCTTCATCAGTGTTGGAATCATCCAAAGTGTCATGCAATAGACCGGCAGCCACTACAGCGCGCTCAGCACCTGCAAATGCGAGCAATACTGCAGTTTCTACACAGTGTGCTAAATATGGATCTCCACTATGGCGAAACTGCAAAAGGAAATACATTTAAAAATTTATCAGTTGCAAGTCGAACGACGATAATGCATGATACACAACTAACTACAGGCATACTTACATAACCTTCGTGGGCATCTTGTGCTAGCCGAAATGCCTTGATAATGAATGGGTCCATAAATATTTTGTGGCGTGATTGAGCCCCCATAAGAAGATGGTCCGTAGATGGTGGCACTGTAGTATCATCCCTCTTCTTTAAGATATGGCCAGGTGGTGGCTTTATTGCAATTGGAGCTGCTGGAAAAAGACCACAAGTCTGATGAATTCCTTCATCAATTATGCTTGCCGTTTCATCATCCAATTCCTCACAAATCAATTCAGCCTCAGTACTTAGGTACCCAATAGCCCTGCTCACCTCCAGCTCTTCCTCACGCTTAAATGGATGACGCAGATCCACAGTTGGAGATGAAGATCTTCTCCAAGACATCATGGCATGTGTATCAATTGAAGAAGCTATGCCTACACCTTCCCTTGCAGCAAAAGACATTGCACAACTACCATAAGAGCTGCCATGAGATTGTGGACCTTGGAGCACTGACACAGGGCTTCTTTCCCAAAATTTACAAAAGGATGATGAGGGAATATTTACACTACTAGCGCATCTGTCCCCTTCCCACAAAGAGCATATGTCATTAGAACTTCGACCTGATGATTCTAGAGAATCAACAGCTGCACAGGAAGCATGCCTAGCATTGGGGCTCGCAAAAAGGTAAGATAATCCACCTCGTTGTTTAGATCCAGGTGTTGGTACTGGCTGAGACCTGGTATGATGAGTCTCTGAATCCAGTCCTGATGGTGGCATGCCATGAGGCACACATTGAGCAGACCAGGCAGCAGTGGATGGAGAGCTTGGATACAAAGCCATCAACACTAACTAAAATCAACTGAACAAAGCTTCAAAGACAATTTTTTGCTTGATCCAAACAAAGCTAATTGTTAAGAAAACCGGACTTTTTCGCCCAAGTAGTTCTTGAAGAAATTCTATGTAAATAGTGCGATTGGAAACAGCCCAACAAGCGAAACTCCAACCAACGAGGTCCAGAAATTAAGGTAAGTTCCATCTCACTGTTTATACGATAGATTCTTCCATCTTTCCGGGGTTGCAGTCATGTAATCTTCTCTTCCGCTTCCTATTAGCCATCTATAGCATCAAACCGAGTCCAGAAATGAAAAACCCTCTTGTATGGAACTCGCCATGATCGCATTTCCGCAAGTTTTGCCCCATAAAACAAACCCAGTTACCGAATACTCTAGTTGGAGTCTCTAGTTGGAGTCTAGGAACAGGGCCGAAAGGCTAGGCAAACGGAGGAGGAGAAGGCGAAGAGTATCAGAAGGACATAGTGCAAGGCAAGAAATAAGCGTTGGAAAAAGACACGGTATCAGAGGAGCGGGGCCATGGCCGACGGCTTGGACCGAATCTGGCGCCCTGATAAGCAAGTCCGGCGGAAAATCTTAACCTAATGGCGGGATTAGAAATGCCTATAACTTCCTTTAGATCATCTCGACATCTGTGCTATGGATTAGATCGACTAGCGTTGTTGGACACGCATATTCCTTCTCTGTTTTGTCTGTTGGACTGTCGGTGTGCTAAATTTTTCCATGTATACGTATCGGTTACGCATTTTTTCTATACTACGTATTTGTTAGATTCTACTGGTATTATACCAAATTCATGGCGTGTCGTGTCGTAGATAAAGATGTTGGTGCATTTGTGTGTAATGTACCCCATTGTTCACGTGTAAGATTCCAACTTTGTTGGCGTCTTAAGGCCCTAGCAATGGCCCCTCTGCCATGTGATGCCTGTGTCGTTGCTTCACAACCCTTCTCTGGTCTCTGTGGACGTTAAAAATACTCTTCTTCTTCTTCGTGCATGCTTCTCACTTGAGTTGCCCCTCGCGCATAGAAATCACACCCCGTTTTACGCCTTTCATGTTTGGTAGGCTGCAAGTAGAGACCCTACACCTTCTAACTTGGATGGCTGTGTCATTGTGTCAAAACCATTCTTTGGTCTCCCGTGGACGTGAAAAATGCTCTTCTTCTTGCAGCTTCCCACTTGAATTGCCTCTCGCGCCAAAAAATCACACCCCGTTGTATGTCTTTCATGTTTGGTAGGCTACAAGTGTACCAGTAGAGACCCTACACCTTTCGACTTGGAAGGCCTTCCACTGTGCAAACTGCCAGCTTGCAGCATCTTTAGTGGCTGCATCAAAGATCTTATTGCACACTATGGACAACTATCTACACACGTCACTTGCCTTGAAGACCAAGTTTTAATAAACATAAACAATGTGAAAGAAAATCTAGAAGTCCACTTGTGAACCACTTTGTGTAACCTGACATTTGTTAAGATTTTAATAGCAATGGAATTTATGCACGAATGCAGCTTAACATCTCCATCTTTATATCATCATGCATTTGATAACCATTGTCATAGTTCTTGTCCACATGTCATTATAGAATGTATCCCTAAGTCCAACCACGTGCCATATATGCAGTCTAGACGTGTCCACACGTTTATAAGTGTCAAATGGTTGTGTGGACATGTGACATGGAGGAAGTTTGCATTCTCTACACCAGGTCTAATGTCTTCTTGAATGGCAAAATATCCATTTATTTATGTTCTCCACCGTCTGGCCTATTCTCTTGGTTAGCACTCTTCTAAAAAACTTCTAGATTGGTTCCAAAGTTTGTAGTTTCAGCATAGCTTTGAACTCTTTTTTAAACCAGTTGACGAAAGCTTTAGAAGATGGAATGGAAACATCTTAGAATATTCTAAAATTTAACGGGTCCATCTTGGATGATAACCCATCTTCTTCTTCTTTTTGTATGCCTTTCTTTTTCTATTTTGAATTGTAGAATGCATTGGAGGCATAGTTTAAAAAAATAAGAAATTGCAAAACTTCGTATAAGAAAATATATGAAGTAAATAAAATTAGTTCAACTTTAAGCTACCATTAATCGCGATATATATTATCTTGATATTTGGAGGTCTAGAAGTAATGCCCCTAGATGAGTATGTACCCTAAAGTTTTTGCCCAACTAAAATAAGGAAAGTTAATACCTTGTGCAATTTGGCTGGAGCAGAACTAGGAGAAGCAGCCCAGTTAGGGATTTTATTAATCGAATCTCAGCATGGTAGAACTTCTATTTTTTGGAATATGCTTCAACCTCTATTTGGTGGTAGGATGAGGTTGACGAATCTAGGATAGGATAGACTAGCTATCTAGTATTTTTCACATTTTTGAATTTATTTGGATTGGGAAGGATTAAGAAGCAATTTGACCATGAAATAAAACAATGATGAAAGAGGAGGCACGGACACGTTACCTACCATCCAGACCTTCTATCTTCGTAAGACGACCTCCTGAAAGAGGACGATGGAGAGGAAGAGATAAAAATGCTTCTCTGCTCTACGCTTTAGTAACCCGTTTTTGGTCCTAAAAGTAATGCCGCTAATGCCGAAAAAAGCATTACACTGCCATGAGGGGAAAGACCCAAAAACATTTCAGGTAATTAGATTAGAACTTCATTGCCATTTTATAGACTAGTCAAAGCGTCAGATAACACACTCAGAGAATACTTTTTTAAAATAATTTGAACTCCAATGATAATGATTAAAACTTCGTTGGAGTTTTGCAAGCTAGGGAAAACTGTTGGCTGATTTTTTCGAGTAGCAGTTAACAGTGTAAGCAGAAGTAACAGGAGTGCTGCACTGGCACAAGCGGGTTTTTGGCCGAAACACTCCACCATCTCAGAACCAGACGACAAGACTTGTACTACTGCTTTGTGGACTTTGTCAAAGCTTTTGACCTCCTAGCATAACCCCAAAGAGGATGCAGCAACACCTAGATGTCTTGAGTACCTTCTGCCAGACAACTGGAATGTGCGTCAACCTGGCCAAAACCAAGGTGCTCCTCGTGTCATCTTTGAAGCAACATAGACAACCCTCACTTCACTTATCGAGGTCAAGAGGTGGGGGTAGTACAGACATACAAGTACCTGGGAGTGGAGTTCACTACTACAACATATTAGAAAATATTTGTATCACACAGCGGTTGACGACATATTGGAAAGCTTTCTATGCCATGCAAAACAATTCTTATAGAGCAAAGCTTTATGACTAGTTACACCAGTCGCACTTGTTCAGGCATTGGTGGATCCAGTGCTTCTGTATAGAGGTTAATGATATCACTTACTACTTGGAATGACTTGAAAATAGAAAGACTTTTTTACTCGAGCACTTGGAGTCAAGCCCACTGTCCCATATCAGATTCTCTTGCAAGACATCGGGTCTTTACCTCTTCAAAAAGCTTCTCTGAAGCGTCACATCCTCTACTGCCAAAAAATGGTAAGCATGAGCACATGCCTTCACCTCGCCTAGTCATGGGCCCACAATCCTTTAAAGCCTGTTGGAAGGAGAAAAGAGCCACATCATTTTCCAAATGGCATGTCCAGGAGCAGAGGTGTATATAGGCAAGGATAGACTCAATACTTCATACATCTTATACTTAATATATATGATTCGTATGATGATCCATTGTTTTGAAGTATAATACGACAAAAAGGAAAATGGCGTCAGAAAATATATGCGTAGGCAAAAGAAACTAAAATGTGTAGGCGAACGAAACTTTTGCGTACGTGAATGTTTAGAATCGCTTATGCGAATGCATAGGTTGTTTTGAGCGTCGGTATGCAAAAATTACTTCGTGTATGCAATCTAGTTATTTTCATGGATGCAAATTTATATAAAGCATTTTCTTTTTATGTTTTGTTTAGCAAAAAAAAAAAAAAAAGTTTGCGCATCTATTTGGTCTGTTTTCGGACAGACATAGTATCCCTAGCTAGCAACAATGGCAGCCAATCATGCATTTATTTTGAGGGGCGCAAGCAATTATGCATCCTTTTCTATGGGTATGGGGACTGCATGCGGTCATGGCAGGGTTAGGGGGATGCACATGTGCACATAATCATGGGCAATGTGTTGGCGGTCGAAAAAGAGGCCCAGAATGGGAGGTCGTGAAGAAGTTTGGTGAAAATGAGTGGCAATGTGTTTTTTGTGGATATTCATCCATAAATGGATCTGTAACCAGAATTTGAGCTTGCATTTTATCCCTTCTGTTGCGTCGATATACCAATCAGAGGGTGGGCTAGGGTCAATAGGGGTAAGTACGGGCGAGAAAAGAATGGCTGACACAGTTAAAATAGTAGAAAGATAGATGACGCAACAGAAAGTTGACCAATGTTCAACAGCAACTGAAAAAGGTGCAATTGAAGGTCAAGGAGGCATTCTTATATGCCAGTCTGTCTCCACATGTCTTGAAACACAAGGCAATGAAAGAAGCATTCCAAGAAATTGCCAAAGCAGGACCGGCATTCAGGTTGCCTTCGTACAAGTATGCCAATAACAAGATAGTTGATGAAATACATGGGAAAATGGTTGAGAGGGTGCAGATGAAGTTGTGTCAGGTGATAGAAGATAGGTCGCTTCACTAGTGACTGACGTTGGAGCAACATAAACAAGAACCACCTCATAAACTCCACGATTGTATATCTAGGTGGCAGTGTGGTTTTGATGACTGTGGAGACCAAAACTGATCAGGTGACGGGAGATTGGATTTTTCAGAAGACAAAGGTTGTGATGGAGAGCTTTGGAGCAAATAGAATCTTTTAAGTCGTAATGGAATAATGCGTCGAAGTATAAGCTAGCAGATGCAATGTTCGAGACAGAATTCGCAAGCTTGCATGCCACAAAGATAGATTCTCACACATACTTGGTTCTGTGCCGATCATACAAGTATAATATGGAGATGGTTATCGCACACATATAAAAGACTTATGTTAAAGACTCATTTCAAATCAACGACCTTTTGGCTGCGAATCATTGACTCTTTTCAAGTGCACTATTGTCATGATCATAAAGTTATGCCAACTATGTATGCCAAATGTCATTCATGCACCTATGCTAAATGCCATCCTACATGCTCTGCAAGTGGCACGCATTCACCTATGCTAGGTGGCGGCCATACACTATTGAAGATCATGCGATAAAACACTATACATAGAGGTGTTTGAGGATGATAGAACCATTTTGCATCAATACCAGTTACAAACTTCAGCTTTTGTGTCTTGCCCTTGCTATTATTCATGTTTGTGATTTTCCTCGTCTTAGTGGTCTCAGTTATGTCTTCTTGCTCTTGATCTTGATAGTCCCAAGCATTCTACTTCTTATGTTTTTGCTTGTCCATTGGGCTCTTGTACATATTTATTATATTGTTACATTATATGGATTCTAGTTTCTTTGTATTTTGTAGCACGGTTTTAGTATCTTGCTCATAGGCTCATGATAGTTTGAAGTGGAATCCTTATTTATTTTGATTTAATACGAGAATTTTCTTTCATCATGGAGAATCAATTGGCGAATATTATGCAAATGCATTTAAGTACCCCCAATAAGCCAAACCCTCATAGAAATGATTGGACAGGAGACGTTTTGAAAAGGGATACAGAATGTTGTGAGATGTGTCATGAACCTACATGAAAACAAGGAAAATACGCGAAGAATACGCAAGAAATACAGAAGAAATATGTCAAGATCGGCAAAGAATCTGATATATAATGAAGAAACAAGAATACAATGGCCCGAAGACAAGCAAGAACACGAGAGAGATGCCCAGAAGGCTCAAGACTAGCGTTGAACCAGAGTAGTTTAACAAGAAGGAGGTACCTCTATATATATAGGCCAATGGACATGATCTCGCCACTCCAATGGATGAGATCATGCTAAGTGTCACGATCCTATTCACAATGTGGGATATCTGTGAGGGTGGAGCCAAATAACAAGACGAATATGATTCAAGAAACCCCCAAACTCAGATCTAGTACCATTAAATTTCTCTGGCAAACTAATTTTAGGTTCTAATGGCCTTCTCCCAGAGCTAGAGGCTGATTTATGAGATGCAATCCATTCTCTGAGCTCTTTATTATCCAATTGCAACTGCTGACATACTTGAACAACCCTGCTGGACTTGTTGTAATAAGGTTAAAACCTCCTCCATAGAGATGAAATCATCAAATATGAGCAAAAAAAATGCTTAGGATCAGAGCCAGCAAGAACTGGTAAGGGATTTTGGTTCAAACTATCATGAACCTACATGAAAACAAGGGAAATACGTGAAGAATATGCAAGAAACATGGGAGAAATATGTTAAAATCGGCAAAGAATCTAATATATGATGAAGAAACAATAATACAATGGCCTGAAGACAAGCAAAAATGCGAGAGAGATATCCAGAAGGCGCAAGACTTGCACTGAACCGGAATGGCTTGACAAGAATTTCTAGGCCAACGAACAGGATATTGCCATTCCAATAGACGAGATCATGCCAACATGTAGGTTTTAGAATATTCTAGAACCTTCTGAAAATAGCCCTGCATATGGAAGGAGACGTGAGTGAATATCTTCAACAAGTATTGATAGCGCACTTGGCAAAGTGTGTGACTCACAACTAGAAGGTTGCAAGTTTAAACCCTACCTTCTGCAACCACCCTTTTGCATCCGTGTGATGACCATCTTTTCTACATATGAGTATAATGCTCATATGATATGAATATCTATATGGTCATTACAAGGTGCAAGCAATCTTTCTGTTATGCCATTAAAAATCTAGATTCTTTAGAGGCAAGAACTTGCAAGGTTTGGAGGTGCTGGTAGCACTCAATTCAATCATTCTTGCATCGTGGCAAACCTACTGTGCCCTTTGATAATGCCAACAAGCACACAATACTGCTTTAGGACTTCCAAGTCCGATGGAAGAAGTCGTACAACGACCTTCATAGCGTTGCTCATGCCTTAGACCTACAAAACCATCATAGACTAGCATACAGATAAGGAGTGATGGGTTCGTTAAAGAAAGTTGCAAAAGTCTACTATCCCAATGGTCAGACTACAAGTTATTCATTGCCGAGTTAACCGAGTCTCAGAACCTAAGTGGAAGATGGGCAGATGAGGAACTTCATGCCGCATTTGAGAGTCACAAGAAAGAACCCAACATGGAATTCTATGCATGATAGCAGACCCATTGGCAGTTATAGATATGTTATAGGCCCTTGCAAAGGCCCTTGCAATGACTATCCTCTCCTTGGTATCGTCAAATAGTGCGAGCGAGAGGAATTGGAGTGCCGAAAAGTACATATATAGTGTTAGCCGAAAGTACAGTGGACGTAGACAACTTCAAAGATAGTGAGGATGAGCTACTTGTCATAACTTTGCGACCTATGTTGATGCAGATATTCAGCGTATCCATTTTAATGATGACAAAGATGACATAGAAAGCATATTCTCCGATGAGTTCGACGAGGACTTAACTACACAACATGATCCAGTTGACTCTCCAATGTCGATTGCAATATCAAACAAACAATGTGTAAGAAGAAACACGTCGAGAGGAAGAGGTTGTAGGCGAAAAGGCCATAGAAGGTTGAACTAATAAGCCAACACGCAAACGTGGAAGACGACAAAACTTATGATGATAATGCAGACCAAGAAATGACGAATGAAGTGGATAAATATTTAGGGAAACGTAATCTAATCCCAGCCTCTTCAAAGAATGTAACCGTTATTTTCTCGTTAATGAAAGATAAATTTTGTCGTTTTGATCTTAGATCTCTCTATTTGTTATCTTTCACTTGCAAAATATAGTAACATGGATAAATAATTCGAGAACAATCATCGACCTTAATGCCTTGAGGACCTTCTCCAGGACTACACGCTCCTGACTTACATTATTATTTGTACTTCCATTATTGTTTGTCCCTTCGCGTGTTCTGATCTCGAATACTAACTTGATGTTTATCTAAGCAATTTTGCAAATTCACAACGCACAATTGCAGCTTTCTATCTACAAAGGCTTCAGCCAGATTTAGATGATCACTTGATTCTCCTCATCTTTGACAAGCCCTAGTACTACTATCATGGACGTATGTTCAGAGTCAATCAGCGAAGCAGCACATTCCTCATTCAAAAAATCCTGCTGTAACTTCTCACTTTCAAAACCTTCTTCAATCATGAGATCCTGCTTTTGCTTTTTCTCTAACACTCTTAAGTCTTTTGCTTCTATTTTTGTCGTTCGTTTTAGGAAAACGCATTGTCCTAAAACACGGGTTCAAAATTTTTAAAAATTTAATAATTTTGAAGGCAATAATTTTAAATGTCAATAATTTTAGGGTTCTTTTCTTCGAGAGCTGCATACATAGGGCATACATAGGTGTATGCAAATACATTTTCTCATTTCAAAAAGTCAACGTACAATTTGCTTTGTATCTTTGGTCATATCGTTAAACACGTCTTCTCCTTCTGTCCTGATACAAAATTCTACTAGTTCCAGAAATGAATAAGAATAAGGAAATTTTCATTCTTCATATTGATATAATTACAGTGGATGCTTAGCTAAAGATTCTAAAAGATAAATTAACGTTTTTTCAGTCCGCGAATACGTAATTGATTAATCAAATTTTCGTACTAAATTCTTTTGCAGCAAACTAGCTTTCAATTGCTTTGTAGGTTCATTGAATAGAATACAAAAGATTGCATTCCTGTTACACTTCGTAGTTCGATCTACTTTTAGCACAATAGATGCATTTCATAATAGAATTACTTGGAAGATAGAAACCAGTGAGAACATAGCAGAAACTGTTGGACGCATGGAGACAAGCTAGGCAGTGATGTCTGATATTGGAAAAAAATGTTTAATATAGAGTGCTTTTCAAACTTTGGCTTGCTTAATGAAGTAGGATTAAGCTGCTTTTTCAAACTTTGGCTTGCTTAATGAAGTAGGATCAAGCTGCTTCTCAAAACTGTCATATATGAAGCACCAATTCATGCATGTTCACCATGATCCCAAAAGATTGGACGACCATATGGGTGTCTATATGGTTTTTGTTTATTCAAGTTCTAAGATGGTTAATTCTAGACCCTATACGAAGAGCCTACAAATAGAATTATAAGAACTCGCTGCAGCGCTCTTCATTGTTATGTTGCCTTAGAATCAATGTCATTTTTTCCTGCACCTACATCTGTATGAGTTGCAAAAGATAGATATACATTCCAAGCTAATGCAATAACATTAGCTGCTGCAACCTGCAACACAGTACCCAACCATATATTTAAATAAGCCATCCATGTTTCTATGAAATCTCAACTAAATTAAGAGAAGTTTCAGTTTGGTCAAACACTCACCCGAAGTTGCTGCGGGACAAATAAGAAGTTCAAAAATTGAAAAGGTACCCATAGCTTCCAATTTGCTATCACAGCTGATGCCCAATCCTAAAAATCATTTTCTTGTTAGGATTATAAGATACATGAACAAGTGGAACAACATAAGACAGCATTCCATGCTGAAAAAGGAATACAAATTTGATATGTTAAGTCGCCAACAACATGGCTATAATGACCAGTAGCAAGACCGCCACCTTAGTGCTCCGAAAAACACTCGCTGACATAGCTTGAGAAGCAGGACATGAGCTATAAGCTATTCTAAAAAGTTTTGACAATGCGATGTATCATTAGTTTAAGCGACTTGAGAAACATTGTTGCAATTACATGGGCAATTTTTAACTTCATTCTACATGGTAATTTAATGTTTTACGTGATAGATTCTGTCTTTATAGGATCTTAACGAGCCAGAAAAGAAAAATGATTATGACAGAAAACCTGCTGAAGTTTAGGCATAATATCTGCAGGCCGCCCCTCCAAAGTAAGCAATGCTGAGAAAAAGACAGCGATAAAAGCTGGAGAGAAAAGCAACTGCAAAAACGAACTTGTAAATACAGCTTGTCCACATAACTTCCATATGTATATAAGTAAAATGCCTCACTGAACCTGATCAACAGCAAGTTGAAAAGAAGCTCCTGCAACCCCTCCAACTCTGATTAATCTACTCAAATAAAGATACCTGCAAACACCTGCTGAAAAGAGTTAGTATTCATGCAAGGCAGAATCATTTAACTTAAATAAGATGTAAATCGAGAAGCCAAACTAGATAAGTAAAACTTCATCATGAAAAGGAAGGATAATTGAAACATTCCGTAAGCACAATCCTAAACCGTATAAGAACCAGATACATGCCTTCAGTCTCAACGCGATTCTGAGAAACTATAGATGACAACACTTACTAGCAGTTATGCTTGCAATGAGTTGGAGAAGCGGTCCCATGGTTTAGCATTGGAACAAACTAGTATTGATCATTTTTGTCTGTCCTATCACTCAAAGATCTAAAGGAAAAAGGGAATTACCAGAAATGCAAAGCAGGTCCTACTAGTACAAGACCAAGACTTGTAAATACTGATGTACGCCTCAAGTGGAGCTCATCCTTTTTTTCCACAATAAACTGCAGAACGCAATGTGGCTTTAGGCAGCTTTATTCACAAATAAGCGCTATTGCTTGTAGAATTTGACAAAAATTAAAATCATTCCCAAAGGACTAATGTTCCTGAATATTAAACATAAGCCACTGCAAAGACAACCATCAATGAACTTTACCTGGCAGAACAGGTCCCCAGCTAAAGTGAGGAATGCCGAAGTCAATCCTTTAGTTATAACAGGGTATTTGCTCAACATATCCATATACCTACAAATCAAACCCAACTACGTCACTTACAAATTCTTGTTTCTGGCCTACCCAAATTGAATCAAATTATTCGCTTATATAAGGTGCTCACCAGGACCAAAAACTGAAATTTGAAGAACTGTCTTCGCTGCCATTTCCACTTCCTCCACCACCATTGTTACCTCCACCACCATTTTTATGTCCACCACTACCAGTACCATCCATACCACTGTCGACACTGGAATACCTTTTCTGGAACGCAAGTGGAAAAGAAGAAAATCTACGCAAAACAAAAAAAGGTCAGAAGACGAAAATGAGGAGGAATATAGAAAAGAATTTAAAAATGAGATGCTCGGACCCGCAGGCAATGGATATTGGTTGAAGCCCACATGCATGAAAATTCATTGGTAGAGTGGAGGGAGCAGGACGGGGAGCCAAAGACGAAGATACGATGAGGGTATGGAATGAGAAAAGAGGTCTTGTGGATATATGGAGGCGTTGTACTCCGGCAAAACGAGGTAGCAATACACAGGAAGCCATCTCCAGGAGGATCTGGCGGGAGATAGGGTTTAGTTAGGGTTTAAGCTTTTTCTGAAGGCTCTCCGGGAACCTGCCGGAAAAAAACCGATTGTTCCCTGAAATAGTCGGATGCATGATATTTGGATTACCCAAAATTTTCCTCCCATAGTTTTCAATAGAAAAATCATTCCTTACCTCGGAGTTTGCTCCAATGCTGCTCTTTTGTTAGGGGTAATGTTTGGGTGCAGGCCATTACACGGGGTAAGGCCACTGCCAGGTGGCCTTACCCCGCTCGCCAGGTGGACTTACCCCGCGTAATGGCCTGCACCCGAACATTACCCATTGAAATGTTAGGGGTAGGCCACATTTCGCACGTGTGGCCACATTTCGCACATTTTGGACTTCAGTCTTCGCGTTTTCGGCGAGCTTGGCGAGGTCGGCTATGGCGGTCCGTTAGCCGCTTGCCTTCCTTGTCCACTTTTTTGCTTGCTCCAGTCGTCTTTTGTGTGTTGCGGAGTTTTGGCGTTGTTTTTGGCGCTGACGCCTCGATTTTGTGATTTTTAGTGGCGTCTGCATCTTTGGTGTTGATTCAACATTTTCTGACAGCATTTTCACAGGTTTAGCATGATTATCTTTCGATTTTGGCATGATTTTCCTGAAATGCATGCGTTCTAACATGTTTTTCTTGCAGATTTCGTCGGCTAGATGTACATGCAACAGTGGAGCATCATTTCTTGCGAAAGATCTTGATATCTTGGCAGACTGCAAAAAGATCCGTTGCCGTAGAAGATCCTCGCCGTAGAAGATCCGTCTCAAGGTAAGCATGGGGTTGGGAGTTCTATTCTTTAAATGACGGATTCATGGCTGCTGACATCTGCAGACAACAATAACGCCTACTATAGTAAGACTTTCTTGTACTCACTTAGTTTTCTGGACTTTAGCTTTACTTTCTGAGTTATACTATAGCAGCTTCCTTGTTTCTTATTTTGATGGGGGCCATAGAGCTCATAGACGTGCAAATGCTTATAGCTAATGTTAATGCCAGAGCTTGAAGGCAAAAGCGGACACTTCCTGTGAGCGAATCAGCCAAGGAACAGGGGGTAAAAATGGTGGAGCTTTTTTGCGTTCTGGCGTTCTTTATTCTTTTCAGAGAGATGCTGGAGGCCTCCATAATTCTGTCTGTGATGCTGGCGTTGATGAACAAGATGGTGGAGGATGATAATAATCAAAGATTACAGATTGCGAAAGATCTTGATATCTTGATATCTTGGCAGCTTTTTGTAATGAATTGTAGATTGCTTGAAGCACTGCAAATTTTGAATGGAAACTGATATAAAATTTTGGTGTATTCTATTGGTGAATTGTATTGTGAAGTTGAATTTAAATGTATTATGAATTATATAATATATAGCTGGCACAAGCACTGCCAGATGGCACTAGCTAGAACAGTTAGCACTAGCACCCTGCCAGGTACGACGGGAAAGTCATAGGAAAATTATAGGATGTAAGAATGATGATAATAAGAAGAAATGTGGCCTACCCTAACATTTCGTTTCTATTAAGTGCAAAATTTCAATGCCTTCATCCGCTCCACCTCAAATGCACAAGTATTCACTCAGTTTTCTAAAAGGGCTAGTATTCATTTGAAGGTATCTGTCCGAATGGATAGTGCAAAAAAAAAGGAATAGGGTGCTTGCATGGAGAGTTGCCCTTCTAAGAGTTCCGCGTGTTAATATGGTTGTTTAGAGGAGACTTGTGTGTTTTTGGTTTTTTTGCGAAAATTCAAAAAGACAATATCTGTGGTATCGCGTTGAAGCTTACAAACAAGATGGGCTTTTCCAGGGGCAACAAAGCCTTCAGGTTGGGACATATAGATTTCTTCATGAAGATGGCCATTAAGAAAGGCCGTTTTAACATCCATTTGCTGAATTTCAAAATCTTGTTGGGCTGCTAGAGCAAGGATGAGCCTGATAGAGGTGAGTTTAGCAACAGGAGAAAAGGTCTCATCATAGTCAATGCGGGGCTGCTAAGAATATCCTTTAGCCACAAGTCTTGCTCTAAAGCGGGCGATAAAATTGTCTTCATGGGTTTTGAGTTTGAAGACCCAACGATAACCTATGGGTTTTCTGCCTGGTGGAAGTTCAGTGAGATCCCATACATGAGTAGCTTCCATTACGGCCATCTCTTCATGCATAGCTTGGAGCCACTCTTGGGCATGAGGACCAGAAAGAGCGGATTTGACAGTCAAGGGTTCAATCAGTTCAGAGGAGAAATAGGCATGGGCGCAGACTTCTTCAAGATCGTGAGACCACCAATCAGAGAAAAGAGTGTGAAGGGTAGATTTAGCGGTAAGAGCTTCAGGAAGATTGGAAGAAGCTGATTTCTGAGATTTCCGGGACTGCTGGTATGACAGAAAACGATCATGGGCGAAGTGCGTGCAGATCTTCGTGGTGTAGGAGGGGATGCTGGACAAGGCGGTAAGGACGGGAATGGATCAGGAGAGGATGCAACGGAAGGAGTCAAGAAGAAGAAGATGTCGATATGGGTGTTGCAGAAGGCTCGGAAGAGGAGGAGGCAGAAAGTGGCACATCTAATTCCAACCAAAGCACAGAGTCCTCAGGTTTTTGAAACATACCTCCAGCTGCATGGTGCCCAAATAAGCCCGTTGCCTCCATGCCAAGTTTATCAAAGGTGACGCTGCAGCTCTGGATCAGGCATTTGGTGGTGGTATCAATCAATCGATAACCTTTACTAGTGGTGCAGTAGCCCACAAAAACACATATGCGAGCATGTGGAGCAGATTTTGAGCGGATATCAGAAGAGATATGTGCATAGGCTGGACAACCGAAGACTTTGAGGTGGCTCACGTCAGGTTTGTGACCTGTCCAAGCTTCCTCTGGGGTCTTTCCAATAACTGCAACAGTGGGAGCACGATTTTGAAGGTATGCAGCTGTCATAAGAGCTTCTCCCCAGAAGTAATCAACAAGACCAGCAAAGCGAACCATACTCCAGGCACATTCTTTCAGGGTTCGAATCTTGCGCTCAGCTACGCCATTTTGTTGGTGCTCATAAGACAAAGAAAGTTGACGCTTGATTCCCTCTTGTTGCAAGACTTCAATAAAGGCTCCAAACAAGTACTCTTTAGCATCATCACAGCGCATACAAAGCCAAGTTCAGGCCTGTTTCCCTCTCAACTTCTTTCTTCCAAATCTGAAACCAATGAAGGACCTCACTCTTGCATTTCATCAAGTACAAGAAAGTCTTACGGGTGAAGTCATCTACTAACACCATGAAGTAGGCTGCTCCGCCAAGAGAAGGAATAGGTACGGGGCCACTAACATCAGAATGGACCAAGCCAAGCTTTCTTGTGGCACGAGTGCCTGGCTTTCTAGATCGAGGAAGATGTGGTTGTTTGGCCATTATGCAACTGTCACAAACCTGCAGTTTTTGTGTAATATCAAATTCAATGCCCTGCACTAGATTGTTAACATGTAATTGTTTGAGCCGCTTCTCATTGATATGCCCAAATCGCCGATGCCAAAGATGAAGCAGGTCATCAGTAGATCTTGATAAGAGAGCCATGGGAGGTGCTCTCAACTGCTCTCTTAACTTGTACAAATAACCTGTTCGTGTGCCTTTAGCCACCAACTTTTTTTCTGGACTGAGAATAAAGACATCTCGTGAAGTAATCATACAGTTGAGCCCCATATCAGCCAGTCTAGAGAGTGACAGCAGATTCTTCCTCAGGGCAGGCACGTAAAGAACATGGTGCAATATCCTTGGCCCATCCAAGAACTCAACCTGAATTGTGCCTTGACCTGCAACATGCAACCCAGAAGAGATGCCACTTACAAATTTGGTGTCAGCTGCTTCAACCAAGTGACTGAACCATTCTTTGCTTGCTGTCATTGTGTGAGTTGCTCCACAATCTAAAATCCATGTACGCATGGACTCCTCCTTGGAAACTGCCTCAAAAGGTTCAGCTTCAGCAAAGCAAACAGTGTCTTGTTCATGTAGAGCTCCAGCCCATCGTTGGTGCAGAAATTTGTGGTCCTCCTCAGCAATTGCAACATTCTCATCTTCATCGGGATCTTGAACCCCCATGCAAACCAAATTATGAGGCCACTGTGGCATCAAAGAAATAGGTTCATGTGTAAGTTCTGCCATATAACCCTGAGCCTCGTCCTCAGATTCATTCTCAGAAGATTCTCCTTCAGCAACATACGCCTTCTTGTTGGAACGATAATTGGTCCATTTCTTTCTCTCGCCTGAACTTGCAGTGACAGCTCCAGACTTCTTCTCATTGGATCTGAATGTCTTGTGATCTTCCTCAGAATCCCTAGTCTCCTTTGGGCAATACTTGGATATGTGGCCAAGTTTTTGACAATTCCAGCATTTTATAGGCCCTCTTGGACGCTCCTCTTGGCTTCGGCTTGTTGCAATTAGAGTTGTATTTGTAACCTCTTCCATGGGATCTTTAAGAGTGCTTGTGTTGAGAATAGCCCAAATTACAACCTCAGATTGAAGTTTGCCTGTCTGACACCCCATAGTCTGCTTCATAGAGTTATATGAGTCTGGAAGGCTCATAAGGATTGCCATGGCTAGATCCTCATCGCTCACATTGTGGTTTAGTGCCCCAAGTTTAGAGGCAAAAGACTGCATCTTACTCACATGGTCTGCCGGATCTTCTGATGGTCCCATCTTGGCACTAAAGAACTTCTTCCATAGATGCATCTTTTGTGAAGTATGGCTTTGTTTGAATGTTTTCTCCAAACATTCCCAGCCTTCCTTGGCTGTGGTTTTAAGCCTGACCGGCGGAATTTGTGTATCTTTTAATCCAAAGATCATTGTAGTCTTTGCTCGATTATCCTTCTTCTGCCATTCAGCTAGTATCAGTTTACCCTTCCCTTTAGATTTTCCTTCTTCAGCTTCCTCATCCTCATCATCTTGAGGCATGGGTTCATTTCCTGAGACAACATCCCAAACATCTCTTTCCTCCAACGCCGATTGCATCCGCCAAAACCAGTAGATCGCATTTGTGCGATCTAGCTTCTCTAGATTCTTAAGATCAATCTGCAAACTTGACATGATTCAGCTTCCCTTTTGCTTTGACCCCAACAAAGAATCCGCTCACGTCTCTGATATGGTGTCACCACCAAAGATCTTCTCAATCTCTTCTCCTCAACCTTTTTTCCTTCAATCTTGAATCTCAAAGCCGTGGCTCTGATACCATGATAAGATTTAGAAAAAGGCACACTGATGGAACACAAAGACTCCAACGTATCTTCTTTTGGGTCGGTCATCTATTTATGCATGGCTAATAAAGTCAGTACAACGGTTTGATCCAAATATAGGATCAGTTCCTACAATCAAGGAAGGTCATCTTTATGAGACGAACCTTCTATTCCCAACACATGTAGAAGTCGACCTGTAGAAGCCTTCATAACCAGAAGCTGACCTGTATTGGGCTCACATTCAAATGCAAAAGCCGACATGTAGATCCAAAAGCTGACCTATAGAAGTGTTTTTCTCCTTTTCCTACTGCACTGTTTCAAGTTCTTGAAGCGATGCTAAGACCCTAGCAGCAGTTCTTGAAGCGAGCCTAAGACATTAACAACCTAGCTATGGAGGATTCGTTGATCGAATGTGCCTAAAGCCATCTACTTCAGCTCATCCATCTGCTCCGACTTTACAAAAAAATGCCATAGCTGCTTCTCAAGATGTATATATGAGTCAGGCTGTAAGAAGATCACAGTTAGGCTGTCAAATTATGTTGTGGGAAAATCTCGATCTGGATGTGAGGCTGAGTAACGCAGAATGGCCGCAAAAGGTAATCGGCTTATTATTTGAAAATAGGGAAAGATAATAGGGGAAGAAAAAAGGAGGACATAGGCAAAATTTGTGGCAACTGCTGAAGGGGGAGAAGGGGGGGGAGCCTTCCGTGCGTTTGCCCAGCTTTCGCCACAGATTTCGTACCAGCTTTCGCTCACAGAAGCCCAAGAATCGTCACCCAGATCACCTGCAATCGTGCTTCTTCATGAAAAATGAACTAAAAATAAGGGTGCACGCTAGATGGGCAGGGGATGAGCAGGAATGGACAGCAGATTCACTACAAGGGATCGTCGACCTTGAACGACATCCAGACATTGATCAACGACGTTAATATGTCTTTAAATGACGTGAACGTCTTTCAACGACGTTTACGTTGTTGACGACATCTAACAGAGCTTACATGTCGCAATTGCTTGCGTGGCCTGTTGCTGTTGCCAAGCTGGCAGGCTTGCGTGTCATGCCACGTCCGCAAAACGTCGTTCAACGACGTCTATGACATCTGACGTGTCCTGGGTGCCCGCGTGGCCTACAGGCCCACCAGGCTGGCTGGCCTGCATGTCATGCCACGTGTGCACGACGTCGTTAAACGACGTCCAGTAGAGATGACGTGTCGCAACTGCTTGCGTGGCCTGCTGCTATTGCCAAGCAGGCAGGCCTGCGTGTTATGCCACGTCCGCAGAACGTCGTTCAACGACGTCTGTGGCATCTGACGTGTCCTGGGTGCCCACGTGGCCTACTGGCTCGCCAGGCTGGTGGGCCTGCGTGTCATGACACGTGTGCACGACGTCGTTTAATGATGTTTAGCAGAGCTTACATGTCGCAATTGCTTGCGTGGCCTGCTGCTGTTGCCAAGCTGGCAGGCCTCGTGTCATGCCACGTCCGCATAACGTCGTTCAATGATGTCTATGACATCTGATGTGTCCTGGTTGCCCGCGTGGCCTACTGGCTCGCCAGGCTGGCAGGCCTGCGTGTCATGCCACGTATGCACGACGTCGTTAAACGACGTCCAGTAGAGCTGACGTGTCGCAACTGCTTGTGTGGCCTGCTGCTATTGCCAAGCTGTCATTCCTACTTATACAGTTCATATGTGCTGCAATCATACGCAATTTCCCCCCTTTTTTTTGCAAAAACCAAGGCAAACAAACAAGCCTTCTTCTGTTTAGCGGTTTTAACTTCACCAGCCAGTTCATTTGCTAAAAATGGGTGAGAATTTGAAAGAATCTTATGTTGAGTTCGTCTCAAGGATGAAAATCAAATTTGCGTAGCAGTTTGAGAAGAATCTTCTGTGGGTTTTCTATTTAAGAAGTGGTAGGATGTGGGTTTAAGCCTGTTTTCAATTTCAGAAGGGCCATAATGAAGAAATTAAAAAGGGACACTCAAGCGGTTACTCGTAATGTGACATGTCATAAGTGTCATCCCATGTGACACCCCAAGTGACGTGTTATAAGTGCTAATGCTAACCCGACCGTTCTAATGCTAACCCTTTGATATAGACCTTCTCCAAAAATTCCGAAAATTGGGCTGTGTGCTGGTGATGAATTAGGAATCTAGCTGGCAAAAAATCAGAATTTATTTTCATATAATGTATTAATTACGAATTTATGAATGTCTTGCCACTACAAAAGCACCCCCCGACTTCTAATTGCCACATCGGGAACAGGTCCAAACTCCGTTCCGTCAATTCCCCTTGCTCCGTGTTTTCAACTGCAGCTTCACCGGCCACGTCTCAACTGCAACAAACCAAAAGTCGCCCTACAAAACGCAAACCCTTCTAGAACCTGGCAACCCACAGGGTTTACGTTTTGAAGGCCCTCTCCTTGTCAGATTCGGCCGGGACCTTGCGCCGTGTCTTGATGTGGAGTGGGGGTGTTGACGCCAGAGCACGGACCCTAAAATCCCCCCGAAAACTGCTTGCCCCAAAAGTCCTCTCCCCAAGGCCCTGGGGACGGACGGGCAACCCCCCCTGTCCAGAACAGTGATTTCGCTCTGCCAATGGACTTAGAACGTCGACATTGCCCTGGGGACCAAGTTTCGTGGCCAGAAGACCACCCGACCTCCAAGAAGCACCAAAGTAGCTCATGTCCAGCACACTCGTAGTCAATTGGCCTAGGATGTGGATGCCAGATACTGTCGTGGAGGACATGAGTGTTTTTTGGGTTGCCCCTAGGGGGGCAAACCCTTGTTTATGTGGGCTTTTGGCATATCCTAGGTATATGCTAGAATATCCCTAGGATATGCTGGTGACTGCTAAAAACTTATGATTGGCTGTAAATGCTAGGTCACTTCTGTTGGTGGGCAACCGCTCTCGAAACCTGGTAACGGAGAGATCTCTTGGGCAGATGGCAAGTATCCGAATGCAGATCGAGAGATAGGGTGATAGAAATCAGGGCTTATTTATTCCGCTGTGTTTATATTCCAGATAGTGATAGATCATCATGGCAAGAGCTTGTGGAAGTCCTGAGTCCATTATTGACTAGCGAAGTTAAAAGGGTTAATGCATCAAATCGTCAGCTGACTCTGGTTGGTGAATCATTTGGTGCTTGTTTGGCGTTACGCTTAGTACAAGCGATTCCACCAGATATTGTTTCTCGGCTTGTCTTGGTACAAACATATCAGGAACTCGAGTGATTCTTTTTTATATACAATACTAGTATGTTGGCATACCTTGATTGGTTATGCCATTTTCTCTTTTCACAACTGTATCCTTAGAAACGTTTTACAACAGATCAACTCAGCTACCAACTTCATTTTATAGCAAGCTTTGGTGGTCTAACAGGGCTCTTGGGGGTATTTCCACTGCCATTGTATGATATTGCAAAGGTGATGGCTAATTTGCTCTAAATTTGAGGGGATTTACTTAAGTTTTGCTCATTAGGTTTATGGAAAGTGATGAATTTTGTTTGACACAGAAGATATTGCTGCCAATCATGGTGAAACAAGATCGTGTTTCCAATTCTGCAAATGAGGCTTTCCTGTCTTGTCTCACCGACATTTCTGCAGAGTGTGCTGCATGGCGCCTCACACTACTCAATGACAATTCTAATATCACGGATAAGGACCTCCAGGAAATTCATGTGCCAAAATTTGTTGTATGTTTTCTAGTCCTTGTTTGCATTTATTTCCAAAGTTATATTGAATATGTACTCGCAACATGCAGATAGCTTCAGCTAAGGATAGATTGTTGTTGTCAATTGAGGAAGGTGCCAGATTGCAAGGTCTACTTCCCAACAGCAAACGCATTATTCTGCCAAACAGGTTCCCATTTATAGCAACATAAATTAAACATAGTGAGGCTCGTACAACATGCAGCTTATACAGTGTTGGTTGTTGTTTTAGTGGGCACACTCCTCTTATGGAGGAATCCGTGGATCTTGGGAGCATAATGAAGACCTATGGTTTTTTTTCTGATTCCAATGATGCTCCTTCATGGCCAACTCATATTGTTGCAGACAATGTCATGGATGAGATTGGGCAGATTTCTGGACCATGGCGGGTAGGTAAGGAGATGACTGACCTATAGATTATGTTTTAAACCTATAACACAATTATAAAATTATTTCAATCCCAGATCTTAACGTCACCTTTCGTCAGTGGGGTTGATAATCTACCTAATCCGCTACTGAAGGTTTACTTCTCTTTTTTTATTCTGCATCTCTATTGCTAAACATGCCCTGCGCATGTGGTAAGCTTTTGTGGTCAGTCTATTTCCTTACAGAAAGCTTCTCTTGCCCCAGGGTAGAAGACCAATCCTGTTTGTTGGCAATCACAGTACATTTGGTATGTACGATACATTTGTGATATTCTATGAGGTTGCCCCTTATTATCCCTATTTAGATCAACAATTTTCATGGCAATGCACTGACTCTCTTATAGTTGTTTCTTCGTGGCTTCCCTTGCCGAGCCCTTGCTCATCCTGGTCATTGGATCACACCGGTTGGCTCTATTTTCGAAAGGTAAATCAGGATGAATTTGAAACGAACACGAAAAAGTTTACCACTTCCATTTCCGATGATAGTTTTTGTGTGTTAATACGCATGTTCCTAATACATTAGATATGGAAATGTGAAGGCCAACAAGTTTGCAACCTACAAACTATTGAAGGTACATAGATATTGTATCACAAAGAGATATATTCTCTTACTTTGCCTTCTCATTATATCCCTGAGATAACATAATTCTTAGGAAGGTGAGAACTTGCTACTTTTTCCTGGAGGTGCAAGAGAAGTATGCAAGGGAAAAGTAAGCTGCAACTTGTGCTATTTGTTAAATATATTTATAATCTTCATGCAATTCTAAGTTCTCCTTTTGGCCCTCTAGTGGAAAATATAGTTTCTGCACTGGGTCTTTCACTGGACAGTGTTCAGCCTATTAGTGCGCTCCCCTTCAGTAATATACCGAGGTTTGTTAGTCTTTGTCATGACAATAGGACATAGTTTTCTGTCTCAAAGACATATGTTATTTTATGCAGTTTAATTCCAGTTCCATCAACAATTGAATGCATATATATTCACTTTGCTGAGCCCATTGACACTTTACAGTTTTGTCAAGACCCGAGAGACCGGAGCAAGGTATGATGCGTGATTGCATTTCAGCTTTTCTCAAACATTGTTGTGTTGACCTACTGTTGTTTTTCCCTTGATAATTTGGCAGTTAAATGCTCTATATGGTAAGCAGGAACTTTCTGCAACTCTCTTTTAACCCAGGATGTTCGAACCTATGATGATGATGTTGATATTACTATGCAGTTACTGTGAAACAAAGGGTTGAAGAAAGCATAGTGACACTCATGCAGATCCGAGAAAATGATCCGGTTTGCTCCAGCTTGCCAAAACTTTATGTTTGATTGTGCATACTCTGAAACTCGAATGCTCTTCTAATATGCAGGAAAGGGAAACCACATTTCGGCTGTGGTCAAAACTAGGGCGCTTGTTTCCCAGAATTTAATCATGTGACATTCAAGTGTTTCAACTAGTCATAGTCTGGCATGGTGTTGCCAACTTTTAGAACGTGATGAAATGAAATAGTAAGCCACTTTAGAAATCCTAACAGATAAGATTAAGATGGGCCATTTGCAAGTACCAAGGCAAACACTATGAACAGAATAAATCCCAAGCGTCACCAAACATGAGATAGCTCAAAGATTGACATGAAATGCTTTATCGGATTATCTATACTTCATACTTTTGACCTCGTCTTATAATCATGCAATGTGCAAGAAAATGGTAGACAGTTTGCACCCAAAAAGGTCGTAATCCTATGAGATTAAAGCGTGATGAACAAACTTCGTGATCATTTTAGACTCTTATACTATTGAGCAGTAGATTCCATGCATCAAACTAAAGTGAATCGTCAGAACTATTTATAACTTGATTCCTAAAATTTAAATCAAACAGGGATAATTTGGGTGTGAAAGTACACAAATATCTACAAGAAAAAGGTCAATCTTTACACCTTGCCACTTGATGATTTATACCCTTCCATTCACCCGACTTCATCAAGAAGAGGCTCAACGTGAAAAATTGGCAAATTAAATTGCAACGACAATAACCTATTGTTGCTCCCGCCTAGCGTGGAAAATTTAAGACATGTCAAGGGAGAAAGAACATGGTAGTAACCTTCTTTGTAACATTTTGATACCACGTAATATTAGAGGAAATAACATTATATTACACACCTAGCAAAACTTCCTGCTGCAAAGCTTCTTGTTCCCAAAATATTTTTGAGCAAAGCTTCTTGTTGCCGCATATGTTTTTTAGCAGAGCTTCAACTTGCAAAGCATATTAAGCTGGATTTCTGTGCCAAATCTTGCAAAACTTTTAATTTTTGAGCCGGACTAATCTGTTACGAGGAGGTAACATCTGTGTTTAACATTAGTTTTGTTGAGATCAACAAAGTTAAACGATCATGAACTCATTCTTAGGTCGGGCACTATGCATCAAAGACTATGCGCACATTCCTTTGGGACATCGGAGGGCAACCCTTCGTGCGCAGCACCTTGTTTCTTTTGCAAAACCGACCTTGTGACTTGCTCCCTAGGGCAATTTTGCCATTCCGGACAACTTGGCGAGGTCGATTTGCCATTCCGGAGCCTCCCCAGTGCCCGAACAACAAAATACTGCGGTTTCTACAAGGCCGACCTCAGGATGCTCCGCGGTTTGACAAGTTCTCCTGAACTGATCTGGAATCTTTTGGGCCTTCCCGAAGAGGTGCCCCTGAATGGAGGATCCAACGGTCGGATAGGGGAACCGGGCTCCGGGAGGGTGGTCATTAGCGTGCGGCCCCCCGGGGGAGCGCTGCCAGGAAGGGCTGCCTCAGGAACTTTTTTGGATCTTGCCTCCTGGGGTCCGGACTCTCCTCTCTTGTGAGGGAGCCCTGCAAGGTCCTGGCCTCGTTTGACTTGGGGAAGGGTGCCAGCACGGTTGCCACGCAACGGGCTGCCCCGACTGTTCTAATGCTAACCCTTTGACCTAGACCTTCTCCGAAAATTCCGAAAATTGGGCTGTGTGCTGGAGATGAATTAGGAATCCAGCTGGCAAAAAATCAGAATTTATTTTCGTACAATGCATTAATTACGAATTTATGAATGTCTTGCCACTGCAAAAGCGCCCCCCAACTTCTAGTTGCCACATCGGGAGGAGGACATGCCCAAACTCCGTTCCGTCAGTTCCTCTTGCTCTGCGTTCTTGACCGCAGCTTCTCGGCCACGTCCCAACTGCAACAGACCAAAACTCGGCCCCCAAAACGCAAACCCTTCTAGAACCTGACAACCCACAGGGTTTACGTTTCGGAGGCCCTCTCCTTGTCAGATTCGGCCGGGACCTTGCGCCGTGTCTTGACGTGGAGTGGGGGTGTTGATGCCAGAGCATGGACCCTAAAATCCCCCCTGAAGCTGCTTGCCCCGAATTTTCTCATATTTTGCCCCCACATTGGTAGATATGACCATTGCATTGTAGGATCTATTTTGCATAGTCATTTACATGTTGCCGTCACACTTTGTAGTTGCTCTCTTATTCACAATAATACAAATCAAATTTCAATTGTCCTAACAATAATAGAAAATATTGAAGGGAGACTCATGAAAGATACGCGTACCAAGGGGCAATTCAAAAATGCATGATTTACAATCCCATGCATTGATTACATTGATAAATTTTGTACACAAACATTGAAGTTGTAGTTCAAAGACCACCCTTAGTTGAAAATGTGTTTTACATGTAGAGTTCCTATATTACACCCTCCTAATACACAGGTTCCTGGGCAACGTAGACACTTGGCCACATTCCTTCTTGTTTTTTTTTTCCATTTACATGATGTTTTACCCTTTCCATATGTCACAGTCCTAACACCAGCCTTGCAGGCATGTTGTGATGGAAGTTACGAAAAGGCTGCAGAGATTGAACTACGTTGTCATCCTGCTCTATCTTAGGCTTGATTCCCAGCTCTTGCATTAGCCCGCCCGCACCACCCTATAAATTCATATTCATCGGGTTAGAACCATATCCCGATGATCCACCAAAACCTGCCAAGCTAGTGCCTATATTCAAACACATTGGCATTTCTTCATGCTTTATGTATTCTCTTTGCATGTCCAAATTCTGTCTTCTGTTAACCATATTGGCATCAGCATCTGGCTAGTGCTGGCATCTTCCATCAGCCTTCCATACCTTAAAAACTGAGAGAGCTGGTCTTGTGTTAGACCAGAAGAAGTGAGCAAGTTTATGATGCTCATGTTTTGAGTTGCAGAAGCATTATTGAGGTCATGGCCGTTGTTTTTTGCAGCAGGTACATCGTGATTATGCTTTCCTTCGTAAGTTGTGATGACAAATTTAGGATCATTGGAAGCTCTCTCCACTTGTTTTCTAACTGAACATCCCACATTGGAGCACTTATAATAACTCCTGCAAAATGCATGCAGAACTCATGACAAATAGAACTTGCATAGTGTCTTGGGAATTAAAACTGGAAATCATCAATGAGTCTGATCATGAAGTTTGAACACGAAAATAATCGATGAAGTATAGAATGATACCTAAGATGTGGATTGCCCTTGACAACTTTCTGGCCATACTTGCGCCATCGGTACCCATCATCAAGTATTTCAATATCATTAGTAGTCTATACAACAATTCGTGGCTCTCAGATTGTCCTCTGCACAGAAGCAGTTTCTCTAAATGCTGCAACCTCTTCTTTTCTGCATAGAACACATCTGATCCTTACAATCACGGCCTCTTCCATTGCAATACAAAATATGTAAGAAAATAATCACCAACTACAATATACTTATATACAATTAGCAGTACTGCAAAGTTGATTCTTTGGCACTCTCTTGTTTTCAAAGCCCATTTTCTTGCTAATTTTATTGCAGTTTCAACACCCTCAGCTCCTGTGTTCATTGAAAGTACCATTTCATAGCCAAAAAGAAGAAAGAAGAAGTGAGGTTCAGTTTTTCTGTTGGACTAATCTAATCAGGAAGAAGACGAAAAGTAATAAGAAGAAGAATAGTACTGCTTTGATTTTTACCTTACTCCGGCGCTGTGCACTGTACCAGAGTTGGCTAGGGTTTCGTATTTACTCTTGCAAGGCCCTGTTCAAGAAAGAAGATTGAAAAGAAATGCAAGGCCATGTTAAAGAAATGCTAGGGCATTTTTTTAGAAGCCCTAGCAGAATGTGCCTGTGCCGAGGCAGGGCCTGGTGCTCTTGCATTTCCATTACAGTCGTTGAATGAAGCTACTAATTAGAATGCAAGAGTATAGAAGTCTCGGATGCTTCAAAGACAAAAATTGATGAATGGAAGAACCTGCAAGAATAGGGGCGCTCATCCGATAGATTATACGTTTCCACCTGCAAAAGCATAACTGGCTGGCTATGGCGGCGAATCAAGCCGCAAAAAAACGTGGCAAACCAAACAGAAGAGGAGCTGAAGAAAGAGAAGAGGATCCGCAGGTCGGTGCCTTCTCTAAAATTCGGACGGTGGAGAGTTGTTTTTAATTTTACGGACGGTCCAGATGGGTGCCTCGACATCGAAGGTATAGGCATTATATATGTTAAGAAAATGTATTAAGCCAAAGAACATATTACTAGATGATTATGAAAATGGCTTGGGGCAATGTTTTTGGAATTGGTGAGATCATACTTTCTGGATACTATTACAAACAATTGGAAGGAGGATTACCCATGGCCATTCTGTTTGCAAGGTTTGGAAGGCAACTATCTCCCATATAAACCACCTTCTGATAGCATATTATGCGACATTCTAGAACAACTCTGTGAAGAGGTAAGAACCCTGTCTTTAGAACTTTATATGGGACCTAGACTTGACTTCAAGTGCTTGAGTCAAGGCTTTCTGTACCCGTTCTAAGTCATCCCAGGTGGCAAGTGATATCAGTTACCCCATACTTCTATTCCGTATAGAAGAACTGGTTCCATCAAAACCATGAACAAGAGAGAGAGAGAGAGTTTTAACCAATTATGTGAGAACCAATAGTACGTGAGACATATATCAACATTGCTCTAGGGATTTTTCTCTATTCCATTTGTACAGTAATTGTCCTAGTACTTGTCCTAGTACGGGGCATATTAAGGCCATGATCAATATTCTGCTATGAACACTCGTCCATGAAGATTGCAAATAGATAGATCACACACACAACTATTTACAATTAACGTTTACAAAGAGTTAAAACTTTGATAATTTGATACACAAATCATATGTACATGGATAAGAGGATCTGGGTATACCTTGGCATTAAAAGACCAGTTACCAGATTCCTGCATATTGTCATGAGGCTGAACTGCTTACTATTTTAAATTAATTGAATGACAAATCTGTAATGCAAGATTCGCAAGAATGATCTCTCTCATAAGGATAACTTATAAGAACAGAATAAAACAGAACAGAACAGAACAGAAAGCTTCTTTTTTGAATAAGAATGCAAATTTTGCCTCCTCCTGCAAAGAATTCAGGTTGTTTAAATTCTAATCATCGCTTTCAAGCTGAAGCTCAAGCTGTGATGAAATTCTGCTCAATAAGTCGGCTAAATCTTGCTTGGCCGCGGAGGGCAAGTACCATACGCTGGAGTTATGGCCATCACAAGCAATTTTGTTAATCTTTCGAACAGGAAATTTCATTTCTGTCCGATATCTAGCACGAAATATCACTTCTTTATTGACAGAATCCATGGAGCTAGAAATCCCGTTTAAAATGCGGCTAAAAAGGCTGGCAAAATCCGTATTCAAGGAAGCCAACTCCAATCTCTGGCATTCGCGAACAAGAAAGAGTCCCTTCTCTAAAATAGAGCAAAGATCCCTGATTTGGGAAGGGGGATGAGCAATTTCATCGGCAAAAAAGGATCTAAGCACAGAAATCCAATCCTCCACCGAGCTACACCTTGAAGCAAGAATCTCGCATTGAAAAAGATTAATAGTGGCCTCATTTCGGGCGTCCTGGATCTTTTTTAGCAATCTTGAAGCCTCTGCAAAGGCAAAGGCGCCGGAAAGCCGAGAAATATCTGCAATTCTCGCCAAGCTTAGCGATTGGTTACGGCGAAGCATGCTAGATGCAGATCCCATATCGGATTAAGCTCCGAATTACAAAAAAAATGAGAAAATTATCCTCGAACAGAGATCCGGCAAGCCAGCGCCGGATATCGATCGAGGTCCACAACACAGAACTCTGGGAAGAAATTGAGTTCTTTAGGAATGGACGGCTTAGATCGCTTCCACAAATCCGATGGCGAATTCTTTTTATTATTTTTCTTTGCATTTTATTCTTCTGCCTTGCATTTCCCACAGTATAGTATCAAATAGTGGTATTAAAATGCCTTAAATTCTATTCCCCATATTCCATGCTGGGGCCAGAATTTAGTCATGTCCTAAGGTTCGAATCAATACATCATATAGACTTGTTCTAATGCTAGTAGAATTAAGTCATGTCCTAAGGTGTCCTAACTAATGCCAGTGCCACCATGACTGGCATCAGTTAGGAGCAACGCCTTAACGGTTGTTGATTCCACCTCGCAGAATCTCCAATGATAATGATTCTGCCACGATATTACATTAAGGGTAAGTTTATTTTCACCCCCTCCTGTTAAGCGCATCCTCAAAAAGATGAACTAAACGTGAAACATCCTATGTCATTGTAAATGGGGAGGAACTTGCAAGTTCATGTCTTTTGGTGGTTCAAAATTAGACTACATAGGTTTTTTGTTCACCTCCTTGGAATAACTTATTCCCAAAATTCCATTGCATAAGTTTTCAACAAAGTAAACCCATGTAGAAGTCTTATAGCCAGCTGTTTCGACATGCTTTGTCCCCACATCTACCATGCTTGTCATAGTCATTAAGCAACCCTAAGCAGCTCTCAGACTTTTAGGCTAGGTATTTTATAATCTATAAAAAATAATTTATCATCTAGTAAGGCTAGTTATCCCACACGATTGCTTGTAAGAGCCAAACGATTAGTTAAGCATGGCCAAGTCAATTTTAATATAGATAGAAGGAGATCAACTGTAAACCTTTAGAAATGAGGTGAATCACATGATAGCCCAGCCAAGAACTCATTTTTTAAGTCTTGGGTAGGGGTTATAACTTATAAGGGCCCATGAAATCATTCACACAAGTGCCCAACAGAAAGAATCCACTTCAAAAAATTTTGCACATAGTGGACTCGGAAGATCTTTACCATAAACTGCTCCAGTTTAAACCTCTAGAAGTGCTTCTGCAAATCTAAAACATCTTCAAAACATGCATATAAGCATCTATTTCAAAGTATGGAAGAAATGAATGACTTTTTTTTATCAGATTTTTAGAGTTTCAGCAATATTGGTTGAGAATCTAGTCAGATTCTAGAATGAATACTTAGAATTTGCTTCTAGTAGAATGATCTTGCTTCATACTTAAAACTTCTGCATGAACCATTGGAAATTAGGCAAGCAGTTGCTTGCCTTTACAACAAAGTCATTGAACTCTCCTTTCTTTCTACAGGACCTGAATGCATGGAGAGTACTTTTCGGCCTCTTTATAGATGATTTGGAGGGGTGGTTTGTCAGATTTGTTGGTGGTGTTGCAAAATAAGTAAATATATTGTGCAATTATCACTTTTTGCTTATGGTATAGTTTTGATTTCCGAAACTGCCAATGGGCTTCAACATCACTTGGATCTGCTACAAGAGTTTTATGAGCATAAAAGTATGCAAATTAATGTAGCAAGATAATTGTTGTTGATGGCCATGATTCAATCATTTTGCAATCGGAGGGATTCCCTTGAAGTAAGTAAATGAATATAAGTACCTTGGCATTGATATAATAACTGATTATAGGTGGACTGTAGCAGCCTGGAAGAGAGCCTCTAGAGCTCTTAGGGCTTACTATAGTATGATGCATTAATGCAAAGTGAACAATTTTGAGCACTGAAAATTGAAGAAGTTGCTTTTTGGCATATAGGTTAAGCAGTAATATTGTATGGCAGTCCAATCTGGGGGGTCTAGACTCTCCAAAAAATGATTGCAAAAGATTGAAAAAAATTCGAAAGTGATTCCTCCTCTAGGAATTTGGTGTGAAATCTCAAACAACATATTGCATGCTCTTTGTTGAAGCATGTTTACTACCCTTGGAAGTAGAGGCGCTTTGTAGAACCATCATCTATGTAAATATGATTTTGGCCGGCATTAGAACAATCAAGAGAAAGAGGGTGGCATGCTGATGGCTTGGACATAGATATGGCCAACATCCACGAAGTTTAAGGTAGTACATGAACATGTAACATGTATAACATTGAAAAGAATATGGCAGCTAAATGTAGATGGAGACACAAAGATAAGATAAATGTCATGAACCTTATTTGGGGTGGCACTGAAGAGGGAGTTGATGTTAAAATCAGTTGGGCCAAGTGCATTTTGCCTAGATTCTGTGGAGGGCTGGGAATGATTCACTTTCTTCTCAAAGACAAGATGCTGATTTTCAAGTTCATAGGGCGAATTTTCAATAATGCTGATAATTCCCCAGGTTTGTATCTCATTTATCAATTTTTGCAAATATGCACTTCCTTTGGCTCTCCATCCATTAAGTCACTACTTCCATGGGCATTATTCTTTCCACTTTCTCCATATCCTAATGCATCACCTTTCTTCAAGGGCTTACAAGCTGCTTGAGAGGCTGTACGCACTTTGTTTTAGTTCCATTCGATGGCCCATATCAATTCTACAGCTAACTGTTGGTGGAACCATTTGGGTGATGGCCAGGTAGACCGTCCCTTAGTCTTTATTCATCCATGGACGTAGTGTCGATGGCAAGCAGCTAGTGTGTTGACAGTATCTGCATTGGTACAATGAAACAAAGTTGTTGACTTGGAATGGGTTCAGATTGAAGTTTCTCCTCCTCCATTGGGACCGTGTCTTTTGGCAAAAAGTGACTTCTATTTTTCCTCCAGATCCACAAGACAAGGCTCCCCTGCTCTGGATGATTCATGGCAGTGTCAAGGAGGAGTAACTGGCGCATTTGATGCATGTTACCTTGCTTCATCCTAAAGTGCACTCTCCATTGCCAAGGCGGCCTTCAATTATCCTCGAGCCTCATCGGAAAGCAGTCTGGCAATGGGTGTGGAATAAATGGCTCCATCCTAAGCTCTCTATCTTATGGTGGTAGATCATGAAGATGCATGTGTGTAAATACTATCGTTCATAGATTTTGCCTGGATGTCTCTATGGTGGCTTATGTTGATATGGAATTATTGGTTTATAAATTGGAGCCTTGGTGGCATATGTTGATATGGAAATATTGGTTTTTTTATTTTAGAGCCTTGATGGCTTATGTTTGTACTGGATCCAACATGGTTATAATGGTAGTATGGGAGCCTGGTTGGCTGTTAAGACTTGTTGGCAACAGTGGTTGCATTGGTAGCCTTTGGTGCCAGTGGGCCCAAGATCTTGTCTTACTCGTGCTTTTGTTTTGCAGGATGATGCTGTCATGTCGGCAATTTTGGCTGGTGTAGGTGCTGCTTTCAAACATGTTCATGCATAGCCAACAGCTCACCCGACATTTGGATTTCCTTCTACAACTTATCTGTAAACCCAAAAAAGCCCGTAGGCATGATGCAGAGGGATGAGACTTGAGCACTGCTTCTTCTTGTGTCAGGATGTTCGACTTTCTTAGCAATGGCTTTTGGATCTTTTTCATTGTGATTTGAATAGTCATTCCTAGCTCTTAGAACAAGCTAGAAAACAAGGCTTTTCGTTTGGCATCCACTTGAATCATATGATCCATCTGAAAGAGATGGAATCTCTTCATCTTCGAAGGACATATATTTCCAAATGATTAAGTGCTCAATGATGCTCATAGTTCTATTGTCAAAGTTTTTTTTTTTTTGAAGGCTTTTATATCTTTTAAGTTTGTGAAAAAGTACATATGGACTTAATAAGTTCAGAGGATTAAACTTGATCATAAATCCTTAACTAGAAGTCATTTTGAGGGCTGCTTTAACTGGAAAACCTGTGTTTTTTAGGCTCATGCATGATGTGATCTTTTTTGCCCATCTCTTTATTAAGAACTATAAACGAACAGTACGGGCAATTGCAATGATGAGATTTTCTAGATTTGGATCAATCCTTTTTGCCCTTTGCGCTACACAGAATATACCTCTTCACATCATAATTGGTGGTGCAGGCACAATAACAGTGGCATCCATCCTCGTGTTTAGCAAGTACCTCGACCCCCAAATTGAGCAAGCCAAAGAGCATTCGAGTGGAGATGCATCCTTTTCCCACCTCAGCTTCTTGAACATGATCACTATATTTCTTGAAACTATATTTGAGTCCCCCATGTACTATTTGTATTCTTTTGAGTAATAAAGATCCACGTTAAAAAAAAAGAAAAAAAAAGAAAAAAAAAGAAAAAAGAAAAAGAGAGAAAACTTTATTTCTTGAAATTGAGACATGGAAATGAGTTAGAATTATCAAAATTTAGACCTGATTTTTGAAGATTTCATAGATCCAATCTATGTCATATTTGGTCCGCTTGATGATCGAATATGGTCAAGCAATCTCCTCATTGAAGATGAGGGAGTTTCTTCCTTTCTAGATCCTCTGTAGAAGAAGATAGATTCTCCAATCCGAAGGGTTTTCTGAAAAAAAGAACTCAATTTAGACATAGCTATAAGATTGAGCATGTTAAATTCAGATTTAGCGAGTTCTAAGATGCATCAATCCAAAGGCAAGTCCTAAAGAGATTGTTCTCATCCTCCTGCACCTGAAAACATCTAATACATATATCAGTATTTGACATACCCAGTCTCCATCTCTTTTCCAAAGGAATTTGAAATTCTTAGTAGCCCTATGAGGGTCAATATTCCACTTCGTTTGAACAGAGATAGAATGATCTCTATTAAGGAATTTATAAGCCTTGCTGACTCTGTAGCCACTGAAGCCATTTATATGCCAAAAAACCATGAAGTGATGCTAGTTTCCCCCAGCCAGCCTTTGAAAAAGACTGAGCTGCTCTGAGTCCTCCCCTAGATCACTGAGAGTAGAATTGTGATGATCAAAACTATATAATTATCTCTAATATACACAATGTCTCTGTTTGTCCACTGCTTGGCTAGATCAAGAAAGTGAGTGGCCAAAGAGATGCCTTGATCATCTAGAATCAACGAAGAGCTCCAGAAGGTAGGTTGCATATTGTAAAAGCTTATAAGTGCTCTTCTACTGTCACGACTTTTCCCTCGAAAACCTTTCAGACGAGGGTTTTTTTAACCTGGGCAGTAATAGGTCTGCTGCGCTATCTTTTTTGGGTCCGAGAGGCCGATTGGTCTCCATGGACAATAAAAGCCTATTCTATTCTATTCTATGCTATTCTTAAAAGATGACGTCAAGGATATCATTTGAGAGCGCTATCTTCAAATTCATATTATTCATAGTTAGTTGTGCTCTTGGTGATATTTATTCTCTCCTTTTCTGTATTATGTATGTGGGGGTAGTTTTACTCTAGTGGACATTTTCTCTGCTGAGTTTTGAGTCCTCCATATATTCTTTATATTCTTTTGAGTAATAAAGGTCTATGTTAAGAAGAAGAATGACCTAAAGGCTTATGTTGATCAAGCTTACTCAGCCTCTCATATTGGCAAAAAGAAATGAATGACAATTTCGCTGCCTAGATTGTCATCTCATGTTTTACATATCGAGACTGGTAGAATGCATGGGTTAGTTCGAGAAGAGAGATTTTGTCCTCGTTGTTTCGATCCAAAGCTAGAGACAAAAAGACATGCTCTACTAGAAGGCTACTCTTATGAACATATAAGAGTCAAGCATGGCATGTCTAACTTGAAGGAGTTGTTTGATATTCCTGCTGATAGCTTGAGTTTATATGTTAGAGAAGTGTGGAAAGAAAGAGAAGATATAATTGGACTCTTCAATCTTATGGAAGAGGATCATAATGCTCTAGAATGAGCGCATAATAGTCATGTACTCCTTTACCATAGAGACCGGGGGGGCTAAATGGCTTGAATAATGCAATTTATAATCTACATCTTCAATTTCTTATACTATTGCCTAAATGCAAATTGCACTTTATTTGCCATGATGTAACCCTAAATTGAGAATACCCAGCGTTTAAGAATACCCCCAAATCTTAATATCACATAACATATGATTCTGACAATAAAAAAACCTCAAAATAGCAAAACCCTAATCAACTATATGCCCTCAACAATTGCAAGCATTGGCCTTGACTTCCACTTTGCAAGATAATATGTAAAATAAAACCTCTAGCTATTATGTATAGTAAAACCTTTAGCTATTATGTAAATACCACTTAGTGTATCTTCTCCGAAACCATTAGAGTAATTGTGTATCTATTTTAGTATACACATACATCTACCATTAAAAAACCCTTTGCATGCACTCAATTGGTATCTACTCATAACACGAGTGCACCCCCCTTATTCTAGTGAGAATAGACAACTTGAGGGCCTGCCCATTTCAATAGTTCTACCTACAATTTCTGCAAGCCCATGGCTTTAACACGAACTATATTATAAACTCCTAGCAACATCTTTTATTCCCTTTCTTATATTGAAGAGACAAAAAAGTTGGGGCTTAGACTGCACCAATGGTAACACTGGAGAAGATATGGTATGCCGATGCAATGATTTGGAATGTATGCATCTAGGAGGAGGGCATTCCTAATATCTAACTCTGTTTGTAAAGTGTTGTCAAACTAGAGGTCAAGAAGATGCACAACATATTGTGTCATAGAGCAAAGTATGCCACCTGACTTGCAATAATAGTGATTGCATGCCCTTTATGGACATATGACGTGGCTCCTAGCATCACACTTATGCACGTTCTAGAGCCCTAAGCAAACACAAGACTCTAATAACCAAATTGTACATGGTTGGTGAAATAGTCCCTTTTGACTAGGCTATCTATGAAGGTCTCCTTTCTTGGGTTGGTCCTTCGTCCTTGGGAGCTGTCCCAAATGTTGGTTTAAATTCTATACATAATCTGGACAAACTAACTCAGAAAGACCCATCACTCAACAAGCAGTTAGAAAGATCAAAAGAAATAAACTAGGTTGAAATGTTGGTTTATGTGGCTATGTTGAAGACTTATGAAATGAAATTAATTAAATCGAATAGTGGTCCTTATATAGTGCATAAGACTTATTTTGTATTGTAGCATCATTGATTATATAAATTATTACAAAGATCGTTGAATATATAACGGTGCAAACACAACACGAAGGCTCGCATCTAGAAGATTGACTTGAATTTAATGGGACATTAAAAAAATTCAAAAAAAGCTGATGGAAATTCAAAAACAGCTGCTTATGGAATTGAATATGGCATTTCAACGAATTGAAGGCGACCAAAAGACTCTAGGATATGGAGCATAATAACTATAGAGACCAAAAGACCTCTAGAATATGTAGCATAATAACTATAGAATGATATGAATTTACTGGCTCCCTAGTTATAATGACGTATATGGTCATGGAAATTGAGGGTGTTAGTCAGAGGTAGCGATGACCAGATACAATGGCATTGAAAGCCAGAGAGTCAGAGACGTGAAGAAGGGACCCATACACTATATTGTATGCTTTCATGCTAGAATTTATGACAAGATTTTGAGTTGAAATACCAAGATGCCCTCTAGTGGAAGCATTGATATCTAAAAAAGGGACGTTTTATGTGGAAGGTATTCTTGTGGAATCTTTGGATTCCTTCAAGCGTCCAGATTTTACGACACAATTCAAGGGTGGAACATTAAGATGCCCTCTAAGATTGCATCGGTCCTATGGCCTGTTAATCTTCATGGACGTTTAAAAATATATTCATATTCATATTCTATTCTATTCTATTCTATTCCTTTAGTGAAAGAGTACATTTTAACAGTGGGAAAAAAAAAGTTATCCTGAATTTGCTGCCGTGGCAGAATCACTATCGTTGGAGATTCACTTGGATGAAATACCCCACCGTTAGATACAACAGATACATCGTAATTTTATTTTAATCTTTGTCACCTTTGAAAAGAAATAAAAGATAGATAGATAGTAGTTTTAACGTCACGCCACTAGACAGCATCCAACTGGACATGTGACCACACACCACACTACATTGCTCGGTTGGGCCCTGCCCCCAACCACCTTACATTGCGTCTGTTGGGATTTGACCCCCAACAGTACCGAGTGCGATTCTGGGCGGTCTCGATCGCACTCTCGAACTCGAGACCACATTGCTAAGGAACTAGTGTGTTACCACTAGACCAAACGCCCAGACGAAAATAACCGTTTTACGGGGACCTTTGGATGGGTTCAAGCTATCTCAGCCGTCCATATTTTATAAGAAGATTACTCCCATTTATCCCGTGTGTGGACCTCGATATCCGCCTCTCGCCGGATTCATCAGGTAGGTCGCCCTTCAAAGTCTTTGTGAAATCAGAATTTAATCCAATGGGTTCTGCATCAAGCATGCTTAGATCGCGAAGGTTGGCTAGAATCGCAGATGCCTCTCGGATTTCTGATTCCACGGCTTTTGCAGACGTTTTAGGGCTGCTAAAGAAGATCCAGGATGCCAGAACCGAAGCCAGAATTAATCTCTACCAATGCCAGCTTCTAGCTCTGAGATGTAGCTCAGTTGCGGATTGGATATCCGTGCTTCAATCCTGTTTTGCAGATGAAATTGCTCATCCTCCTTCGCAAATCAGGGATCTTTGCTCTGTTTTAGAAAAAGGGGCTTTTCTTGTTCTTGAATGCCAAAGACCAGAAATGACTTCATTGAATATGGATTCCCGTTTTAGCGGCATATTGAATGGCATTTCAAGCGCCATGGATTCTGCCAATAAAGAAGTGATTTTCCGTGGTAGATACAGGACAGGAATGAAAGCGGCAGTTCGAAAGATCAACAAAATTGCTTCTGATGGCCATAACTCCAGTATCCAGTACATGGGCGAGCGAGATTTGGCTGATTTATTGATTGCGAATCCACAGAGCCTTCAAATTGAAAGTGATCAGTAGAGTTTTTCTGAACTAAACTCAATTCTTGAGTGGAGTTTGATAAGGAAAAATTTAATGCTTTTCTTGCAGTAAGTTTGACAATCGAAGCTTACTGTTTTGTGTTCTATTAAGGAAGAAATACAAAATTGTCGGACTAGTAGAGCTTGGAAATTTATTTGCTCTCAATATCCGCCAGTATGTCAAACAAAGGTTTCTCCTTTATATATCCTAGATATATATCCTAATGTCAATTTTGTATACTTGACATTCCTGAGATGAAAACAGGGCGACGCGGAGAGCGCAGAGCCCTGTTGACATCTCAGGAATGTCAAGTAAATTGACATTACTAAGTAAATTGACATTACTGTAACGTGGAGACCACTTAGTCGTCCATTCTATGACACGTGCAAACATCCAACGGCTAAAGTCAAGAATGTTAACGGAAAAAAAAACAAGGTGCTGCGCACGGAGGGTTGCCCTCCATGGCCGGAGGGTGAAGTGGCTTGAATTATAGTTCAAAGTTTGTAACAATCAATTCAAAACCATAATCCTGAACATTTGGAAGCCTTCTCTGGCTATATCTGTTCTGTCTGTACATAAAGAACTCGGGGACTCATTTTCTGGCTATACAGATAGAAATCATAAATGCTTATGTTGCAAGTAATAATAAAGAATCTCACCTCAAAACAAGTTGCTTCTTAGCGTTCGTTTCTACTCTATGGTACATTTTTTGTGGCCCTTCCACCATAAGATTAGTTGACCTCTGGATTCATTTGATTGTGTAAGCTCAATTTTCCTTGTTCATCGGCTCACAATACAGAATTTAAGAGGTGAAGAGCGTGCATTTTTTATCTTGTCGATGTTTTATTGCTCCATTCCTCCATCCTCTATCTTGTGCAACTTCTTATTATTCTAGGGCATATACTAATATGCAGCCACATCTACAATGATACCAACAACCATTGAAACATTCTATATTGGCACACAATCCCCCATGCGCCGGCTAGCCGCCCTAATTTTCTTGTCCTATTATATATATAGACAAGTCTTTGTACTGTGCAGGGCCTATACGAGTTGAATGTATTTATTCTAAGGATTTTAGACGGATTGTATGAAGTCGACCATGCAAAACGAACCCAGTATGAAAGATTCCCCTAGATTCTTAAGATTCTACAAAGATATCTCTGAACTCCCAGAAATTATTCCAAGATTCCTCTAGATTTCCCAAGATTTTATGTGGATTCTCCTAGATTCCATTAGATTCCTCTAGATTCTCTTAGATTCTATCAAGATTATCCTAGATTCTCAAATATTTTATGAAGATTCCCCCATAGATTCCCTAATATTCTCTTGTGATTCCCTTAGATCCTCAAAGATTGTCCCAAGATTCCTCTTGATTTTTCAAGATTCTACATAGATTCTTCTAGATACCCTTAGATTCTATAAAGATTCCCCTAAATTCTCCAAGATTCCATCAACATTCCCTTAGATTCTCAAAGATTTCATGAAGATTCCTTTAGATTCCCCAAGATTCCTCAAGATTCTATGTATATTTTCCTAGATTTTCTAAGATTCTATAAAGATTCGCCTGGATTCCTCAATATTCTATGACCATTCACAAAAACTTCCCTAAGATTCCCCTTGATACCCTTCATATTTCCCTATATCCCCTAAGGTTCCACAAGCGTTCCTCAAGATTCTCATAAGATTCCCGAGATCAAACCACCCCTTTGATCCTCAAAGATTCTATCAAGATTTTCTAAGCTTCTCTAGTGCGGTCCCACAACCACGAAACGACAATTTTTTAAGGTTCTCTAGCGCGGGGCCCCACAACCACAAAAAAGGACAAATCTTAAATTTTTTAACAAAGGTAGAAAACAGAACTCTATAAAGTTGCCTTTTGGATACAATCCCATAATCCCATGTAGATGTCTCTATTAATTTGCATATTGAGCATAACATCCATGTTGTGATTGAAGTGCACAAAGATGCCATTCTAAATGTTCTCCTACCAAGGGGAAAATATTATTTCGTGCATAAAGACCATTCTAAATGTTCTCGTACCAAGGGGACCATATTAATTATTTCATTTATTTAATCAATTCTATTATTGAAGTGTACAAAAAAAGCCATTGTAAATGTTCTCAAATAGTTTACCAAAAGAAAAATATATTTCCTCTATTGCATTTGGGAGTAAGTACCAAGGTAGTTTTGAGCTGCAATTGCCTCAGAATTTTTAACATCCAAACCTTGCACGTTGTTATACTAGAACAATAATAACATGGCAGACTATAGAAACGAGTAAGCAACCTTTGCTAGAAAGAACCAGATATACCTGAATTTTGTCCAAATCTCCTTAGCTGAGCTTGATGGGAAAAATGGCCAGCAATTCCATATTAGGTCAATGCAGGCTCCTAAATGTCGGTATGATGTATATAGGCCAACGTACGAACGATGTCTGTTACGTCAAATAATAGAAAATTTATAGTTAAACATATCTTGAAGGCACTCCATTGTGTCTTGAATGCACCTCAAAGAAACTTTAATATATCTACCTCATGTAGCCCACTTAGTCTGCACAAAATGTCAAGAATAGCTGTCAATGAATAATCGTGAGAGAATACAGAAGTTTAATAGGTTCTTGGACTTTCTATAAGTTTGCTGCGCTCCTTATGGGTCCCATAGGCCGATTGGCCTCAGTGGACGATAAAAAATCATTCTCATTCTCATTCTCTTGAAATAACTGACAGCATGCATTGTTCAAAGAATTTAACCATAAGATGTCGATAATGTCTATATCATTGGTGAAAATCTATCACTAGTTGTACTTAGTGTGGAGGCCATATCTCTCTTATGTGTCTCTTTTATCTTTTCAAAATTAGAAATGCAACATAGAGTTCAAGGCAGTATCAGCTGACCTGCACAAAGACGCTGCTACAATTTTCTAAAAGTATGTCCAGTCCTAATTTTACAACCTCCTGCAGATCTTGTATATCGATCTCACTTTTCACACCAACAAGCCTGCAGAATGAGAGCATTAGTAAGCATGCACTTGACGAAGGAAGCAATGTTCCTAGCCAGTTAGTTCTCTCTGGATCCACACAATGGACAAACTACCCACAAAATGATTACATTCGGAAAACAAAAAACAGAAAGGGAATGAGAAAAGCTATGTTTTCTGCAGTAGAGTATGATGCCTGGCTCTTTGCAGTGGCACTAGTCAGTGCATAGTATACAGATCACCAGAAACAGCTATCAAAGGAAGGATGCCAAGAGTTGCTAAGTTTAGCCTCCACTCTGACACGAAAGCAACTATGAATCCTCCAATAAATGTTGATAAAAAATGTAGAAAGAGACCCATCTGACAAAACACCAGCACAGTCAGCTGGAAAGTTTGGCACAGGTAGAGCTGCACATTGGCCACTAAATACACATGTGATTCATGAAGCAGAGAATGACCGAAAACATAGCCTTGTAATCTGGTCATCTTCAATAACCTATCACTAACCTTGAGCCTAATTCTTGGAGCCTTTGTTGAGAAAAGCTAGCTCGAGGAGAAGAGCTGCAAGTTGGTTGGATGGATGTTTTTCTTTTGCAATTACTTTGCTATGGTTTGGTCTAAGACCCGGTTGGGTGGTGAGCTCTTTCTTTTTTAAAGCTTAGGCCTTTAAACTAGTTTTGGTGAACTAGTTAAAACTTTAGGGTCATCGGTATAATCTAATATTTATTTCTTTGATATCATCACTTCATTTAGAAGTCTTTTACTTTAGAAGTCTTTTACTTGGTTTTGAATATAGAGTACTATCTTTCTTCTTAAAAGACGCTAACATGGTTTTGTTGGATTATGGCTTGAATGGATTTAACTTCCTCTAAACTATAAGCCTAATGGATAATGTTTTTGTGGACTTGTTAAGTCTAGATTGGGATCATTGGTGAATATCAATGTGTGATATTTTTTTCTTAGACCATTATGTATTCCATGAAAATAAGCTTAGTGTATTTTATACACTGTGGTATTTTAGTTTTAGGGTTTTCATCCCAAGAGTAGAGATTTGATCTCAAAAGGAATATTCAAGGGTGATACCTAAGGGCAACCCATTGTTGAACAAGCACCAATAACAAAAAAATGTCAATCCTCCTCAAAGTCTTCTTGCTTAAATCCTCTTTCATCTTGATCTTCTTCATTCTCATGTTTAAATGTGTTTCTATCCCACTCCAATGGAGAAATCATCCTCTTTATAAAGCCATTGCTGCACGGATGGAAACAAAATGGATGCAAGGCTTTCATGGCACATATGGTGGCTATGATAGCTTTTCCCTGCACAAATTTAGTTTTTCTATAATGAAATATTGGGACTTGCAACCTCTGCGCTGAACTATTGAAGAAGGATATCAGGACTTGTTCGAGTTTGTATTGTCATTTGTAAGCCTCTGACGCTGGTTCCAACACTCATATCTATAATTTTTTCCAACCCATTCTGGGAATAATTAATTTGACAGCTATCGCTGCATAAGCCATGGCATGGACATACATTATACTCATTTTGCATACACAAAAAGATCCTGCTGATTTTGTCTGTTCTCATCCCACGCTGACAGGATCCCTTGAAGATCATTATCACAAATTCCTACCAGCATGGTACTTCTTCCATTGGTCTAGTATTTGAATCTCACAAAAATTTACATTTTGCAAATCACCATGCCATTATGTTTGCCATGTAAAATGAGCCTGGAAAGCAGTTGAGATGCAAAATTCAGGATCCTCTGTATATTTGCATCCCCACCAAAAACTATCCATTTTATTCTATTGTGCTTCATCAATATTTGCAAGACCTCTTAGAGCAAATGTATAACAAAGAAGCAGAGATCTTAGATCATTATTCCTTTTCCAATCACCTGTAGTGTACAAATCAAAAAATCCTTTAATGGTCCCCAATCTGAATAAATGAATGTGTCGAAATGTGAACTGTGTTATAACAATAAAAGGCACCTTCATTCCCACATTTGCAGCCCATCGGCCTCCACGGTTGCTACAATCCAAATAACGACAAGACCGTGCAACGCCACAATACCTATGACCACATTCTCATGATCCACAAATGAGCAAGAATGAAAACTGGTGATGGCGGAGATTCCATCTTTTGCATGGCATCAACGGCCATTGCATTTTCTCGGATTGAACGTGGCAACCTTGTGAGTGGTTAGGATTAGGATCACCGCGCATTTTGTAATGATTGGCCATTAAATTTCAAAACTATCTTACCTTTTACACCTTTCTCCAACCTCATCAACTTGAAAATCTCCTCCCCTTAGATTCAAGAGCACGCCTAAGATCACCATCTGTAAATGTTCCAAGAAGGCGTTTGTCTTTGTCCACAACTATAAGACAACCACATCCTTTCAAACCCCGAGCTCCACGAGCTTATCCATAATAAAGTCATTCTCTTTGCGGATAGGTACTTCTTCTTTCTTTTTCATGACATCCCCGAACCTGCAAAATATATTTCTTACTTGATCACGGCGTCCCACAGTTCTAATAAAATTCTTGGTACTTTTACGATTACTCTAGTAAGAGACAACGGTTCACGATAACTATGACATCATATTATTTAAATCAACATGTACGTAACATTTCTTTGCTAGAATGTATCCACCAATTCATTTTTCTAGTCTAAACAAGGAAAAAAAATTAGATACTAGCTTGCATCAAAGTTGTAAATTTATATGCTCTTAAGTAACACAATTAGGCACTTTCAAACCAGCTGGAAAAGGAAATGGACTAACCACTCAAGATAAAGGCGTCTACCGATCCGTCCTGGCGGGTGGTTCAATGCATATTCTTCTTTGGTTAAGTTCTTGGCTTGCATAAGAGCAATTGCAACAATGTCTCCAAACAAAGATCCGGATGGCGATAGATGTGGTAGGGGCAAGGTCAAAGGGGCAAAGTTCACGTTCAAGGGGCAGATATACATGCATATCACAAACCCTCTTCAAGTGTGAATTGCTGAGGGAGGAACTGCTACAACGTATGCTCCCTTGGCTTTCAAACAAGGAACCAGCCTCAAAAGCTCTTCTGTTTAGCCGCTCTTGCTAAATAGCACTACGACATCTTTGGGCTTAACAATGCCAATGTCACCATGCAATGCATCAGTTGGGGATAAGTAGACGGATTTAATCTAGACACAAATGTTTGGGAGATCTTTTGTGCAATGCAGCCACTTTTTCCTACGCCAGAAAAGAAAATAACGCCGGTGGTCTCCAGACAGAGCTGTACAAAGGTCTGCACTTGGGCATAATCTAGGTGTTGGAAAAAGAAATCTAAATACCTTCTTTGCTCCTGAAACAGACATTTTGGAACCAAGATGTGTTCTTATTCTTCATCGGATTGAAGCGCCGATCCCTGCCTTGCCAGTTACCCGGTTGGCTTTAAGAATGAGACGTGGAGTTGCTGACCGAGAGTAGGAGGTTTGGAGCAGTCACCAGCATATCTTACGAGAGCGAGTCTCCCTACCTTGCAGAATGTGGTCTCAAATGCCTTAACCCACAATGTGGTATTTGTGGGAGTCAAAGCCAGCTCCAGTACATATGGGTTAGGGCAGCACAAAGGCTCTCATTCATGCTCAAGAGCTTGAAAATCCGACAGCACGGCGGCGATGCAAAAAACCTCACTACATGCCGAAATGGTAGACTCAAATATCATTCTGCAATAGAGGTGAATGCCATGTAGTGTCACTTTAACACACTCAATATATGGCAACTAGAGCAAGCACACTAGGACACACAATAATGCCACTCAATACTTCAGAAACATAATACCACTTAGTACTTACAGACACATAATCATTGTGTTTCTATTCTATTCCATCTCATGTGCTTCTTTCTTCTGGATACAATTATACTTGGCAGACAGGCGGAATGAAATATTAATATCAGAATTGAACTTGCATGTCTATTCAATTTTCTACATAGGAGTAGAGAAATGAGTGAAAAGTAATAGGTGACATTGCGCCCATAAAGATTCAATGAAGGTACACATTGTAGAATGGAATTAATTTGGATAGAGATATATGGTGGTGACCAAGAAGGTATACCCCAGGATTGAGACTGATACATGCTTCATGGTAAGTTTAAAACAAGATCTAATTTGGAAAAATGAGTTCTTGCTGAGTTGTAGGCAGGGAAATCATCTTGAAAGACTTGTAAGGAGACCAGGACTTTCATATAATTATGAAAAATAAAAAGCATGATCCTTTGCGAGATGAAGAGAGAGTTAGAAAGACTAAAAAAAAGCCTTGTAGGCGAAGGTGCTCCCAGGTGTTCATGTCCTGCCACTTATTTCAGAACTTGGTCTGTGGATGGTAGATTGAAATGATAATGTTCTATGGCAAGAAGCTTTTCCATTATGTTTCATTGCAAGTACGTTAGGGGCCAATAATTCAAAGTCATAAATCAACTTGTAAAATTTGCCGATTTCAAACGACGTAATCATGATTAAATGGGATTGAACATGCATTGCCATTGCATGCACTGCCATTGCTAGACTGGGTGGGCATCGAGGTGAGAATTGTGAGTTCTTCTCAATCCTTCTTTATCCTTTGCAAATTTTGGCAGCTCCACACAAAAACATGCCTGTATTTCTGAACATCGCTCTAGCATCTTAAGGCCTATAACAATAATGGAGAAAAGTTTTGTTCAAGCCCCATATGCCAATGGTTTGGCAGGTATAGTTTTATGGACTTGCTATTTGTGCCCTATTTTACCACAAAATCATATGGTGATAGGGTTTACGAGCTATGCGTATATTTTGAAATAAGAGTTTAGGGCTAGCGTGCAACTTTCTTGAGCGCCCATTAGGAACAGATAAGGCTATTGTGGCAGCCAGACCTTCCTTTGAAGGGACACACTGGCTTGCCTTTTTTGGATGTTATCTGGGAACATTAGCTTACATGCTTGAAGATATGATCTATTCCTTAGTTTTTTACAATTGTAATGCAAGCTTAGGTCCTTGCTGAATTCTATCTGGCCGCTTTGCCACTTCCGTCTTGGTACTTGGGGCTTTGGGCCTTGATTTCCAGCTGCCCTGGTATCTTGGGGTTTTGACTCTTGAATTTGAAGCTTTTACCTTTGATTTTTTGGCTCCCTGGTGTTTTAGAGATTTGGCTCTTTAACTTGGAGCTATGGTGGTTGTGATGATGCCTATACCCTTGCATATGGCCTTGCCTAGTTCGTATTTGCTCTCAGATGTGTTGCTTTGTTTTGTTGTTGAATTCTATATTGATGCCATCAAGAGGAGATTCCTAGGCCTTAGCCCCTTCTTCTTCATCTGATCATTAGGGCGGATTTGGGGTCTCAAAATGGCTCATATCTTGGGCTAAAGATTTTCACGTCAGATTCGCCACGACCAATCAGGTTTGTGCCTCTTTTACGAAAGTCAGTATTAGTTGGCAGGTAGAAGAATGAGCAGGCATACTTGGCATCCACATGGCGTATTTTCATAGGGGATGCCTGCGCTTTTGTTGCAACCATATTAATGGCTCGTATTTTTCGGGAATCACTTCGCCGCCCAAAATAATGGTGACTTTGACCGCCGACTGTCAGCGTCACCAACTCCCTTGTCAAATTTTGGTGCCAAACTTCTGTACTGTCACTCCGGCGCCTCTATGTGCATCCTCTCCACTTTCACTCCTCATCTGCAATCCATGTCTCCTATAATTTCTGTGTTCTTGCCTCATTTACAAAACTCCCAAGGTGAAGAAGTGGGAGGTTTTGTCTCAATAGGTTCGTGGGTGAGTATGCTGTGAGCATAGAGTTAAGCGACAAAGGCGATCAGACGTGCGGACACATTGGATAGGTAGGATAAAAGAGTTCAAGTTGAATTCTAGTGGCCGGAAAGTGGAAAGTATAACAATACGACATGCATATACCCCTTCTGATATGGACAAAGAGCTAATCTCCACGAAAAACAGCTTCCCAAATTGCCCTCAAATGGTAACCACCTTAATCGGATCACATATACAAGTTCCTTTTACTGGAATTATTAAATCCAATACCGATTCGGTTTATCCCACACGGGCATCCTACGAACCACGGTGTCGGGGATTCGAATCCCTCCTCGCCCATAACGGTTCTCTACCCGGTAGGTAGGGAAGCAGGCAGCGGCGTATCTTTGTGATATTCTTGACGGCGCCCCGTGCAAGTGTAATTGTTTCGCAACTTACCATACCGAACAAACCGACATCAACTGCTTCCGAAGCTATTTGAAGAGCATTTAAGGCAGTTGCTTGAATTCTGTAACTAGTATGATGTATCGCACCACACTCTTGCAGAATCTCTTTCATGAGCCTCGCAAATGGGAGCCGCAGAATGACCATCTCAGTGCTCTTCTGATACTTCTTAATCTCGCGAAGCGCTTTAATGCCAGGCTTCGTCTTCCGCTTCCGGCCACTACCCTCACCCACCTCAGCCATTTGCAGGTTGTTGTTCGGCCGACTCTTCCGGCCGTCTCCTTACATTTCTGGTCGCCTTCCCCTTTCTGGCGTTGGGCCTCCTCCTTTGATTTGAAGGTTCTGGCGCATCCACAGAAGGAGCAGGAAGAGCAAGAAGAGGCGGCTGCCCAATAATTAATCCGGCGTCATATTCTATTCGGCGATCTCTCACATTTTCATCCTTCGTCTCCGAACTGGAGTGCACCTCCCTACTTACTGCCGAGCTGCTTCTCCCACCGTCTGTCATACGGAGTTCTTTTCCGCAGCTTCTGTTAGGCATGGTCGGAGGCGGAGAATCTCTATCAGATACTTCAGATTCAGATGTGGATGAAGGAGGCGGACTAATGTAATCACCTGGCCTTACACCACCTGGATGGATCCTTGCGGTTTGCTTAGTTCTAGCCATGGCTTCTCAGCGGATGGCGCTTTATACTACGAACATTGACAAAAATAGACAACTGGCAAGAGATAAATAGGAAAAAACAGAAGTTAAAAGGTAACTTTTTTAAATAATTGTACGGAACCCTAAAAAAATATCGGACAAAATACGAAACCCTAAAAAAACATCGGACAAAAACACAAATAAAAAACCGAGATTCAAAGCGCTAGGCGATAGACAATTTCTTGTTGATCGCGAACTCACTAAACTTTACATTTCCCTCTTGCCTGTAGCCAACCCTAATGCCATCAATGAAATAATGGAAGTCGTTACCAATCTCCTCTGTCTCCATTAGCACTCTTCGCTCTGATAATGGCCATTCGATTTCCATGGTGGCTGTATAAATGACTTCCTCCCCTCACCATACTCGAATATCTACCGCATTGGAGTCTCTGCTATGGTCCTCAAACGGCTCCCAAAAAGCTGTGCAGCCTCTTTTTTTCTGTTTCCTTCGTTCTAGTTGACAATTAACATATAAATATTGTTTTGGAAGAAAGTATCTGAACTTAAAGGAGGACTTAACTACACGGCACTCTGTTAGTTGACCAGATGATTCGTGGAATCGAACATCCCAGGTCGGAACAAAAAATAAGCCATCCACAAAATCGGCAGGGGGGAGAAAGCACGTATTCGAAGACTCGGTCTGTTCGAGGACTCGCAGCTTGCAGCAATACATGCCAAGCAGGTGACTGTCATGCCCAAGGACATGCGCCTGATCTTACGCATAAGGGATCCTGAGTACTATGGTCAAAATTTTATGGCTGAATACAACAATAAGAAAGACCTCCCAGAAAAAAGGTCGTGAACTGCCTTTGTGTTTTTTTCATATGTATAATATTCTTTAATGTAATGGCTTTCCTTATAAGCTTCATCTCTTAGTCCATTTCTTTCTTAGAAGCCTAGGTTCGCACTTTGTATTTTTATTTTTTTTTAAGGTTATACATGAGGATCACACGATGCGCAGCAAGCATTGTGTTTTTTTTTTGCACATACCAGTTTTCGCGTCGTGTGATCCAACCCTAACCCTAACCCTAAAATGTACGGACAAATCTCCCCACAACGGCTGTGTCCCCTTTCATAATCGACAACGGCTACTTGAGTTCAGAAGTGACAGCGCCTTACCGCTCCTAAACATCTTCTTGCATTCGTCGTCTGCTTCGCCATGTATTGTTATGTGAAGTTCCTGGAATGGTATGCATCTGCCCCACATGACAACGAGGAAGTTGCACCGACTGTGATTTATCCGTTCTATTGTAAGGAGTTGGACATCATGGGAAACAGTGGCGAGCGTGGATGCTATCGCAAGGTTGCTTTAGCTTTCAGCCGGACTACTTGGGTTCATCGGACGTCCTTTGCAGATGTTCCTAGGTCGTGGATTCCAAAACTAGCTCTAGAGGAAGCGGCTTCCCATTAGCAAGCAGCGAAGACGTTTTTCAAGAATGCTGCGCAGCGGGCTCCTCCTGGCTGCGTCCTTGTACTTAAGAATGCATTCGCTAGTTATTGCATTCTGCTCGGTCAAATCGAAGATACACTGGAAACAATGAAATCTTTAAGCCAAGGGGGATCAGTTATGTGTGATGATGCTGACTATGACGTAGAAATGGAGATAGATCTACAAGAAGAAGAGCAAGAATGTAGGAGTTTTGGCATCGACGCACTGGCCTTGGGTGAACCAGAGGAGGAAGATGATTCTGAAGGTGATGAGGATGAGGATGAGGATGAGGATGAGGATGAGGATGAAAAGAAGTTGTCTGACATAACGCCAATTTTAGTGGAAGGCAAAGAATACTTATTGCTAAGTGATATACTGAGGAACCCGTCTTTGTTACGAATGTGTGCTAGGGAAGACGAGCTTATCAGTACCTTGGCCGAATGGGTAAACCTAGGCCTAGATTTTGTAGAGGACTTGGACAAAGAGATGTTTGAAGTGTCTTCTTATACCGGCAATGCTATAAAGCTTAAAGAAGCCTATGAGAGGCTGGAGTCTCGAATGCTCAAGAGGAGGCGAATCTGCGAACGGAAGAAGAATTCCAACGTCTCCGTGTAAAGCTGCCAACAGGATCTACAGGTTTGGCAGGCCCTGTTTAAGAATGGCGGCAGCATAAGCCTCATGGATGAGGAGAAATGTGAAGAAGATAACCTTGAGGGGTCTTATTTGTTGGAAATAGATGATTTTTCTTGCCGACATGCACGGGGGAGACAGAAAAGATTGAAGGACTCGACATATATCTCAAGATTCGTTAATGGGGAGATAATTGTCTTCAGCAGAACTTTCAGTCCAAAAGGTGCAGAGTTTGTCTATTACATCCGTGCATTATGCATGTTTGGGAACCATTCCCAATTGGCATCAAACACTGAAAGGGTGATAGCAATTCGGTGGGATGTTGTGTTATAATATTTTGACGACCAAGCCGGTCTGCGGGCGAGCAATATGTTAAATTTTTTAGCTGCTGGTTTGAATCACCCAAGGTTGGAAGCTGGAATCGATAACATGGGAGTCATCGCCTTGTTGGATCAGTGCGGCAGGGGATTGAAAGAAGCTTGAAAATTTGGAAGTTATATTTTCGAACTTGTATCAGTAAAATTACTTATGTATAGATTGTAACACCAAAATTATTAATAAAAATTATTTTATTTGTATTTATTCACACCACGCGAAATACATCAGTCTGGAGCTTTCGCGTCGTGTGATATTTCTCTGGAAGAAATGAAATATTATTGGAAAAAAAAACAATTAATTTATTTATTCCTCACACGATGCGAGAAGCAACGGTCCATTTTCCTGACCAACGGCATCCTTCGCGTCGTGTGACTCAAGCTACTACGAAATCTATCTTATAAATAGAAAACCTTCTATCTTGCCTTCGACCTCCGATCCTCTTCCGCCTTCCGCCTTCTGCTCATCTTCCACTTTCGCCTTCTGCATTCTCATCGCTTCGATGGCATCTCCATCTTCCTCTAGCAAGCAACCACGCCAAGATAGCACTCCTCCGCGCCAAGAGCTCCCCGTGGACATCACCCTTGCAGTGGTGATGACGAGATTCAAAGAGATCCACGGTCAAAACAACCGTCTTGTCGCCGAGAATATTGACGCGGTCGACAGATTAGCCTTCACGAGGGTGCTCCTGCATGAGCGAGATATTGAGCTCGCCGAAACATTCGCCATGTACCAAGAGGCGACTAGCCGCAGGGCTGAGGCAGTTGAAACTGCCCACAATATTTCGCAGGCCTTAGAAGAAATGGAGAAGAAGCTCCGAGCTGCAGAGGATGAGAACGCAGCTTTAAGGCTTCAGCTAGAGGATCATGAAGATCAGCTAGAGGATCATGAAGATCCCTAGCCGTTCTATCTATGTATTTTTTGCTTCAATGAGAAGTTTTTGATGATATATATATTATTGTTTTCGATGATATATTTATTCTCTTGTTCAAATGTATGTTTTGTTTTATTAAAAGATCACACGACGCGAAATGCCATGCTTGCAATTAGGTAGCAATCAATGGATTTCGCGTCGTATGATCTCCATAATGTACACCTCGTTGTATGTACAAATTCCTGATTTATTAATAGAAAACTATATGTAACACAAACATCTAGCTAGATTATGTGATATCTTGCAGGTAAATGCGAAGTAGTTATATCTAGGTTTGGCAAGCGCCAGCACTCAAAGCACATGGCATGTGGATGACGTCTACTCACATACGTGGCATGCGGATGACAACGACATGCCAAGGACGTGGCATGCGCTGCCACTGCGCATGCCACGTCCTTGGCATGCGCTGTGGCACCGCATGCCACGTACAAAAGACTTTGGTCATCTTTTGTACGACCAAAGGATTGATTAGATGGGCCTGCATACCGTACGGCTAGGATCTGACGGATCCCATGATGCGAATAGGCTACCGTTGCCTAATTGCATGCTATAATTTCGCCTCGTAGGATTATTACACAGACTTTATCGGTACTCGCAACCGTAGATTCCAACGTATCTGTAGTTTCTATATAAAACGTCGGACGCCATTGTCTTCTCCTATCCGCCATCTCCTGTTCTACCACATCCACCCTCAGCCATCTCCCCTTCGTTCTCATCTCTTTCAATGGCCTCCAGCTCCAGTTCCATCCCTGCCGAGATCTTGTCTCAAGTTCTGGTGAAGGAAATTAAGAACATTCGTGATGAAGCTGAGGAACAGATCCGCCTTCTGAAAGAAAAGAATGATGAAGACGTCGCCAAGCTGGTTGCGGCAGAGGACAAGGCCGCCTTCTATAGGGAGGTGATTTTAGTGCGCGACAATCAGCGGGCTGCCATAGACTGCGAATTGCACGCCACGAGATCTAACCTCCAAGAGAGGCTTAGGGCATAATCCCGGCCGGCGCGGGCTGCCCGAGCTCAACTCGATGAGCGGGAAGATAAGGTTGCGCAGTATGAGAACGTGGTTGCGGGCGGGCAATCATGTTGGAGGAGCAGAAAAAAATTATCAGTGCCCTCCAGGAAGAGCTTGCCCGGCGATCAGAGGCATCGGGCTCCTCCTAGAGGGGCCCGTCTTTTTTTAGTGTTTGTAATTATTTTGTTTCGCAATGGAAATTTTTTTTGAAAAATGTGCCAATATTACGTTTCTATTTTTAATTTTCAATATCCGTGGTAGAGAGAATGACAAGACAGATCACACGAAGAAAAACCCTTCATAAGCTTTTAAAAGCTGGCGTGTGCGATCTCTCGCGTGGTGTGATACAATGTACTTAGAATAGTTATTGTGTTCCAAATGACAAGTACCATTAATGTGTTCTAGCGGACAAATTTATGTAATCCGGCCGACACGCGTCGACGACCGAATCAGTATTTAACATGTTCAAGCGCTAATATGTATAAATTGAGGTCCTTGCATTGTGCTCCTTCCGCCGGTTAGAGTCTTCGCTCCCTTCACTTCTATAATCTTAACATCTCTCCCATTCATCCTCTACCGCTGATAAGTGAAAACGCCCGAGGATAGAACTCCTTTCTGACATAGTGTTGGGTGTTCTAATGAAGAGGTTGAAGGAGCAAGACGATCTTCTAAAGAGGAATGCCGTTACAATTCAGCAGAAAGAAGAAGAAAATGAATTCAACCTTCTCATGCTTCGTAGCCAGGAGAGGCATATCAGGCGGTTGAACGTAAGGCCGGATGGTAGGGAAGGTTATGCCCCAACAAGCTGCCGAGGTGGAGCATGACAAAGAACGAGGTTGCTAATTCAGGCAGAAGAAAATGTGGTGGTAGTGGGACAGGAGCGGGACATGTACAAAGAGATGGTGGACAGATTGGAGGAATGTTTGGATAGGGTGATTGCTGGCTTGAGGAGAAGAGACGAAGACGAAGACGAAGACGAGGATGAAGCTGATGATGATGATGAAGATAATGAAGAAGAGCTCACACTGGAGCAACAATGAGTCGTTGTATTTTGTTTTTCAATGTAACAATTTTCACAACTTTAATCAAAAGTAATCTTTTTTTATTATTATCTTGTAAAGCATCACACGACGTGAAGCCACATAAATGCAAGCAATAGTGAACTTCACTGTTGGCGATGTATGATCCAAATAAGATCACACGACGCGAAGCTACAGTTGTGCAAATGAGGTTGGAGGCAAGTACTCCGCGTCGTGTGAACATACTACACATTACAAGTATACTTTACCGATTCTTTGTCTCTTAGATCTCCACTGTTGCGATGCTAGTGGGGCCTTAGAATATTGCCAAGCAACTTTCCGTTTTCTCTTCAGGATTATGCCAATGGTGTTTACGACTTCTGGGTTGCTCCTTAAAGCGACCTTCTTGTCGTATTTAGCCATCGCCCTTCTATAAAACCACTCTGTCATCTGTCTTAGAGGGTTGGTTTCCACATTTCCATCCCCTCTTTGAGTGTTACGATGAAAGACTATTTTAGCTTGTTTATGCGACTTCTCCATGCCTTGTGCACTCCATACTGCTAGGCTTCCATATTTCCTAAAAAACCAAGGTGCATGAGCCCAAAAGATGTGTAAGTAGTGCGTGACTTCACTCTCTCCCCATGCGTCTATGTAAGCCCTAATAAATTTGTTATTCGCTTGCACGAACATTTCTGCATCTTCTCTTGTGAGGTCCATTCTCTGAATGTATGGGAACAATTCAGACAATGCATCCCATGCCTTTTTTTTCCTCAATGCCGAACGAACGCCATCTGTGCGGTCCTGCTCTGCATCAACCAGCAAGTTTCCATATTCATAGACCTTTTCTCCCATCTGGTTTCTGTTCAGAGCCTCTCTATGATTCTTTATGAAGCGCCGAGCTTTCACCCCTCCAATTGACACCTTACAAGGCACACTTGTTCTTCCTGCCCGTTTCTCATCGAGCTCTAATGTTAAATTGCCACCATGCAAACTTGCTTCTGATAGAACATGTTCAACTCTACGAATTCCTTCCTCTCTTCTCTTCTTGTCTGAAATGTTCCACACGAATCTGCAGCTCAAAAATATCATCTTGTTGATGATTCTCACAAAGCCATGCAAAGTGCAGATATGAACCCTCTCTAATGGAATGGAGAAAATGCCATGGAACTTGGGATCTTTTTCTCCTCTATTAGGAGCATTTCCTTGGTTAAGGGACGAGGTTGAAACAGTCTTTCCAGTACTTGACTTCCTTGCATGATTGCAGTACAGACAACTTTTGCATGTTCCTTGTCCTCCTCCACTTATGTTGTACATTGCTTTCTCAGTTTTTAAATCAGACGCCAAGTGAAAAGTTACTTTGTAAGATCCATAGTGATCTACTTGCAATTTTTCCCGTCCCTCAAATCTAGATATTAGACTCGGGATGTCAGTTTGATTGAACACCCATTTCAATATCTCGTGGGTTTCTTTCTGAACTTTAAAGAGACCTAACCACCAGGTATCATCTTCAGATTGATATGAGAGCCATTTTTCGGCACGCTTCTTCTCCTCGTCCGTCACCTCTACATCTTTTTTATTATTCTTGTTGCTCTTTGATTTAGCATGTGCAATTGCATTCTCAATTGCTCTATTCATGATGACAACGGATACCCTCTCATACTTCTCAAACTTGGTCAGTTCCATTTCATCCAATTTTATGCAAACTTCAATCTCGGGGGTCAATGGAAAATGGGAGCGCCTAAAATCTTGGCCATTTTGTCTTTTACCTCCAAATTCTGTTTGAATTGTTTTCTTGGCAATTTTCTGTGAGAAATTGCTTGATCTACCCAGATTGATCCACAAATTCCTCTGGATCGTGAGCTAGCCTTGTAGGGGCTAGCATTTCTTTGAAATTAGAATGCAAAGATCTATCCATCGATACCCGAATTTTTGCAATTCTTAAACAGGATCACAGACTTACTTGTGGTTTTCTTGTTGGTCATTCCTCTGATCTGTGGAACTCGTTGATCTACAGAGGTTTATTTCCTCACAATTCTTTTCAATCTGAATGTTCCTTTGTCCCGGGCTGTGAAGACTTTGAATTACAGATAATTGATTCTTGGCTAGAGGAGTTTCTTGGTTCCAAGAACATTGAAGCAACAGCTACCATAAGAGCATACAGTGATCAATTTGATTCCAAAATTACCATCAAACTGTACTCAGAAGTGGAATTGGGGGATTTCTCTGAAAATTAAAGGGAAACTCTTGCTCAACTTCGATGATTCTGGCTTTGTGGAGTTATCTTGTCCTTCTCATTGATAGATAGGTTCTTGTCTTTCTTGTTTCCAAATTTCCTATTCTTCTTTCCTCTCTTCTCTTCCCGAGCTCCTCTTTTTTCAAATTGCCCTTTGTTGTTTTCTCCTGCTCTTTCATATATGGAAAATAAAAATTACATTAGCCCTAAATTTTTGCCTTTTCTTCACTCATTCTCTGCTCTGTCGCCTAAAGATCGATCTGTGGTCCTCAAAAAGTTAAGCTCTTTCCATAACAATCCAGAAGAAATTATTCTCTTTGGCAATTTCGCTAACCTTGCAGATCAAAATCAGGGCATGGATCCAAAAACATTCAAAACTCCTGTTTGGGATAATTTCTCGAAAGATCCTGATATGTGGGGTCGGGTTCCTGTTCTTGATCCAGTTACCCAAGTTCCTCTGCCATATGGGGTCCCGAAACCAACTGCCGAGATCCTGCCAGATGAAAACTATGATGCTGCCTTAAAGGAACTTCGACCAATTGAAGGGAGCAAGCAAAAGATCTACTGTGGTATTTCCCTTGATCTTCCTTCTGTTCATTCTAAAATTGCTTCTCTCAAAGATACAGCTGTCCTCATTAAGGTATCTAGATCTGGCATTCAGTTGAATAAGCTCTTGTCTTTCTGTCTAAATCTTCAAAAGGGAGTTCTTATAAATGCTATGTATTGGCTAACCTATCCCTATATCATGGTAGAATGTGGCAACCAGAGGACTACAAATTATCTCTTAAAACTTGGTTCCCAGAGTTATGAGTCATATCAACTTTCTTTCCTAAAATGGGACCCTAAACTCAACTCTGAGGGTATAGATAATTTGTGTGTGGCTTCCACTACTCTGCAAGGCTTAAATCCTATTTACTGACTGAAGATTGTCTCAAACTTCTTTTCAACTCAATTGGTAACTATATTTGCACTGAATTCTCACCCTCGAGATCCCCAAGAGCTTTCATCCAGCTGGATCTCTCCAAAACTATCCCTACATCCATTCCCTTCTCTGATGCCTTTGGCCAATCCTCCTGTCTATCTCTGAGATGGTCAGGATTACCTCCACATTGTCAGCATTGTATGAAGAGACATTTCTGGTACACAGATTGTCCACAAAAGGAGGCAGATTTGTGCAGAGCTGAACCAGATCAACAAAATTCTGCTCCAAATTTTAATATTGGCCATGCAAACAAGGTCAATGAAATGCAGGGTCCAGAGAAGTCAGTCAACAAGTCAGTCAACTCGAGTTTGACTTCTCAAGATAAAGACCTCAGTCAAAAGTTCCAATGGAATAGAATAAATGGTAGTAGCAAGAGAATCAGAAATCAACAAATGAAAAATGGAAAAGGCTCCCCAGATAATGTTCAACAATGGTAAAGGTTTTCAATACTCCAAAGGATTTCATGATTCAGGGGTGAAAGTCTTGCAGAATCATGAAAGTGTCAAAGACAAAGGCAAAGCACCAATTCATCATAATGAACTACAGACAGAAAAGCTTCATGATTTGTTAAATCAGGTCATGGCTGGAGGCAAAGAAAATTACATCCTCCAACCTCAGAAGTTAGCTGATCATTTGGATCTTCCAAAAGATAAGAGTGTTCCACTAATTATTAAAAGCCATACCTCTCAGCAACTAGCCATTCTTAAAGGCTTGAAAATATGTGACAAAATTCTGGTAGGAAAATTTGGAAATGACAAACATTTTGAGCCAAAGAAATCTACTTCAACAAAAAACACAGACTTGGAAAGGGTTTTCAAAATATTGACCACTGCTATGGATAAAGATACCAAAGGCAACTCAAAAGCTGTCAATCCAGGTAATTCTACATCAGCAAATCAAGATAAGAGTGCTAATGACTCTATCTCAATTGCTCCTCCCAAAGTTCAGGAACTTATTCTTGCAGATTCTTATGACAACATTGTGGACAAAATTGATTGCTCCAATCAATTTCAGGTACTTGCTAGTTTAAATGTAGATCAAGAGTCTGATTTATTACTGAGCAATAATTCTAGCCTCCACTTCATGGACATTCCTTCCACTCCTATAGAATATATCCCCCCTCTCCATCCAAACCACTCTGACCCCTTAATTGACTTGAATTCCTTGTCTTGTCATTCCCCTTTAGTCACCTCTCTAGTCTCCAAGGAAATTGCAGAACAGCTTGCCACTTTGCAAGCTGGTCTGATAACTGATCCCAATAATACTGAGCCCTTGGCAGCTACTGAGACAACTTTTGTATACAAGGACAATGAGGAACAAGTGGTGGTAGAGACACCAGAGCAGGGGATGTTGGCAGTTGAGCATGATTCTGCAGATGTCAGCTTGGGATGCTTACATTCTCATAACTCGAGCACTACACTAAGTTGCAACAATGAAGACATATGTAAAAGGCAAGTACCTCTATTTTCCAGTTCTAATGAGGATGTTATTAAAGAAAATCCCTTAAACTTATTTGAATTTTTACCTGGTGGTTGTTCTGATAATGATTTCGATAGTGATAAAGAGAATTGGGGTAAGGAAAATTTTTTATCAGATAATTCTATGACTAATAATGTCAAGAATAAATCCAAATCTAAAAAGAAAAGAGGTCTTTCCAAGCCTGATATCTCCTCTTATCTTTATAAAACACCTGCTGGAAACACTAGGAGTAAAAAGAATAAGAGAAACAGATAATTTTCTGATCTTTTTGACATCTCTTATCTTATCTCATGAAGATTATGACATGGAATGTTAGGGGGATGAAAGGTCCCATCAAGAGAAGAAGAGTAATTTCTCAACTTAGACATTACAAGGCTGACCTCATCCTGCTTCAAGAAATCAAGCTCCCTAAATTTGAGAGCTCTAGTCTGGCTGATTGGATTTTCCCAGACGCTTCTTCTATTTGGATAGAATCCTCTGATACATGTGAGGGGCTAATCATGATTTGGAAATCTCTGACTCATGCCTCCTTCTATAATAGTCCTAGTAAATGTTGGCAGGCTGTAGTTTTCTCCATTAAAATTCTAGTTTTGGTGTTCTCAACATCTATGCTCCAATATGTCCAAAGGATAGAGAATTATTATGGCCAGAAATTAATTATTGGATTTCATCCCAACCTGCAATTGATTAGATTGTATCTAGAGATTTTAATAACACCCCTAACTGGGATATGAAATTAGGGAACAAAATAAATATGTCCACCACAGAGAGAGCTAACTGGGATTCTCTGATCTCTGACTCTAATATGATATATGTTCCCTCTTCAACTGCCATCTATACTTGGTCAAACAAGCAAAAAAATTCAAATAGGATTTTTTGTGCTCTTGACAGGTTTTATGTCTCAAATTCTTCCAATTCATTTTGGGACAACTGTTACGTGGTCAGTGATGAATCCATTTCTATCTCTGATCACCAACCTCAATTCTTTCACACCAAGCATCTTTTGAATCTTCCTAGAGAGGGTAATATTCCATTCAAATTTAACTACTCCCTCCTTCATAATGATAAGTTCTGTCAAGAGTTTAAGAATTTCTATCTCTCTATGCAAAACAGGCTAGATGCTAATCTGTGCTCCAATGGTCAACATTCTATGAAAAATTTCTATTCCAAGATCAAGCAAGTTAAATCTTGGATCAAGAACTGGTCTCAAGCAAGCTTTAAAGAGAAAACCAGGCAGAAGGATTGCTATCTTGAACAAATGAGGAGTATTAGAGCTCTGCTCCAATTCCATCCCTATGATATTAATCTCCAAATTGGGGAAGAAGTTTTGGAAAAGAAAATAAAATCAATTGAGGAAATGGAGGCCAAGAGTTATGCAATCAAGTGCAAAATTAAATTCAACAAAGAAATGGATTTGGGAAGTTCAAAATTCTTTTACAGAACTGCCAGACACAGGCTTCACAACAATTCCATCATTCAAGTATTATCTGACAACGGTTCAAATATTGATGCTCCTAAAGATATCAAGCAATTTTTTCAGGAGAAATATGCTTCCCTGTTTAGTAACTGTGCTAATGCCATGAGTAACTCAACTTCAAAAAAGGATGACTTTAACTCACTGATTGACCAAATCATTCCAAACTCTGATAGCTTGATGGATGAATCGATTGCCTCTATCCCCTCTGAGCAAGAAATTCACAAGGTAATCTTGAGTTTTAGCAAGGGCAAATCCCCTGGACCAGATGGGATCCCTCTAGAATTTTACATGCAATTCTGGGATATTCTAAAGGATGATATCATTAAATTGGTCCATGGCTTCTGGAGAGCTCAGCATTTACACTCTTCAATTTCTGCTGGCTTTATCATCCTTGTCCCTAAAATAGATAGGGCTTTATCTTTTCCTGATTGGAGGCCAATCTCTTTGACCAACTCCACCTACAAGATTTGTGCTAAGATAATTGTCAACAGGATCAAGCCTTATCTCGAAGATAAAATTAATATTAAGCAGTCTGCTTTCTTGCCCAACAGATTTATCTTGGATAACTATATTGTGGCCATGGAAGGGTTATATTGGAATAGGTTTTCTGGCCAAAATTGTGTGCTCTTAAAGCTAGATTTTAAAAGAGCTTTTGATTCTGTAAATTGGGATTTCCTAGAATTTGCATTGAAAAAAATTGGCTTCAATTCCAAGATAATCTCCTTGATTCTTGGATTAATTTCCATAGCAAATTCGGTTGTCTTAATTAATGGATCACCTTCAAATTTCTTTCAATTGGCTCGGGGTGTAAGGCAGGGGTGTCCTCTTGCCCCCTACCTTTTTCTGGTTGTTGCTGAGTTGCTCACTAGGGCAGTGGATTTTCATCAAGATTGTGGGAATTTACGAGGTCTAGATCTACCTGATAATAAGGGTTCTCTAATCATTTCCCAGTATGTAGATGATACCTTTGCTTTCTTGGACTCTAATCCTGACAATATTGCCAAATTCTTAAACATCATTGATCTATTCTCTGCAGCCTCAGGAATTTATCTAAATATTGCCAAAAGTGTTATTGTAGGTGACTCTACTGAGAATTTCCTCTGTGACATTAAGGTTCTACATGCTTTACAAGCAACTAAGCTGCTTGGGATGCCCTTATCTCTGAATCCTAATGTTAAAGGGCTCTGGGATCCAATTCTTCAAAAGATTAAGAGGAAGTTGAATACCTTCAGAAATACTTTATCTATGGCAGGTAGAACTCTTATTGCAAACTCGGTTCTTGGAGCATCACACATTTATTTCTCATTTGCTCTTGTTGCTCCAAAATCCATTTACAATGAGCTGGAGAAAACTATCCGAAATTTCATATGGGGAGGTTCTCATTCTGTAAACTGGGATACTTTCACTAGATCTAAGTCAAATGGTGGCTTGGGCTGCAAAAATTTATACTTGCAAGCTTGTGCCCCGGCATGCAAATTCATCTGGAGAACCCTGACTGGAAGCAATTCCATGGCATCGATCTTTATTAGATATTGGATTGAGAGGTCTTATCCTGATGGCCATCCATCTGTGCAGCATTGTTTACCTAAATCAGCCCTCAATACTTTGCACCCCGGCAAAATTACCTCCCCTTTGATGCAAAACATGATCAAGGCTTGGAATATTGTGCAAGGTAGCTTTGATACACCTGACAATCATGATATTCATATGCACTCTTCCCTTTTCTGGTCTCCCTTATTTAAAGATTGTGCTGATAATATCCATGCTTTGAGACATCCTAAGATTTATAGGAAATGGTTTTCTCATGGTATCTCCCATGTAAAGGATTTATATAGGAATGCTCACATTATTTCTTGGACCAATCTTAGAAGGATTATCCATGGTACTTCCAGTGACAAAGCCATATACCTTCAATTCAAAAGCATCTTATCTCAAACTAACAATCTGATAGGCAATGATTGTGGGGCTGTGTTTAAAATTAATGGTCATAACAAATACAAAGTTAGCTCTGTCTATGCCATTCTCAATCAAAGAGATAACTCTGCCAAAGCAAAACTCAAGTGGTCTATCTCAGATGAGGAGTGTAAAATTCTTTATAGAAATATCTGGTGCTCATATTGTCCCCCTAAGGTTAATTTTTTCATTTGGTTGATTGCCCAGAAAAGTCTGCCTAACCTTGTCTCCCTATCTCAGAGAATTTCCACTGTGCTCCCAGCTTGCCAATTGAATTGCTCTCATGATGAAACTATGCAGCATATCTTTGAATGTCCTAAAATTGTTGACTTCTGGTCCTAGTTTTATTGTAAATTTAATCATCATTTCTCTGCTCGAAATCATAGGGACTTGCTCAAGCAAATTCAAAACAATGATGCCTTTCTCAATACCATTGTCTTCACTGCCCTTTGGAACATTTGGAAGGCAAGAAATAGGATAGTGCATGGTAAGAAAAATGTCTCTGTCTTCTGGATCAAAATGAATTTCCAGCTAGACTTGGAAAGTTATGTGACTGCTCACAAAAAATGGAGACAATTATGACAGGAAATGGAACTCCATTGGTAACTTTTCTGGTTTTTTTAATTTTTTAACTTCCTATCTTCATGTCATCAATTCTAATGCTCCTTTCTCTGATGGTTTTTGTTAGAATATCTGGAGTTTCTGAAAGGGGAAGGCAGGAACAAGTTTGATACCATGCTCACATATCAGGAAGCTATATTATACTGCAACAGCTCAGGGGTATCAAATCTAGTGCCACCAGGGTCAAATGCAACTTTGGATAAGATTAAGCTTTACAATGTGAGAAGCAACAGCAATGAGTCATCATGGGCCAGGATTGCAGGGAAGTAGTGCAGATGTATTGTATGTACAGTTTTCTGTTCATGTACCACTACTCACTGACAGATAGGCAGCTGAGTAGATACAGAGAATTATATTACTCACACAAGATGTTGGCAGATCTTTATGGTACATTATTGCTTCTGATGAGTAAGCAAGATATTCACCAGCTGCTAATGGAGAATGGAACTGAATTCAACAGCTACAGGTTTGGGACAGACTCGGGTTTCGATTGGGTCTACAATGCCATATTTGATCAAATCATGCAATCCCTAGCACCATAGCCATCATCTTTACCACTCTCCATAAGCCTGATCTTAATTTTCCTTCCATTTTCATATTTGCTACTGCTCAGTAATTAATCTTGCTCCTGTCTAACATTTTGCTCAAGCACTTGGAAAGCATTTTTGTCCTTGCAGGAATTTTGGGATCGACTGTCCATCATTGATGTTGCTGTCATGCTTACATATCAGCTCCTTCAATAGGGGCAAGGCAGAACCTTCAATCCTTCCTTATGCAATGTTTAACTATTTCAAGCAGGGTTTTAATTGGCTCATTTGAATAACTTTCTACTGCTACTTCTTTAGACAAGTGATGCTGTTGTGATGGAACTAATGAGATCATCTCTCTCATTAGTAACATATATGTATGGCTTTTATTAATTAATGGAAAAAACATCTCTTACCTTCCCAAAAAAAAAACTTCAATCTCACCATTAGTTTCTGCAACTGTTAAGTCATAATATTTGACAAGGAATTGTAAGAGACTAACCAGGCCAACCCAAAGATTATTGCGTTCATTCATTCCAACTATATCACAACAATCCCTGCCATTCTTATCTTTTATGGCTATGGCAGGACCAACACATTCAACGTGGTGCATCTCTCCTAATATGGCATACACCATCTTTGTCCTAGTAACCCTTGTATTCTCAACAATTTGTGGACGTGGAGCGAATACTTTTTTTGTGCCCAATCTTTTCAACGCTTCGTGGAATGGCTTGAATAGAGAATGGTAACGAAGCCTACTGATGCCTACATCGTCACAAACAGTCTGTACATCTGTCGCTTCTAGCTTCTTCTAGATCTCTCCTAGTACCATTTCCAATACCATCTTCTTGAGAGAAGAGTTGTAGGGCTGGCAAATCATGTTCACTATCTCCCTGTTTGTCGCTAGGTTCTTCACTACGTAACCAAGATTGCTTCTAGTTTTTCCAGATCTTGATTGGCCTTTGCTAGTGTTGTAAACGGACCCTGTGGCCGTGACCCTGCATCTGAATGCCCCTGATCCAAACTTCAGTTCCTCTATCGGTCGAAAGTGCTTCTTCCTTTCTCGCAAGCCAAGGGGTGTTTTCTTCAAATTCTTTAACCTACATTGAAGCCCAAAGTTTGCTCTTTCGAGCTCTTGGATCTTTTCTTGCAGCTGCCCTATCACCAATTTGGACTTGTCCACTTCGTATCTCAAAGAGGTTTCCCTCCCGAAGCCGTCATTCCTTTCCTTCATTACAGTGGAGTAATGAAGCGAGAGAAAAAAGAGCTCTTGTGACAATCGAAAGCAGCTCATCTCAAGGAACTGTATTCGATTCCGAATGCCTTCATCCTCTCTCAATCTCTCACAATATCCCAGGAGGTCAGAGTTACCATCACCACAAAATTAGACTAAACTTGAAACGTCCCGAAATGACGGTTTCTTGCCACTCAACGGATGCAATGAATATAAACTGCCATCCGCCCAGATGTCGACACTTTTTGAGCCTGCAATGACACACTAACCCCAAAATCTGCTCTATATGTAGTTTTTTGCTGTTGTTTTTGCAAGAAAACAACACTCAAAGACCACCCATATTATTGTTCCGAAAATGCTAGAAACAACAGTAGTTTTTTAATGTAGTTTTTCACACGAAAAGAATGCGTGGTTTTCATGCGTGGTTTTTAGACAAAAACGACTCGTAATTTTTATGTGTGGTTTTCACCGTTGTTTATAGAGAAAAACAATGCCAAATTCTATATGTAGTTTCGCATTTTTATGTGTGGTTTTCACCGTTGTTTATAGAGAAAAACAATGCCAGATTCTATGCGTGGTTTCGCTCAAAAAAAGAAACAATGCATGGTTCTTAGATGTGGCCTTTAGCTAAAAACAATGCATAGTCCTTATATATAAGTTTTTTTAGCACACGTTTTTTCTAGTGTTGTTTTTGGTACAATAACATATATATTTTTTTTGTAGTGTACGAAACAATGTGTTTAACAAAAACAACAAAGATATGAAACTTAGGATTAGCGATTGTTTTCCATTGTCACGAGAGAATACAGTTAGATAGAGAATACAGTTAGATGATTGTAATAGTAAACAAGGAATTTTTGCATTATTCAAAATTTATAGACTTTGAATACATATTCAACATTTCTTATAGTACTACTGTTTACAGCATGTTCTAAAATCAGTTTATTCACATATTTTGTTACAACAACTCATGTTTAAAACCAGTTCTCACATATTTTATTAAAACAAATTCAACTGCATGTTACATATTCCTTTCTAGTTCCGCAGGAGCATCTTTTGATGCCTTTCATAGGTTTTTCTTGAAGTAGCCATACTTGAAAGCCCCGATTTTGCCTTAAACCTATCTGTGCAGAAATATTCCTGATCAGAAAGGGCTATTATAGAAGAAAGAAGTTTCGGAATGTTTTACCTCATATCGCCCCTGTTTCAGTGCCATTTGCTCCAAGACAGTTGCATGTAAATATTGTAATCTGTCATGAGCTGTCCCTCGTTCCAGGGTAATGGTTTACAGAGAAGGTTCGAAGGAATACACCATGCATTGCTGTTATGGTAGCATCCGGTTATGTTCTGCATGGAAACAACAGATGAGAAATTATTTAAAGAAAACAAACATCTACAAACATCTTTGAATTTCTGCATTCCTTGAAGGACAAGCAAAGCCCAGCTCCTTGGGAATCAAATCCTGGCCGGAATGCTGCCAGCCTGTTTTTAGGGTAAAACTAGAATGGAAAAAACCTGTTTGCCATCGCCAGCACGCCATAGCCCATCTGCCGGATCTGCCATCGCCATAACCATCCGGATCTGCCGGATCTGCCATCGCCATGGCCAGCCGGAACTGCCATCGCCATAGCCTGCTCTGCCATCGCCATAGCGCCATAGCCTGCAGCTGGAGAAAGAATACAAGAGGGAAAGAAACACAAGGTGCACAATGGCGGGATAATCTCGGATTTCAATCTCAGCCCTTCATTTTGGTAGCCAGTAATATCATAGGACTAGGATCAACATCTATACCATTCATCTTTGAGTTAATCTGAACCGCTAAATAAAGACCAATAAGATCAAATGACTCGGATCAAGATCTATGCCGTTTATCTCGGACTTTGACAAAAAATCACGCGTATATAAAATATTATTTTATTTTCCGCACCTAGCAAATTCATTATTTTATGGGAAAATTATAAAAATACCCATGTATTTTCACAAATTGTTAAAATGCCCCTGTTTGTTAATAATACCCATGTTTGCCCCTGAGACGAATTATTAAAATGCCCCTGTCTAATCGTCTAAGTGCAACCTTTTGTATTTTTTTTTAAGTTTTAACCATTGTTAAGCCATTGAGTTTTTATTGAGCTATTGCAATCTCGGGGACCACGACAATCTCTTGCAGTCCACGAGCACACAGCCCAAGATTTGGAAATCAGGGCGGATGCATGAATCGGCCGTGATAAAAAAGGAAACAACCTTGCTTTCCAAGAATTTACTATGTCCAACATTTACAGAAAAAAAAAGCCATTCGAAACCGTTCAAAAAAAAAAGCCCAATTCCAAACCATTGAAAAAACCTTGCAAATCATCTATAGCAAACCTTAGTGCATGGAATGCTCTTTGAAATCTGGCCACAAATGCTTTGCTTGTGCTATTAGAGATGGCTCTAGAAGCCCTGAGAATGTTGTTCTTGCGGTATTAGAGATGGCTGTAAAATTCCTTTGATCGCTTTGTTCTCTGTTGTCAATTCCTTCGATTGTTGTTTTCTTCATCGCTCTTGCGTCTAAGCACTATTCAATTCCTTCAATCACTCTAAGCACTATTCATCACTCTTGTGTTAAGCATATTCATCGCTCATGCTCCTGTTCGTATGCACTATCCAATTCCTTCAATCGCTCGTGTCTACGCAATGCCCATTTTTTGGATCGATCTTGTTTCTATTCGATGTCCATTTCACTTGTTTCTATGTACTATTTTAGTTGCGGTTTCTTGATAGAAAACTTAGAATGGTGGCAAAGGATGCATGATAAATCCAGGAATGGCTGTGTGTTCAATAGGAGACCCCATTTTCTTCTGTGGGATTGGGACGCTATCAGAGCAACAATCGAGCCTAGATGGCATGTTTAAGCCACCATGGCATGTTTGAGCCATCTTGGCATGTTTGAGCCTAGGTGGCATGTTGGAGCCCATGTGGCATATTTGAGCCACCATGGCAAGTTGGAGCATAGGTGGCATGTTGGAGCCTGCGTGGCATGTTTGAGCATGTTGGAGCCTAGGTGGCATGTTTGAGCCACCTTGTCATGTTGGAGCCTAGGTGGCATGTTGGAGCCACCTTGGCATTTTTTAGCCTAGGTGGCATGTTGAAGCCACCTTGGCATTTTTTAGCCTAGGTGGCATGTTTGAGCCACCTTGGCATGTTGGAGCCTAGATGGCACGTTTGGCATGTTTGAACCACCTTGGCATGTTCGAGCATAGGTGGCAAGCATCGCTCTATAGGCACATGCCCACGTGGCATGTTGGAGCCCACATGGCATGTTTGAGCCACCTTGGCATGTTTGAGCCTAGGTGGCATGTTAAAGCCAAGGTGGCATGTTGGAGTCTAGGTGGCATGTTTGAGCCATCTTGGCATGTTGGAGACTAGGTGGTGTGCTTGAGCCACCTTGGCATGTTTGAGCCTAGGTGGCATGTTGGAGCTCGCATGGCATGTTTGAGCCACCTTGGCATGTTTGAGCCTAGGTGGCATCTTGGAAAAGGGGTAGTCTTATGCCCACGAAACTTGGTCTCCAGGGTAATGTCAACGTTTTGAGTCCATTGACAGAGTCAATTCATAGTTCCGGAGTGGGAAAGTTGCCCGTCCGTGGCCAGGGTTCTTTGGGAGAGGATCTTTGGGGCGAACTATCTCCGAAAGGTTTTAAAGGTCCATCTTCTGGCCTCAACACCCTCCCTCTACATGATGACATTGTGCAAGATTTTGGTCGAATCTGACTAGGATACGGCCTCCGAAACGTAAACCCTGTGTGTTGCTAGGTTATTGAAGGGTTTACGTTATGGGGGTCGAGTTTTAGTCGGTTGCACTTGGGACATGGTTAAGAAGCTGCAGTTGAAAACATGAAGCAATAGGAACTGATAGAATGGGGTTTGAAGTTATCCTCCTCCCAGTGTGGCAATTAGAAGTCAAGAGCGCCTTTTGCAGTAGCAAAATTGTTTGGGATCATTCGGGATGGCCAATAGATCCAAACTCTGTTATTTCAGTTGCCATGGCTCACTTTATGCGTTTAGCAAAGGTGCATCTAGCTATCAAGAAAACGACCCGCGTTTTGGCCTCCGAAGCGTAAACCACATTGTGTTGCTAGGTTATTTTAGGGTTTTTGCGTTTGGGGAGGCAAAACGTTGTCGTTTTCTTTGATAACTAAATTACTGCTTGCTAAACACATCTTGAGCTATGGCAACTTGAAATAACAGAGTTTGGATCTATTTGCCATCCCTAATGATCCCAAACAATTTTGCTACCGCAAAAGGTGCTCTTGACTTCTAATTGCCACAATCGAGGAGGATAAATCCAAATCCCATTCCCCAGCCTCCTATTGCTTCACATTTTCAACTGCAGCTTCTCGACCATGTCCCAAGTGCAACCGACTAAAACTTGACCTCCATAACGCAAACCTTTCAATAACCTAGCAACGCACAGGGTTTACATTTCGGAGGCCGTATCCTAGTCAAATTTGACCAGGATCTTGCATAATGTCATCACGTAGAGGGAGGGTGTTGATGCCAGAAGACGGACCCTTAAAACCTTCCGGAAGCAGTTCGCCCCAAAAGTTCTCTCCTGAAGGCCCTTGGCCACGGACGGGCAACTCTCCCACTCCAAAACTGTGAACTGACTCTGCTAATGGACTCAAAATGTTGACTTTACCCTGGGGACCAAGTTTCGTGGGCAAAAGACCACCCCTTCTCCAAGAAGCACCAATGTAGCTCATGTCCAACACGTTCGTAGTCAATTGGCCTAGGAGGTGGCTGCGGAATACCGCTATGTAGAGGGTTCCTGTTTCTTTCGTTGCCCAAAATGACCATGTAACTTGGTCCCTGGGGTAATTTCGCCATTCCGGGCGACATGGCGAAGTCGAATCTCCATTCCAGAGCCTTTGTACTGCCCGAACGACAAAACACTTGGTTTTCTACGCGGCCAAACTCCTCTACAAAAATTTCAAAGGTTATCATATTTCTTGCATAAAGTCCTAGTCATCATATCCATGTCACCATCATCTAGCCATGTCACCTAAAATTTGCCAACATCACCCAATGAAAAGACCAAAGATGGACATCTTTTCATTTTTGGCCTAGTCAAAACTTGATCTTGCTTATTTGGCATGCCATGTCACCACTTGGGGTGCCTAGGTGGCATGCTTGAGCTTAGGTGGCATGCCTGAGCCACCTTGGCAAGTTGGAGCCTAGATGGCATGTTGGAGCCTACGTGGCATGTTGGAGCCACCTTGGCATGTTTGAACCTAGGTGGCATGTTTGAGCCACCTTGGCATGTTGGAGTCCACGTGGCATGTTGGAGCCTAGGTGGCATCTTGGAGCCCACGTGGCATGTTTGAGCCACCTTGGCATGTTGGAGCCTAGGTGGCATGTTGAAGTCCATGTGGCATGTTTGAGCCACCTTGGCATGTTTGAGCCTAGGTGGAAATGTTGGAGCCACCTTGGCATGTTTGAGCCACCTTAGCATGTTTGAGCCTAGGTGGCATGTTGGAGCCCGCGTGGCATGTTTGAGCCACCTTGGCATGTTTGAGCCACCTTGGCATATTGGAGCCTAGGTGGCATGTCTGAGCCATCTTGGCATGATGGAGCCTAGGTGGAATGTTGGAGCCACCTTGGCATGTTGGAGCCTAGGTGGCATGTTTGAGACACCTTGTCATGTTGGAGCCTAGGTGGCATGTTGGAGACGCATGGCATGTTTGAGACTCCTTGTCATGTTGGAGCCTAGGTGGCATGTTGGAACCCATGTGGCGCATGTTGGAGCCTAGATGGCATGTTTGAGCCACCTTGGCTTGTTTGAGCCACCATGTTTGAGCCTAGGTGGCATGTTGGAGCCCACCTTGGCATGTTTGAGCCACCTTGGCATGTTGGAGCCTAGGTGGCATGTTGGAGCCTTGGTGGCATGTTTGAGCCACCTTGGCATGTTCGAGCCTAGGTGGAATGTTGGAGCCTGCATGGCCTGTTCGAGCCACCTTGGCACGTTGGAGCCTAGGTGGCACGTTGGAGCCACCTTGGCCTGTTGGAGCCTAGGTGGCATGTTGGAGCCTACATGGCATATTTGAGCCACCTTGGCATGTTTGAGCCTAGGTGGCATGTTGGAGCCACCTTGGCATGCAGGAGGCTAGATGGCATGTTGGAGCCACCTTGGCATGTTTGAGCCACCTTGGCATGTTGGAGCCTAGGTGGCATGTTGGAGACCACATGGCATGTTTGAGCCACCTTGGCATGTTGGAGCCTAGGTGGCATGCCGGAGCCCACCTTGGCATGCTGGAGCCACCTTGGCATGTTGGAGCCTAGGTGGCATGTTTGAGCCACCTTGGCATATTCGAGCCTAGGTGGAATGTTGGAGCCACCTTGGCATGTTTGAGCCACCTTGGCATGTTGGAGCCCAGATGGCATGTTGAAAGGTATACTTCCTCTCTCTCTCTCTCTCTCTCTCTCTCTTTGTTACTTTAGAGAGAGAATATGGTTTTGGGACTTTAGAAATGGCTAAATTGAATGGAATTTTAGCAAATTTTCATATGCGATGGATAAATAGTGTTCTTTTGACTAGGAAAAATAGTCTTGCTAACTTTGGTCTTGAAACTGGTGTATGAAATGGGAGAAAATGATGTATAAGAGATGATGTTTTTGGGTGGAATGATGGTAGTAAAGCCTTGGGAAATAGCAAATCATGCCTTAAGAAGTAACATCAAGGCAAAAACTTGAATCATGCAAAGTACCCCCTGTTATTGTGCTATATATTGAATTTCGAGCAGTCTTCCAATTAACTTTTGGGTCTTCAACCTTTGACTTCAAGTGTTCAAGATGCTTAGATGATCAAATGTCCTTCAAGAAATGCCTATATGATGCCAAATATCCATTTTTGGTTCTTCATATCAACTTCTACAAGTTGCGATGGATGTCTTCAATTTTCACGCTCTACAAGCTCACACAACACATGTATGAAGTCAAATGCTAGTGAAGTGTGTCAAACATATATAACTCTTGTATGCTGCCATTTTGTGGCAGTAATGGCATGTGGACAACTTGATCATACACGAATTATTAGAAAACCTTAAAAAACCACACCTCAAAAAAACACTACCTTAAAAAACAACACCTGAAAAATCCCTTCAAAAAACCATACCGCCTGAGAAAATAACACATCCTTAAAAAAAAGACTACACCTCCTTTAGAAACCACCCATTCTTTAAAACAAAAAACTACGTATCCTTAAGAAAAACTACAGCATATCCTTGGAAAACCACACCCCCATATAACTACATGTAGGTTTTTTTCAAATCTTCAAAAAGACAACGCGTATTTTGTTTTTACTGTTGTTTTCAGCCAAGGACCAAATGTTGGGGTTGTAGTGAGAGCAACACGTCGAGGTCTAAGTTCTTATTTTTTAGACCTCATTTTTTGCGATTGAAGACTGGAGCATATTCGTGAGTCAGTTGGATCCTTATCCACACATCATTTGGAGCTTCCATACTGCGTGGATCGCACGGCGCGAAATTAAGGTGTACAATTTGTATGCCCCAGCCCAATTCGCTTCTGTGAGCCAAACGTCCGTACTAGCCTTGTTTTTGAAATTTGTAACGTGCATATGGAAATCGAAAAGTCCATTCTCCTACAATCCATGCTTTTATACATTAAGCAAATTCAAATTTCGAATTGTAGGGGGCGGGAAGCGTGTATTGGGATGAAGTAAAAATCCCGGTTTACGAACTTTTAAGGCGCAGTCGCAGCGCCTCGAAATGAAAGTCTGATACAAAGCTTCAACCTACACATTCAAATTTTGAAATGTATGGGCATGGCCTCTAAATGAAAATAGCGCAAGACAAGAATCGGTGACGCGCACGCTTGGTATCTGACAAACCAAGAGACACCGTCATGTGTTGCCGGTATGCTATAATGCAAGTGGCTTTTTAGAAGTGCCACATGTTGCATCAGTCTGTCTGACAACGAACAGAATTAAATATATATGACGCCATGAATATGCGATTCCCCTTATTCTGGGAGAATATTCCAAGTAAATCTGTAATTGCATTAGCGTTTTCGTCCAAAAGTTCGTCGGAGGCTCACTATAAAAACCTATAAGATTTTTCTGATGCATTTTCTGATGCATTTTTTGATCTGCAGAACATGCATTCTCTTGTAGTGTGGGATGCGGGGGGTTTTTTTTTGTGTGTGTGTGTGTGTGTGTGTGTGTGTGTGTGTGTGTGTGTGTGTGTGTGAGAGAGAGAGAGAGAGAGAGAGAGAGAGAGAGAGAGAGAGAGAGAGAGAGAGAGAGAGAGAGAGAGAGAGAGAGAGAGAGAGAGAGAGAGAGAGAGAGAGAGAGAGAGAGAGAGAGAGAGAGAGAGAGAGATTCATAGCAACATTCGATTGGCATCCGGATTCACAACCGCTCTTAGATTCGTAGGTTCAAGATTCATTTTAATAGAATACCACGATTTGGTTTTAGAATAGGGTTTGAAGCTTTGTAGACACAAATAATAAGCAAAGCATGTGATGCAGTTGCCGAAGTTGTGCAGAATCGAATCGGCAAGGGATTTCTGTCGCCATCTTACCCTATAGATTTTGTGCTACAGATTAGGAGATTAAAAGCAAAAAGGGGAAGGCATCATGAGTTTCTTTTGTTCCTTGTTATCTTTTGTCCTTTTATCCCAACCAAAAGTTAATGATGCTTTGGTTGAGGAGTTTCTGAAAAATTACAACATGAAAACACACCATGGTTTCACTCACACAACTGGTTCAGTCCAAATCCCTTTGGAAAATAATAGCAAAAGCTCTCAGAATACCAAAAGCAGAGGATACTATCAAAAACCTCAAAAATTTTATTAACAGAGCAGTTGAGAGTCCGGATCCTCTCATGTATGAACAAGCACAGTATTGCAATTTGTTAGAAATCATTATAGCCCCTTATCCAGAAGCTAAAGAGCACCTAATAAATATAAATCCAAATAAGTCTTGCCAGGAAACCATGATGGACGTGGCTCTCTTTATCAAGGTCAATCATTTACCCTCGGTTTGCATTCAAGTATTTGAACAAATGTGTACAAAGGGGTTTTTGATCGATGCAAGTATGAGCTTCTCTATTGAAGAACAAGCTTTAACAGGAGCTAGAAGAAGGGACACCTATTATTTCCATAGGAGACATCCGAATACTCATTTATGTTACAACCATCAGGTTAAGCAAGAAGACCCTAAGAAAAACCCCAAAAAGGGGGATAAGGTGAGTGAAGATCCCAAGATCTTCACTAAAAAGGGGGATAATGTATATGACCATGACCGGCGACGTCAACAAAAGACCGAAGAGGTGGTCGTCGATAGTAAGGACCGAAGCGGAGTACTGGAAGTTGTTAGAAAGTTACAAGAGGATGATAGTTGGGACCGGGCAAGCGGATCAAGTGAGAAGCGACCAAAGAAACAGTAAAGGCCATGGGGTTGTCCACAATGCAACAAGTCCATGTAACTTTGAAATATGTTTTAAAGAATAACAAGTTAGCTTAGAAAGTATTTAAATAAATGTGCTTTGGACATGTGGCCAAGAGGCACGAGGTTACGGTTAGGATTAAATGTTAGAAAACACAAAAATTAGATGTTGGGGATTACCCCAACTTAGGATTGCCATGTTGGACGGCATAGATTAATTGTTTTGAATTATAAAAAGAGAGAGAAACGTTGTGTTGTGAAAAGGAAAATGTTGGAATAAAAAGTTTGATGACGATTCTCCATTGCTTTGCATTTCTTTGACGTATAGCATGTGTAAGATGTTGATAACGTGTTAAGCATATCTTAAATGATTTCTTGTCAAACTTAAATAGGTATCAACACGAGAACACCTAAAAAAAGAAACCGTGCATCTTTGCATCCGGCGTCGACCCTTTGCCATCACCCGACCTCTTCGGCGACCTCGAGATCCGACAACCGGGTAAAATCTGTTTTTTGCTTCTTATATTCGAATTTGCTCAATGCTTATATATTAAGAAAGGAGAATGGAAATGGAGTTTTTCGGTGGTTATGTGGTGGACAAAAGACATAAATCATTCCCGGGCAATGTTCTATTCAGAAGTTAATCTTGGTTATGAATATGGTCACAAACTTCTGAATCGAGTTTCCACAGTGGAACCTCGTTTTGGTTATGATAGAGCGAAGAGATTATTCTGAATACTTACGGTTATGATTAGGTGGTTATGCTTGTGGTTATGGAAACTTGTCTCACGGTTATCGATCATGAAAATAATTATTGTGGCGTATGTCTTGTGATGCAGACATGGATATGGATGAGCAGGGCACGTGAAGGAAATAATGATCGACTACCGGGCAGCCTTAATGGTAAGATAGACTTACCGGCCGTATTTGTTTATTCCGTAATGTTTGTTACCCGTGGTGAGAGACGAGGGTTACCTCCGCCTCTCCCCGAGTAAATAAATTTTTGCAAAAATAAGAACATACAATCGTAAGTCTATCTTTCATATAAGGGCCTTGTAGTCCGGCCCAGCTAATAGTTTCCTTCACATTTCCTTGCTCATCCACATCCATGTCTGCATCATAAGACATACACCACAATAATTATTTTCATGACCAGAGACAAGTTTCCATAACCACAAGCATAACCACCAGAATCATAACCAGAAGTATCCGTAACAATCTCTTCGTTCTATCATAACCAAAACGAGGTTCCACTGTGGAAACTTAGATTTCGTAGCTTGTGACCATATTCATAAACAAGATTAACTTCTGAATAGAACATTGCCCGGGAATGATTTATATCTTTTGTCCACCACATAACCACCGAAAAACTCCATTTCCATTCTCCTTTCTAAAGATATAAGCATTGAGAAAATTCGAAATACAAGAAGCAACAACAGATTTTACCTGGTTGCTGGATCTGTAGGTCGTTGAAGAGGTCGGAATGGCAGTCGCTAGTCGGATCGCAGGTCGGATGCCGCGCAGACAGTTCAGCCCTAAACAGGTTATGTCTGTTCGTTGCCTTCCTTCTTATTAATTTTTAATGTTCATGTTTAGGATTCACAAACAAGCATTTAAGGTACACGTTATTAACATCTTACACATGCCACACATCAAGGAAATGCAAAGCAATGGAGAATCGTCATCAAACTTTTTATTCCAACATTTTCCTCTCCACAACACAACGTTTCTCTCTTTTTATAATTCAAAACAATTAATCTATGCCGTCCAACATGGCAATCCTAAGTTGGGGTAATCCCAAACATCTAATTTTTGTGTTTTCTAACATTTAATCCTAACCGTAACCTAGTGCCTCTTGGCCACATGTCCAAAGCACATTTATTTAAATACTTTCTAAGCTAACTTGTTATTCTTTAAAACATATTTCAAAGTTATATGGACTTGTTGCACCATGGACAACCCCATGGCCTTTACTGTTTCTTTGGTCGCTTCTCACTTGATCCGCTTGCCCGGTCCCAACTATCATCCTCTTGTAACTTTCTAACAGCTTCCAAAGATCAAGCCGGTCCTTACTATCGACGACCACCTCTTTGGTCTTTTGTTGACGTCGCCGGTCATGGTCATATACATTATCCCCCTTTTTAGTGAAGATCTTGGGATCTTCACTCACCTTATCCCCCCTTTTTGGGGTTTTTCTTAGGGTCTTCTTGCTTAACCTGATGGTTGTAACATAAATGAGTATTCCGATGTCTCTTATGGAAATAATAGGCGTCCCTTCTTCTAGCTCCTGTTAAAGCTTGTTCTTCAATAGAGAAGCTCTTACTTGCATCAATCAAAAACCCCTTTGTACACATTTGTTCAAATAATTGAATGCAAACCAAGGGTAAATGATTGACCTTGATAAAGAGAGCTACGTCCATCATGGTTTCCTGGCAAGACTTATTTGGATTTATATTTATTAGGTGCTCTTTAGCTCCTGGATAAGGGGCTATAATGATTTCTAACAACTTGCAATACTGTGCTTGTTCATACATGAGAGGATCCGGACTCTCAACTGCTCTGTTAATAAACTTTTTGAGGTTTTTGATAGTATCCTCTGCTTTTGGTATTCTGAGAGCTTTTGCTATTATTTCCAAAGGGATTTGAACTGAACCAGTTGCGTGAGTGAAACCATGGTGTGTTTTCATGTTGTAATTTTTCAGAAACTCCTCAACCAAAGCATCATTAACTTTTGGTTGGGATAAAAGGACAAAAGATAACAAGGAACAAAAGAGAACATTGTAAAAGGACAGGTGGAAGATGAGCTCCAATCTTGATTAATTTGGGCTCTTCTTCTGTTCCTAAGTTTAGCTATGTTAGCTCTGGGAGTCCCATAGATGGAACAAGTTTTCCATCTTCCAACTTGTGAGTTTTTGTTGGTTCCAAAGTAATTTCGCTTTCCACTGCCTCCACGAAATGTTTAGGGTGCTCTTTTGTTTCTTCCACCATAAAGCATAATTCATCCGATTCACCGTTGATATCAATGCCATAGAAATCATCTTCGTCGACAATTTCATCCATGACACTTTCCTCAATGTCCTCATCTTCTTCATCGGAGAACAATGTTTCTTCTTGCATAATGGTTATATTTCCAGTCCGTAAATTGATCGTAGCCTCTTTCCCTTGTTTTGCTGAAGTTAGAGTATTGTTTGACCAATTATGGACTGCCTTGGAGGCCCTAAGCCAGGGTCTACCGAGCAATAGTTGATAACATTGCTTTAGGATCTGTCTCTAAGACTATGAAATCTTGTTCAAACTCTAAATTCCCGATAGAGAAACTGATGTTTTGAAGCATACCTACAGGTTCCACTTTTCGATGATCTGCCATTTTCACATCGAATGGCGCTTTTTGTAAGTCATGCAATTTAAGTTTTTTTCTAAAAACATTAGTCATGATGTTTATTCCTGCGCCTCCATCAACTGGGACTTTTGGAATTTCTATTCCATGCATTTTCGCAAGAACTACTGGATTGAGCTTTTCAGTTGGTTCAGTTTTCCAAGTAGCAATTGTACTTCTGTTTTCACTGTATCCACATGGTATTCCCAGTTGAGAAAAATATCTACCCAATGTGGATAATGGAACTGGAACAGTCATGTTCCCAATTTCCTTCTTAAACTTTCCCCATTTACAATTCTCATCTATTGCCACATTTCCAAATTCCTTCCACTCCGGCTACATACTCAGAACAAGATTCAACGGCGTGGGAATTACCAACTGAGACACCTTATCATTAAGGGTCTGCAGGTCATGTGCTTGATTTCCACTCAAGCCATTGTTTTATCCCTTGGAGCATTCATCTTCCAGCTGCTCCCTAACATTTTCAAAAATTCGTCGCTCCTCATCTATGTTGGGATATTGTTTTTTCTTTGTTTGAGGTAGATCATTTTGAGTACTAGGGATTTCAATCCTTTGCTCTTTGGCTTTTTGCCTAGTCACAGCCTGAACATCCACAGAATAGTCCAATCCTACCATTCTGGCATCAAGAGCTCTAGTTTCTTTACTAGTGAATGCTTTACCATTTTTATGGTCTTTCCTTGGTTGCGTACATTCCCGTGAGAAGTGTCCCTTCTCACCACAATTCCAACAGGTGTTATCCCGCAGAATCCTTTTATCTTTCCCTTGAGGAGTCACAGCAAAGGCTTGGGCTGTTTCTTTTTCTTTGTTTTTTCCATTGAATCGACACGCATCAGTATCATGATTGCTCATTTTACATATGTGACAAAACTTAGTGTCCAACTTAGTTCTGCACTCATTAGCGTAATGGCCTAGCCTACTACAACGCGTACATCAAATGTAACTACGTTTAGTTTCTCCTTGAGCAATCTTTTTCAAATTCTCTTCCATAGCATTCAGTTTACTTTGAATGTCTTGCACTTCCTTATCATCAGTTTTCGTTTTCTCAAGCTTGCTAATTTTCTCAGAACCCAACACTCCCGGTATTACTACAGCTCTTTCCATGGCCTGATCCAATGTTTTTGGAGCCTCTAGAGTTAATTGTTGCTTAACTCTAGCTAGAAATCCATCTACATACCAAGAAATGTCAAGTTCATGTGGCTTTGGGTCCAGTTCAGCACCTAATGGCTTACCCGTGAGCAAACTTCCGGGATCCTCCTCGTGTTTAATCTTAATATTCTTGAGCTCATCCTTGAGCTCATGATAAGTAGGTGTAGTCTGGTATACCTTAAGAAACCTCGTCTTAAGCTCATCCCAACTACTAATACCACTCATGTTCTTATACATCCAGTCTGCGGGTTTTCCTTCCAACGTAGCAGGGAATAGAGTAATACGAACAACATCATCAGTCTGATTATTGAGGGAACTTATTCCCTCAAATTGATGGACATGGGTTATTGCTTGAGTTTCGGAGGATTTGCCAGCTCCAAATTTTGGATATGGAATATGATTTTTTAAAGAAGTAGCCATATTATCAAACAAAGGTTTGATATCAGGTAATATCTCAGACTGCCTTGCAGCCTCAATTTTTTGCTTCTCTCTACGTTCACGCCTTTCTGTTCTTTCCAACTCTTGTTTTAATCTCCTTTCAAGCCTTTTCTCTTTTTCCTCGGCAAGGCTCTTATACATCAAGCACTTGCTATTAACATAATGCAGACACTATGACCATGCATCATCACAGGATTTTAGGCAAGAAAGATTGTTGGAACTGCGTTGTGTTCAGAAATTTAGTGATCCATAACAACAATTTCGCATTTCCCATTTGCCGGATTGAACAGCCATTTCCTTTACAACAGCAAAAATTTTTACCCCAAAGAAAATTGAGCATTAACCAAACAGACTGGTCCTGGCAACGGAACCAATGTTAACCCTCCAGTCTCTCAACCTGGACTAACAACTTTGCAAAATAAGAACATACAACCAGGTAAGTCTTTCTTACCGTTAAGGGGCTGCCCAGGTAGTCTGTCCAGTTAATAGTTTCCTTCATCATTCACATCCATGTCTGCATCACAAGACATACACCACAATAATTATTTTCATGACCAGAGACAAGTTTCCATATTCTAGCTCCTGTTAAAGCTTGTTCTTCAATAGAGAAGCTCTTACTTGCATCGATCAAAAACCCCTTTGTACACATTTGTTCAAATAATTGAATGCAAACCGAGGGTAAATGATTGACCTTGATAAAGAGAGCCATGTCCATCATGGTTTCCTGGCAAGACTTATTTGGATTTATATTTATTAGGTGCTCTTTAGCTCCTGGATAAGGGGCTATAATGATTTCTAACAACTTGCAATACTGTGCTTGTTCATACATGAGAGGATCCGGACTCTCAACCTCCTCATTAATAAACTTTTGAGGTTTTTGATAGTATCCTCTGCTTTTGGTATTCTCGAGCTTTTGCTATTATTTCCAAAGGGATTTGAACCCAAACCAGCCATGTGAGTGAAACCATGGTGTGTTTTCATGTTGTACTTTTTCAGAAACTCCTCAACCAAAGCATCATTAACTTTTGGTTGGGATAAAAGGACAAAAGATAACAAGGAACAAAAGAGAACATTGTAAAAGGACAGGTGGAAGATGAGCTCCAATCTTGATTAATTTGGGCTCTTCTTCTGTTCCTAAGTTTAGCTATGTTAGCTCTGGGAGTCCCATAGATGGAACAAGTTTTCCATCTTCCAACTTGTGAGTTTTTGTTGGTTCCAAAGTAATTTCGCTTTCCACTGCCTCCACGAAATGTTTAGGGTGCTCTTTTGTTTCTTCCACCATAAAGCATAATTCATCCGATTCACCGTTGATATCAATGCCATAGAAATCATCTTCGTCGACAATTTCATCCATGACATTTTCCTCAATGTCCTCATCTTCTTCATCGGAGAACAATGTTTCTTCTTGCATAATGGTTATATTTCCAGTCCGTAAATTGATCGTAGCCTCTTTCCCTTGTTTTGCTGAAGTTAGAGTATTGTTTGACCAATTATGGACTGCCTTGGAGGCCCTAAGCCAGGGTCTACCGAGCAATAGTTGATAACATTGCTTTAGGATCTGTCTCTAAGACTATGAAATCTTGTTCAAACTCTAAATTCCCGATAGAGAAACTGATGTTTTGAAGCATACCTCTGAGTTCCACTTTTTTCGATGATCCGCCATTTTCACATCGAATGGCGCTTTTTGTAAGTCATGCAATTTAAGTTTTTTTCTAAAAACATTAGTCATGATGTTTATTCCTGCGCCTCCATCAACTGGGACTTTTGGAATTTCTATTCCATGCATTTTCGCAAGAACTACTGGATTGAGCTTTTCAGTTGGTTCAGTTTTCCAAGTAGCAATTGTACTTACTTTTTCCTTTGTATCCACATGGTATTCCCGTTTGAGAAAAATATCTACCCAATGTGGATAATGGAACCGGAAATAGTCATGTTCCCAATTTCCTTCTTAAACTTTCCCCATTTACAATTCTCATCTATTGCCACATTTCCAAATTCCTTCCACTCCTGCTACATACTTAACAAGATTCAATCAGTGGGAATTACCAACCGAGACACCTTATCATTAAGGGTCTGCAGGTCATGTGCTTGATTTCCACTCAAGCCATTGTTTTATCCTTGGAGCATTCATCTTCCAATTGCTCCCCTAACATTTTCAAAAATTAGCCGCCTCCTCATCTATGTTGGGATATTGTTTTTTCTTTGTTTGAGGTAGATCATTTTGAGTACTAGGGATTTCAATCCTTTGCTCTTTGGCTTTTTGCCTAGTCACAGCCTGAACATCCACAGAATAGTCCAATCCTACCATTCTGGCATCAAGAGCTCTAGTTTCTTTACTAGTGAATGCTTTACCATTTTATGGTCTTTCCTTGGTTACAAGACATTCCCGTGAGAAGTGTCCCTTCTCACCACAATTCCAACAGGTGTTATCCCGCAGAATCCTTTTATCTTTCCCTTGAGGAGTCACAGCAAAGGCTTGGGCTGTTTCTTTTTCTTTGTTTTTTCCATTGAATCGACACGCATCAGTATCATGATTGCTCATTTTACATATGTGACAAAACTTAGTGTCCAACTTAGTTCTGCACTCATTAGCGTAATGGCCTAGCCTACTACAACGCGTACATCAAATGTAACTACGTTTAGTTTCTCCTTGAGCAATCTTTTTCAAATTCTCTTCCATAGCATTCAGTTTACTTTGAATGTCTTGCACTTCCTTATCATCAGTTTTCGTTTTCTCAAGCTTGCTAATTTTCTCAGAACCCAACACTCCCGGTATTACTACAGCTCTTTCCATGGCCTGATCCAATGTTTTTGGAGCCTCTAGAGTTAATTGTTGCTTAACTCTAGCTAGAAATCCATCTACATACCAAGAAATGTCAAGTTCATGTGGCTTTGGGTCCAGTTCACTGGCTAGCTGGCTTACCCGTAGAGCAAACTTCCGAGGATCCTCCTCGTGTTTAATCTTAATATTCTTGAGCTCATCCTTGAGCTCATGATAAGTAGGTGTAGTCTGGTATACCTTAAGAAACCTCGTCTTAAGCTCATCCCAACTACTAATACCACTCATGTTCTTATACATCCAGTCTGCGGGTTTTCCTTCCAACGTAGCAGGGAATAGAGTAATACGGACAACATCATCAGTCTGATTATTGAGGGAACTTATTCCCTCAAATTGATGGACATGGGTTATTGCTTGAGTTTCGGAGGATTTGCCAGCTCCAAATTTTGGATATGGAATATGATTTTTTAAAGAAGTAGCCATATTATCAAACAAAGGTTTGATATCAGGTAATATCTCAGACTGCCTTGCAGCCTCAATTTTTTGCTTCTCTCTACGTTCACGCCTTTCTGTTCTTTCCAACTCTTGTTTTAATCTCCTTTCAAGCCTTTTCTCTTTTTCCTCGGCAAGGCTCTTATACATCAAGCACTTGCTATTAACATAATGCAGACACTATGACCATGCATCATCACAGGATTTTAGGCAAGAAAGATTGTTGGAACTGCGTTGTGTTCAGAAATTTAGTGATCCATAACAACAATTTCGCATTTCCCATTTGCCGGATTGAACAGCCATTTCCTTTACAACAGCAAAAATTTTTACCCCAAAGAAAATTGAGCATTAACCAAACAGACTGGTCCTGGCAACGGAACCAATGTTAACCCTCCAGTCTCTCAACCTGGACTAACAACTTTGCAAAATAAGAACATACAACCAGGTAAGTCTTTCTTACCGTTAAGGGGCTGCCCAGGTAGTCTGTCCAGTTAATAGTTTCCTTCATCATTCACATCCATGTCTGCATCACAAGACATACACCACAATAATTATTTTCATGACCAGAGACAAGTTTCCATATTCTAGCTCCTGTTAAAGCTTGTTCTTCAATAGAGAAGCTCTTACTTGCATCGACCAAAAACCCCTTTGTACACATTTGTTCAAATAATTGAATGCAAACCGAGGGTAAATGATTGACCTTGATAAAGAGAGCCATGTCCATCATGGTTTCCTGGCAAGACTTATTTGGATTTATATTTATTAGGTGCTCTTTAGCTCCTGGATAAGGGGCTATAATGATTTCTAACAACTTGCAATACTGTGCTTGTTCATACATGAGAGGATCCGGACTCTCAACTGCTCTGTTAATAAACTTTTTGAGGTTTTTAATAGTATCCTCTGCTTTTGGTATTCTGAGAGCTTTTGCTATTATTTCCAAAGGGATTTGGACTGAACCAGTTGTGTGAGTGAAACCATGGTGTGTTTTCATGTTGTAATTTTTCAGAAACTCCTCAACCAAAGCATCATTAACTTTTGGTTGGGATAAAAGGACAAAAGTTAACAAGGAACAAAAGAGAACATTGTAAAAGGACAGGTGGAAGATGAGCTCCAATCTTGATTAATTTGGGCTCTTCTTCTGTTCCTAAGTTTAGCTCTATTAGCTCTGGGAGTCACATAGATGGAACAAGTTTTCCATCTTCCAACAACCCCATGGCCTTTAATGTTTCTTTGGTCGCTTCTCACTTGATCCGCTTGCCCGGTCCCGACTATCATCCTCTTGTAACTTTCTAACAGCTTCCAGTACTCCGCTTCGGTCCTTACTATCGACGACCACCTCTTCGGTCTTTTGTTGACGTCGCCGGTCATGGTCATATACAATGCAGTTGCCGAAGTTGTGCAGAATCGAATCGGCAAGGGATTTCTGTCGCCATCTTACCCTATAGATTTTGTGCTACAGATTAGGAGATTAAAAGCAAAAAGGGGAAGGCATCATAAGTTTTGGATTTTGCAATAGAGAAAGAACCCTCAAATCGGGTCTGACAGCCTTCCTATTGGGTTTGAAAACCATGTAATCGTGCCACAAAACCATGTTCTGACTTCACAATTTGATGGGTCCTAAAATCAGCATGTGAATCCCCTAGTCTGGCTTATTAACCCTCAGAATAGACTGCCCTCCCATGTCTCTCTATTTGTTGAGAACGGAGCATTATTTTATGCTTCAAAATGCAGTCGAATCAGTCCAAAACTATGGAATAATTTACCTACACAGCATGACCCAAGGAATTTATTTTTTTCATTCTAGCTAGATTTCATGGCATCCACTGTTAAACCCTTTGCTGTAAAGGATTCAAGCTTCAAGCTCCAAGCTTCAATCCGCACTGTTAATAGTAAGCATAAGCATAAGCACTGTTCATGATGGCCGTAAGCGTAAGCAAGAGATCTCCCTCAAAAAAAGGAATCCCGGAGAATTTTTTGGTAAGAAAAATCGATCTTTTTGGTCTTTTCCCTCTAACGGGCCTGGTTAAGCGAGAGATTATTATCTCTCATAATCTCCCACGATATACGGTATAAAAATTGTCTCTCGCCGCATCGCACGAGAGACAATTTTTTTGGATCATGTGGCCGACGCAAGAGAGCAGTGCCGACAATTTTGTATTTGCAAGTGATGAAGTGCAATCCTTGAGCCGAATGCCCATTTTATTCCATTGGACATACATGATCACGGTTTTGATGCCTTCTAATGTAGTTAGCTGACTGTTTGTGAACATGTTCGTTTGAAATATATATTTGATACATGTTTCATATTCATGCAAGAGAATTCGATGATGGAGTGCAGGAGAGGAGGGAGCAGGAAGTGATAGTTATTAGTGACAGTTCTCAGGAGCTTGAGTCTGGAGAACAGTCTGTTGTGGAGTGTGAGGAGATAGAAAGGAAGATTGATTTTATGGTAGCTTTGCGAGAGGCAGAAGAGGTCGTTAGGGATTATCACAGACCTGGATCGTATAGAAAATGCCTTGAACACATTGCAGCTGCATGGAATGATTGAGGAGGGCGCCCCCCGCTCCTCCTGAAGGAGCTTCAGGAGTTGGAGGCAACATGGCAACACCATGATCCTGGCATGGCCTCTTGCAGCAAGAGAAGAGCGCAGGAGTAGATGGTCTTTTGTGTGACTACTTTGTGGAAGTGAATATGAAACTCTGTAAATATTGTGTTGCTGTAATATAGATGTACATACCTGTGTAAACATTGTGTTGATGTAATTTGGAGGATGTATTTGTGGGTTGTGTGTTCAATATTAATTTTCATTTATGAAAACATGTGTCCAATGGTTTTTATGGTCGATCTGCACCATTGTGTTTGGCATGAGCCATTGATATGGCATGGGGTTAATGGGGAAAAAAACAGGGGCCATTGATATGGCATGATGGGGAACTTTACGTTGGCCTACGAACAAAGATGAAAACAACCCATCTGTTGCATGAGTTAATTGGCTTAATTCATTGCTGAAAGTGATTTATAAACTTCCAAGATTTGAGTTTGGTATTTGGAGAGGTGCTTTTGGCAATGGTCTGGGGTAACCTGTTTTGTGTAGCTTGTAGAGAATGTAGGAAAATTATTAATGATTTATCTGCCAGTCTTATTGGTGAGTTAGGTAACATACAAGTAACCAATGCGTCTCTTGCCATCTGTGGAACATGTTGAGCAGTACATACATATTGCAGGCCAGGTACATAGAAAATACTAGGAATTGTGATGTTAACAAGTAAAAATTGAGGTTACCATCTTGGTTATCACTGGCAGAATAACAAAATCCAACTGCACTTCTGCTGAGAGGAGCGATGACACGTAGGTCTAAGCCAAATAAAATACAAAACCTGAAAACTAACTTATTGAGAAGCAGATAAATATCGCACAGCCTTTGTTTTGTTTCTAGGTAGGTTGTGCTCACTCTAGGAATGCCAATGATAGAACTGCACATCTTGAAAAGTAGCGATTATATGATACAAAGCGTGGTTTTCACAAAAGTAAAGGGAACAAACAGCAAATAATGTTGATTTTTCTATATGGTACGTATGTAAAGGGCAGCTAAAAACAAACAGGAAATAATGTTGAACTTTCTATTCAGAGGAGGGCTGACCGTTGTCAATCTTGAGCTTGGTATCTAGAAACTCCACAACATCATCAAGCTCCTCAGGCAACTTAATCCAATGCCCGTCAATCTTAGCACCCACATATTGATGCCACGAGACCTCCATGTTCATCCCCTTGAGCACATGCCGAGCTCGAAGTGCAAGATTGAGGGGCACCTTGCGGTCATAGGTGCCATGCCCCAAGAACACAGGAGTTCCTGCACAGGTGCCATGCACAGGAGTTCCAAGCTCGTTTAATAGTCCAAGCTTCTCCCTGAGGTACTTAGAAGCTGTACCCAAATCCATGCCCTCAAGCTTGTGAGCAAGAGGCAACCATCCACTCATGCCAAAAAATGCTCCCAGCTTGTGCCCACAGCACAGCAAGGCCTGCAGGGCTGTGGCCTGCCCCTGGCTAATTCCAGCCAACACAAGCCTGTCTGCTCTACCTCCTAGACGCAGCATCTCATCGTGAACCAGTTTCAAAACATAGGTCACAGAGGTGTCTAGGCCCCGGATAACCTCCGAGTTCTGGCTGCTGTCCTGGATTCGATTTCACCATTGTAAAATAATCTTTAACAACATATACTTAAGTCCTAAAACCGATACCATAATGCTGTTGTGCATATCTATTACTTTATCTCCCTGCCCATCTTTTACGCAAGATACCTACATCTGTTAACAAATCATACAGATCATACATATGTATGATTGATGGATCATACATATACAGATCATACATATAAGAGATTATAGGCAGGAAGGTTTTGAATATTGATAATAAATATCTCAAAACAGGGGTTCGTGGTGCCCAGACAAATTCATGATAGAACCGAAAACCGAAATATCTTACTAACCTGTGGCGATGCGTCGAACCATTGGCTACGCTCCATCTCCAGCGAGCTGGACCACTGCAGATTTGCGCTGGGGAAGACCCAACGGAAGCTAGGAAAGCAAGCAAAGAGGCTGGGTCGCATACGGTTGATCGCCCTCCATAATTGAGGGCCATCGCTGCCGCCTCCGTGGAGAAAGATTACTGTGTGGCTATGCTCCGATACTGGCTCCTGCACACGGGGAAGGACACGCCGCTCCTCCATCTCTCTCTCTCTCTGACTCCATCTCCGGCGTAAAAAACGCCTTCTTGTTGTGCCTAGAAAAGGCTAATCCTAAAAAGGCTCACAAGGATTTTTTTAGTTATCTCATTCCCGTCTCGTTTTCTAAACCTATTATCCTTCTATATCTTAACATATATAACTCTCATGGGCAAGATGCTTTTGGCATATTCGGGTTGATGCTTGCCACGTAGAAAAAAAGCCACGAAAATAGGGTTGGAAGAAGAAGAAGAAGAAAATAGGGTTCGCAGGTCTCCGACACTCAGCTGCCCTCTTTGGAGCATCAGACCCATCTGCAGCCTAGTAGCAGCATCCATAATGCTGTCTCTTCAACTATTCATCTTCATAAGAAAACCTCTCGAATCCCTCATCTCCGGTAAGATCCTTCAAGCCAAAGCTCTGCTTTTTCAAGGATTCTTTCTGTTATAGAATCATTCTGACTATTTTTTTGAAAAATCAGATATCAAAATCGACAATGTCGGAGTTGGAGGATTCAGTAGAGTTGTAGGTCGACAGAAAGAAGCGGTGGCAGTTTCTTTACGCTTCAAAAAAGACCTCTTTTCTCTTCATAGCCTGCCATCTTGCTCGAAAGTCCTGCTTCAGATCTGCCATAGCCAGAGCTTAGCTCCCAAAAAAAAAAATTCCCCTTTTTTTTCCGAACTGCTAATGCATCAAATCTGCCATAGCCAGATATGGGGTTTTTTTTACAAATGCTACATTGACAGATTTCCTTCATGCAGATGTGGATGCGGATGCGGCTTGCTTCTTACAATTTGAATTCGATCTTGCTTCTTACAGTTTATTCTTGGGCTTCCGGTACCTTTTGCTACCCTAGGTCGGTATGGCAGAGGTGAAGGCGGTGGCTCGGCCTTTGTGAGAAGGTTTGCTGTAGATGTTAGTATGATTTTGGGTGAAGGTTGGGTTGGGTTGTCATATTTTTTTTTTGCGGTGGCGTCTATTTCAATGGTTCTTGTTCTTCATATTTTTCTTTTTTTAGTTAGTTTCGTTTCTAAATTACACCACCGAAATGGGAGCACTGATAATAGGCCAGCTTTTTGGCAAGGTGAGCGAGAGGAGTAATAGCGGCAGAAAAAGCGAGGCATGAAGGACTGTTCTGATGATGATGGGGAGACTCTGTGCTCTCACAAAGGAAAGAAAGCAAGGGAATGGGAATTTGCGCCTCCCCACCACCCGACCCCAGCCTTTGCCCAAAAACTGCCGATTCTGCCCTTTGCATTGGAGCAACCAAGCTATGGCCTGCCGGAGTACTCCTCTGCTCCCTCTGAACCTCTGCCACGCAAACCCCTTCCTTGCTTCCATGAATCGATACACTTTAAATCTCACTTTTCCTCCCTGTTCTAATCTGGTAGTTCCTGGCCTGCGGGATGTGGCTGGCTGGGATTGATCTGTTGGAGATGGTAAATTTTTAGAAAGCAGTTGTTTCCTTTTTCACGAGGGCGATTCATGCATCTCGCCTGTTTTCGGAACTGCATCACGAAGCTTCGGGCTCCTCAAAGTTACGATCATATCCAGAAGCGGTCGCGGCCGATTTTAAGCCTTATCGGCCACTTTGTCTTCCTCGCTTGGCCCAGTGTTAGTTCTTCCACATCCGTTGGCTATCTACGCTCTGCGGCTTGCCCCTTTCGCTCTCTACGCTTTCTGCGACTTGCGGCTATCTACGCTCTGCGGCTTGCCTCTTTAGCGGCGATGCGAAACGCCTCCTCTTTTGGCCTCTGCTTGCCTCTGCATAGCGGCGATGCTACTTGTTAAATTTGGGCTGCATGTGCTGCCCTCACCGGAGCTAGTGGTTCAGGCTTGAACGAACCATTGATATGCGCATGTATTTGCACATCTTGGTGTATTTTGGTGTATTCAATTTTTATACGTGATAATTTAATGGTTTAGCAATGGTTCAAACATAAAAAAAAATACAAAAAGGTTACACTTAGCGATAAGGTTAGAGAATGAAGGTTACACTTACCAATTGTAGAGACAACTTGATAAATCTGCATTGTTTTAAAATTTTATATCTTTTCCTGCTTCAAATGCAGGGTTTATGCTTAATGTCTTGGTAATGCGGATCATCTGATATCATATAATCAGCTTTGTCAAATGGCAAATGGAGAACACCAAGATATATTTGTGTAAGAATCTGCCCTCAACGTTTTCTAGCAGAATGGGATGTTTTCGCCCATGCTCTTATGACTGGGATGAATGGGCTACTCTCTGAAATGCATGGACCAATGTAGGACAACTAAGCCACTCTGAAATTTGACATGTCTTAATTGTTGAAGTCGTTTGGTGTAGAAGATTTCAAACTTTGAAAAACTATCGTTAAGTTTGTGTATGTAATTCAAATTTTAAAAGGTTAGTGGTTTATATTCTTTTACATTTCTCTGTAAAAGGGGGCAGCAAAAATAAAACACACTATAGTGGTCTAATTTATGCAGTAGAGATTTTAGTTTGTCTTTTGTATGAGATATTGTGAAATAGTTCCTCTGAGGATTCTACGAATATTTCATCTTCTGTTCCAAGTTCCAGTTATATGATTTTTCATAGCTCCGGGCTCCTTTGCAGCTAAACATGGCTTTAACTATTGCATCTATATACCATATTGTTTTTATGGTCTGAGAATATCACACCAGATAATATAAAGTCATGCATGATTAAATTATTAAAGAGTTGATACCTTACTTTCCTGGTTGATCTGTATAGCAAGTGCAAGAGTCTGGACGAAGCAAGCCAAGTTTTACATGGGCTACCGAATCAAGGAATGCAATAATAGCAGGTTACACTTATTTTGGAAGAGTCTGGACGAAGCAAGCCAAGTTTTACATGGGCTACCGAATCAAGGAATGCAATAATAGCAGGTTACACTTATTTTGGAATTAGTTATCTGGCTTTGGAATGTCTTTTTTTTTTTTTCTTTTTTTGGGTTATCGAATTAAGGAATGCAATAATAGCAGGTTACGCTTATGTTGGAATTAGTTATCTGGCTTTGGAATGTCCCCTTTTTTTTTTTTTTTTTTTGAAGGCATGGTTGGTGGGACTTGCACCCACCCACGTCTCCCACCCAATGGTAGCCAGTGGGTTTTGAACCCTGGTGAGGATCACCCCAACCCAAGGCTTTACCACTAGACCACCACCGCGATGGGCCAAGCTTTGGAATGTTTTGAAATGATGCAGCAACATGATATACAACCAGATCGGGCAACCTTTTGTGTTGCCTTGGAATCATGTGCAGATGTGAACATGCTAGAGAAAGGTAGGATTCTCCATGATCAAATTATTGAAAGGGGTTTCCAATCGGATGTTGTAGTTGGAAGTGCCCTGGTTGATTTTTATGCAAAGTATGGGAGCTTAGTAGAAGCATGTATGGTCTTCGATAAGAGCGACAATCATTGCAGTATATGCCCAGCATGATGATGGTCTTAAAGCTTTAGAATATTTTCAAGAATGCAACTACTAGAAGGTGACAATTAGAAAAATAAAGAATAAGAATAAGAATAGTTTTTTATCGTCCACTGAGACCAATCGGCCTATGGGACCCAGAAGGAGCGCAGCAAACTTATTACTGTCCGGGTTAAAAAACCCTCGCCCCGAAGGGTTTTCGAGGGAACAACCGTGGCAGTAATAAGCATGCTGTCAAACTGTACAAGTATACATCATCATGAAATAAATGTGTATGTACATGTCAAGCGCGTGCCCGAGGACATAGCTGATCTCGCATGTCCATGACCTCCTGAAGGTATGATCCTAGCACCCGTATGGATGCCGTGCTCAATGTCACATGTAGCGGCTGGCCAGGCCTGACCAACTTCAAAGCATAGCGTCCGGTTTGATCATATGCTGGGCAACTTTGAAGGGTATGAGATTCATCCTCAATGACTCCCATTTGGCAGCATTGACAGAGCATGTCCTGACGTGGCTCACCAATCCATCTGCCTGTCTCAATTCGAAGATGATGTGCCCCTGTGCGAATGGAGGCAATGAGTCTACGTCTTTTCATGGGCAAGTGGGGGCACATGTAGCATTGTGGGCCTCGTTCCAATGTGGGATTTATGTGGCTACCGGTAGTGTCTTTTCTTGACTGCTCAAAGTGGCATCCCAAAGCTTGCCGATGAAGCAAGCGTCAAGATATTGCCTCAAGCTATGGCAATGCCTCTGTTTGCACATGTATGCACCTGTGCTCCTGCACATTCCATCTAGCCATCCATTGAGCTCTCTTTTCCTTCCAAAGAAGCCTTGAGGCGTTGGGCCCCATTGCCATGATATAAGCTAGTTTAGGGGGGCGCCGCGACGTCCATATTGACCATCTTACGAAAATAGACAATGTGGCGATCAAGGGCACGCCCCTCAAGAGGCAAGAATCTGTCTCTCCTGCGGTAGAATTTGATATGGGACTGTGGACTTCACCCCTAGTGCTCGTACCAAGAAGGCTTTTCTCGCACTTTTGCTCCAATCATTCCAAGTAGCGAGGGATACTCTTGGGCCCCATACTTCAACCCCAGTATAAAAGGGCCAGGCTCCACTAAGACCTTGAACAGGTGTGGTGATGGGTCCAATCATACAACTCCGCTCTATGACTATTGTTTTGCATTGCATATAGTGCCTTCCAGCCTGCCGTAACTCGTAGCCGTATGGATGCGTCCCAGTGCATAGTAGAGGGAAACTCCACTCCCAAATATTTGTATGTGGATGCTACTTCCATATTCTCGCCCTCGATGGCGAAGGAGGGGATCCTACCGTCGCGAAGATGATATATGAAAACCACCTTAGTCTTGGCCAAGTTGACGAGCATATCAGTGGCTTGACAAAATGTGTATAGGGCATCGAGATGTCGTTGCATGTCTGCTGGTGTGTAAGCTAGGGGATCCACATCATCAGCATATATTAACTGCTTGATGTAAGGTGAGCCCCTTCGCCCCCATTATCAGCAAGCCAGCTCTCCAATTGATCAATGTAAAGCCCAAACAATGTTGGGGAGAGAGGGCATCCCCGGCGAACCCCAGACTACTATCAAATGGTTGGCTTTGTCGGGCCGCAACCAATCCGAGCATCTTTCATATAGCCTATACACCGCGCATTCTCGCAAATCTCACAGAACCCCCGGTACATGTCAATCTTGCCCATAGTTTTTCCCGAGGCACAGTGCCAAATGCCTTCGCAAAATCCACGAAGCAACAATATAGATCCTGACGGCGGTTCCTGCTGTCTTCAACCAGAGTTCGCAATGTGAAGATGTGGTCAATGGTTGAGTGTCGGGGTCTGAATCCTGCATGGGTGAGGGCACAGATCTCTCTTTCTTTGTGGCGTTCGGCCAAAGACGATATCACGGTCCCTAAGATGTATCTTTGTCCTGCCTAAATCAGCGCATTACCGCCATACCGATTGACGTGTACGCCGACGTATAGCCACGCAAGTAGCGCCCTAGGGGGCAACTTGCAAGTGTGCACACATTTATCAATGTGCGCACTTTAGACCTCGAACCATTAAGTGGGCATACCAAGGGTCATAGAAACCCTAACCCTAACTGATAGCCTATGTAAGGCAACCAAACCCTAATTTTTCCTTTTTCGTCCACAGTCATTCCGAGCTATGTTTCGCGCACCCAAAGAGTCAATCCCGACTCCCAAGATCTGCCTGAGCACTCTAGCTCATCAGATTCCCTTTCCGACCGCATCCCCAAGCAAGGCAAACACATGGGCGATTGGATCGAGGAGCAAGCTGAGGACCAGGTATTTCGACAATTCAATAGCCTAATCCGCCTTCCGGGCATAGAGTTAGCATGTTTAGCCTATTGAATTGCCCATAGCAGCCACATAGAAGCCCAGATAGCGAGCCCTAACTAAAGAACGTAACTTCTATGATGTAGATTAGATATTATTCTTTAGTTCTGTGATAATGTGGATGGATGGATGATCTCGGTGGACTCATTGTATTGGGAAGGGGGGTAGAGACCTACAGCCTAGTAGTTGATGCTCCTAGCTAGCCTCTTTAGCACACTGTACATTCGGCCTGTGTACAAGAACCACACCTGGTTGTGGGTGAAGGGGCCAGACTGGCTCAGAAGGAGGTTCGTGTTCTGACTCTTGAACGATCCCCCTGGTGTGTAAAGCAGGGTAGCCCTTAAGGACGAAAGTTCGCCAAAAGGCTATTTTTTAAGGGTATCGATAAATTTTGACGCTATGGTTTAGTAGGGCCCGTTATAGATGAAAAAAATAAAATTAGCCAACTTTCTACAAACAAATCTCACTCCACGGGAAAATTCGCCACATCCACTAAGCGTCATAACTATGGATTCGCCTTATCCTCTACCCTCCTTCTCGAATATTTCTTAAGGAATCGCCTAATATTCTAGGCTTTCTTCATAACCTAATCTATTCTCCATATCCATTCAGGTACATATGATAATTTTAAGAGTTATTTTTGTAGCTATTGTGTTTCAAATACTTCTAAGTATGTATTGGAGAGCATTTTTTTACAGACCTCCCTTTTAATAGATTTGTTTTATCTACAAGGATAAGCCACGTTCTCATTTGCAAAGGTTAAGTTGTGGTATTGCATCATGCAACTATAGTCATAAATGTGTTTGTGTCCTTGAATAAATATGGATGCCGATAAATAAAATTTCACCATAGAAATTGCACTTGAAAAAAAAGACACTTAAATCTTGGCAAAATAATATTAGCCATGATTCGCCTACATTTCTATAAAAAACATTCATGTCATGAAAACTTTCGCCAGCATAACTAATCTTGCAACTCTATTATTCGCCCGACCTTCTAAATTATGCTTAGACAAATTTGGCCTTAAGGGCAACCCTGGTGTAAAGTCTACCGGGGATCACTGTGGACTAGGTCTAATGGCTTGCCACTGAGTGTGGGTAAGGCATGGGCTCGACACCCGTGGAGTGATGCGTCACTCTCCATTGGGTTCAAGTCGAATAAGGGCGGTGGCCCTCTAGTCACCTTGAGTCAGCATGTAGATCTCTGGAGGGAGTGATCCCTACCTGCCCCATCGGAACTGGGGAGATGCAACCCAGGATAGCCGCTTTGGCTATGCATCCGGCGGGCTACAGTCAGGTCCCAACACTTTTCAGCCTACTCTGCAAAGTGTGCACAGGAGGGGCGGATGGAGTGGACTACCCTAAGCCATGTTCTCATGCCAGCCAAATCCATTGCCATGAATTCTGTCTGCAATGAACTCTGGGGACCCAAGCCGTCAGTCATTCCCTTGAGTCTGAGCCTTGGGTAGGATTCCCCATGTGATGTACTGATCTTTGTCTATGCAGATATGTGATGAGCCATCCTTCGAGATGGTTATGTGATGTTGATGTTGTATACTGACGTATGTTTACGCTTCCGCAGCTAGGTAGGCCCTGAGGAAGACAGGGTAAATGACCCCTTCATTCTTCCCACTGGAACTCATCAAGGTTGCAGTGATACGTGGAGGGCCCTGTATCAGTATGGAGCTGGTATGGGGGATGAACTCCTGTTTGTATACGGTGCGGACACCGTATATGAGTAGGGGACGTCACAGCTGCCTCTGCCCAGCCCGTCAACTGCTGCTCGAGAATCCCAGCAAGCAATTTTGCAAACACCGAACTGACCATGATTGTTCGGTAATTGGCTGGGCAGTGCGGGTCACCTGCCTTATAGATGGGAACAACTCTGCTATTGATCCACTGCAGCAGGAAGCCTTCCTGTAATGCCTTATTGAACAAGGCAGTCAGCACTGGTATTATGGACGGCCCTGCCCACTTAAGCAATTCTGCCTGCATACTGTGACGTTCCAGAGGAATATACGCTATAAATACGTATATTCCTGGACCCGTCACCATACAAGTCTACCTAGGTAGCCTTGTATGCCTTAGAAAGTGGCAAGGGGTGCACATCTAAGTTAATTACTTAACTTAGATAACCTTAGGATAAGACCCATTTCCACATGGCCTTATCCTATTGGGAGACTGCCACACGGCCTAACCCTAGTGGTGCCACATGGCATCCTATGTGGACCCACATCTATATTAGCTATAACCCTAACCCTAAACCTCTTTCCCTGACCTAGCACCTGAACTCTCATCTAAGTGCCCGAAACCCCGTTTCGAGCATCGTTCGTCATAGCCTAGCCTGGAGCAGCAGCCCCTGGAAGGTGCGTATGATCGTTGAGGGAGCAAGTCTTCGAACCTCGTCAAGGAGCATGGAGACGCCAGGGATGGGAGGGAGCGCTTCTGGAGGAGGTAGGTTAATAGAGTTCATGTTAGTTCATCTGGAAGTTAGCATTCCAGATGGGTTGGTATTTCGTGTCTAGTGTAGAGCCACCCTAGAACCTTTGTTGAACATCTTGAACCCTAATCAAGGAACCCTAACTGATAGTTAGATATGTATGATTAGGTTAAGATGTTCATATGATGTTGTTCATGATGTTTATGTGATGATGGTTGATCATATTGTTCCTCTTGTGTTGGGAAGGGGGGTAGAGACCTAGGGCCATATGTAGTATGCTCCTAGTGTAGATCCCTTAGTTCCTATTACTTGCGGCCTGTGCATAGGAACCCGCCGGGCTATGGGAGCTATGATGTGACTCAGCACCACACAACGGGGCTAGAGGCAAGATGGAGGGTGGATCCCTGCCGAGTGGGGGCTTCGGGGGATCCCATAGTGGGCTAGGCTTATGGTCGGTCACTTCGTGTGGGCCGAGCATGGGTCCGACACCTCCTGGGGCAATGGTGTCGCCCTGCCTCTCAAGAGTTGCAAGTGTCAGCTTGGCTCTTGTTTTGGGGGGTTCAGTCGGGTACGAATCGTGTGCCGACACGATTCTCTAGCCGCCCGTGGAGCCTGTAGACCCCAGGAAGGGGAGATGCAACCCTTCCTACCTCGTCGGACCAGGGAGATGCAACCTGGAGTAGTCCCGATGGGTGATGCCATGGGATTACGTGTCCGGAAGGTTAGAGTCACGCCACAGCTTGATCTAGCCCATCTGCAAAGTATGCACAGGAGGGGCGGATGGAGTGGTCAACCCTAGCCATTGTCTTATGCCAGCCCCGCCATTGTTATGATTCGGTCTGCTCTATCTTGAGGCCTATCCAGTCGGTCGACTTCCTTTCGTGTCGGAGCCCGGGTAGGACCTCTCATGTTTTATGGCATATGATTATGTTCTTTGCATCTATGGATATGCGATTGAGCTACCCTTCGAGGTAGCATATTGTATTGTATTGCTAGTTCTGACGTGTTTATGCTTCCGCTGTGATAGGAGCCCATAGGGGAAGGGCGCGCAAGACACCTTCGTGTCCCCTTCCCGCACTACGGAGCTTCCAGAGTGCGGGATAGATGGAGGGCCTGTGCGGTTGTTGAGCCGGACGGGGGATTTCCTGCCGAGTGTGTACGGTACCGTATACTTAGCGGGGCGTCCAAATGGTATCAGAGCAATGTTCTTGGTTGACCAGGAACTAGCACTGACCATAACCATGAAAGTAGTCTAACAAGCCTATAGGAGGTGTGAAATAAATATTTCCACCATCGAACCGCGAAAATAGGGGGAAAATTTTTTTTCTCCTAGGTAGTGGGTCAGGATTTAGGCTAAGTGTTAGACGAAGGAATGAGTAAGTCAAATTCATCTTCTAGTAAATTTGGAGTGGAAATTATGCATCTGTATCAAATTTCACCTAAAATGGGTCGAAGAATCATACCAATCGGAGACCCAGGTGAAAAATGGCGCAAATCCATAATTAGCACCTCAAACCATTAGAAAATTCGAAAATCTTAGGTATAATACGAATTAATACAGGATTAATACATATCTTAATAATCAAATAATTAGTAAATATGGTGTAATTAATAAGGGGGGCCAATAAATAGGAGTAATTATGGTGGGAGAATATTCCCAGGGACCCTCCTTTTTAAATATCTGACACCTCATTCTCTCTCTCCAACCTTTTACCTCCACCTCTCTCTTGCTCAGCCTTACGTCACCCATTTCCTGAACCACAAGACATGGCACGCACCAAGCAAACCTACAGGAAACCTGGCCCTAGGCCCACCCTCTCCATGGCGCAGGCAGGCCAGGCTGCGTCAAGAAGGTCCCCGAGCACCTTCTACCGGCCGCGACGAGGAGTTCCCGCCAAGCAGCGGCGGCCAGCGAATAAGACTCTTCCATGATGCTTTGGCAGAGCCCCAGCAGCAGCTCGTCATCAGGAGGCACGCAGAGAACGGATGAATCTCGCCACTTGGGGCCTCGCATAATCGAGGTGGAAGAACAAAGTTGAAGAACAGGTGGAAGAGCAAAGACCACCACCAAACCAAGAAGCGGCCCTTCAAAGGCCCAAGAAGAAGGGTAAGGAGAAGGTTGCGAATGGCCGTAAGACAGGGCCGCAAGGAAGAAGAGAGAGAGAGAGAGCTGAGCCGAGGGAGCAGAGAGGCTAACTCAAGAGAAGGAACGACCGCCCTCGCACGCAATCGGCTTATTGAAGAGCCCCACGGAGGAGGAAGTGCAAGAGGAGGGAGACTCGGGAAGAGGAGGAGGAGCCGCAGAGACCCCGACAAGCAGGCCACCCTACCCTAAGTGGCCTGAGCCACCTAAGGTGGTGAAGAAACAAAAGGTAGGGGAGGGGCATTCACGGCCCGGACAGACCGCTGACTTTGCTTTAAGATGGCGGCATACAAGGAGTACCTCCGTCGTTGGACGAGGTACAACGATTGGTACTGCCGCCAGGAGGTGCAGCGCGTTGTGGTGGGCGGCAGGCCGAAGAAGAACCAGCCCAAGCCACCCCCACCTAGACCGGAAAAACCCAAGAGGGTTCACCACGGGCCGAACAGCACGTATGCCCGGGTGTTTAGGGAGATAAGGCACTTCCAGATGTGCACGAATCTCCTGCTAAGGAAGGCGTCCTTCGAGCGTCTCCTTAGAGAAGTGATGCAGGAGTTCCGGACCGATTATAGGGTTACCCCTCTAATGACCCGGGCCCTGCAAGAGGCTGCCGAAGCAGAGCTGGTGCAGCTCTTCGAGGAAGGGAACCTCTGCGCAATCCATGCTAAGCGAGTCACCCTCATGCCGAAGGACATTCACTTAGCACGGAGGATCCGCAGGGAGAGGCCCTAGGCCTCAAATTTTGTAAATATTGTTAGAAAAGTTAAATTTTCATGTAACTATGTTTCTTATTAATATAAAAGTTAATTTCCTCTGTAATTAGAAAAATGTTGGGTGCTTGAAATTTAGGAAATAGAACCCAATTGTAGTAGAATCCTTCATAGCATGTTACAAAGATCCTAGAAATCATGACTACAACAAAATTTTGGCAAAAAAATCATCAAAAATGCTAAAATTTGGGCCAACCGGGTGAGACCGCGCCTAGGGCCTCTGCGTCCGCGACGCGGGCGCGTTTCGCGCGGATTCACCCGACTGGGCCCAAAATCATGCTTTTAGATGTCAAATTTGCTCAAAATAAGTTGCTAATTAGGTTAGAATCAGCCCAATTAGCCATATTAGCATCTTCAATTCCCTAAATTTGACCAAAAATTGGCCCAAAATAGGCCAACCGGGTGAGACCGCGCCAAACGCGTCTGCGTCCGCGACGCGGAGGCCATCCGCGCGGATTCACCCGGGTCAGCCCAATTTTGACCCAAATTAGCCAAATTTGACCTAACAAATTGCCATGTAGTGTTTCTAGCTTTGTTTTGCTTAAGTTTGCACTTCATGGTAGTTCATTTGGACACCCAGAGCCATAGAACCAAGGCCGTCTTAGGTAGGTACCTTTTTGCACGAACCCCGAGGTCACCCATAGTCTATAAAAAGAGGTCTCATTTGTCATTTTTCCTTCTTCAGAACTGATCCCAGCCCCTTAGGCGATTTTCTGACCCTCCACCAATCTTTGCAAGCCATTTTCTATATCCTTTCCTGCTCAATGGCGCCCAGCAACTTTGAGAGATGGTACAATGCTGCAAGCCACATCCATCAGCTTTCTGTAGATCAAGCCTTCTCTGTGTTCGACCACTTGTTTGATCTTCATGCAACTCTGACTAGAACACCCTACTGCACGGACATTATGTGCCAATATGACCAGCAGGTCCTGCCTTGGGAAGTTAGGCTGCCTCCTAGGGGAGGGAATTGGGTTTCTCTTGAGACACTTACCCAAGCCTTAGGTCGAGAGTTGGGAGGATCCAAAGGCAAGAAGCAGCTATGGGATAGGAGCAGGACCATGCCCGATTACATGACTTGTAGACACAATAGGCATAGGTACCTCTCGTCTCAGACAGCTCTTGCCCTTTTCATGCACTATAAGTCAATCAACAAAGTAGGGGAACCTTCTGTCCAGCCCTTAGACTTAGCGCCACTTGATACTCGTAGGGCCCAGGATCAAATCCTGAATCTAGAGTCCTCCGCCTATGAATACTATGGCACGATGTCAGGGGCACCATCTCTGCAGATCCATGAAGACTACGAGCAGCTAGGGGAGCAAAACCCAGAATGGGAAAGCAGGGAGGCAACAAGGATGCAGAGGTACGCGTCGAGGCATGATGACGACATGAGAAGAGCTACCGAGCCACCGATCGGCATCACAGCCCTATCACCGATAGTCATCAACGGGGAGGAGTACATTTTGGCAAACGACATCCTCAACTTGTCGTATTGCCAGGAACAGGGTCTGCGAATCGACGAGCTCTTAGGCATGATAGCACATGGGAAGAGCGCGGACTTCATCGACTATTCATACCAGGAGATCCCAAGGGAGCTGGCGGAGAGACACTCTTATGCTGGGGAGACAATGTCGGATATAGCAGTCTATAAGCAGATAAGGGAGATCTATCGACAGCAGGAACCTATCATCTCGGAGGAGGAGTTCCAACAGATACAGAGCACACTCTACAAACCGGGGAAAGGCCCAAGCTCAAGCCGAACAGTTCGAGCCAGGAGCATGAGGGAAGGGTCTAGCAGCATCAACTTAGACAATGCAACCAGCATGTGGAGAGATCACGAAGACCTTATGGCAGTAGATGCCTACGGCGAAGCAGCTCAAAGGAAGGGCACAGGATCCCGAGGCACGGGGAAGGGCACGGCACTTCGCTACTATCTCCCAGCCCTTAGCCAGGGGCAAATGGTAGTCTTCCACAAAGAGTTCAGTCCAAGGGGGGGAAGAATCAGTGGCACTTCTCATAGCACTTTCTGCTTCGGGCAAAGACTCAAGATATACCATGCAGATCACGCCATCCTTTTCAAGAGGTCTCAGAGGCACTCCATTGCCTTGACTTCGCTTAGGGGCCACCTCGGGGGCGCATCACTCTCGAGTGGCGAAGAATCGCACGAGAACTCCCTAACCGGAAATGGCTCGAGCACTCGAGGGAGGATCGACAAGGAACATCCTGCGCAACCTCGGCAAAGGCCTCCGATTCAGGGATGTGAAGAATTTCTTTAGGCTGTCAGGTGGCCACTGATCAGTCATAAGATTTCCTTTTAAGTTTTAAATTGTATTGAGTAAACTCCTTTTGATGTTATCTTGTACTTTATAAAATGTACTTTCATATATATTAATGACTTATTATGATCGTGACTTATAAGTGGAATTCTCACATGATTTCTTTTGTATCTAACAACAAATTAATTGTAATCGAATATAACTCATGTGTAAACTAAATAACAAGTATTGATGATCAATCCTTGCAGCAAGGAACTCCGGCTCAGGTCCCCAAGGCCACGGCCGTCAACATCGATGGATCCCGGGAACCTATTCCCGGACGTGATCGATGACAACAACGGCGATATGACGCCGGAAGCAATCAACGCGAGGCTCGTCCAGATGAGGAACCAGATGCATCAGCTGATCCACTGGGCCACCCCATTGATGAATGCCCAAGAATATGCACCTGCCCCACCACCACCTCCACCACTACCTCAGCAAGGCATTGAGGAAGGTCCACAGCAGGAGGGGCAAGATAACCAAGGAAATGTCAGAGACAGGAAGAGGAAAAGGAGAAACAGAAGGAGTCCAACACCACCTAGCTCCAAACATCGGACACCCCCGCATACCATGACAGGTTCTAGCTCGAAAAGTGAATCCGACACTCCACAAGTAAGAGCCGTGGCAAGGAAGGCGTGATGACTATCGAAAGAAGGTTGAGATAAAGCTATGAGCAATGTGTGGAAGACTAGGAAGTTGGGTCGGTTCCTCGAAAGGATAGGTCGCATGGAGGCGTAAGCATGGCTTGACGAAATGGAAGAATTCGGCAACTCTTATAGCATGAAGGACAAAGACATAGGGAAAGTTGCTACAGCAAACTTGATAGGAGCAGCCAGAATCTGGTGGAAAGGCTATGCTAAGTCTAACAAGCTCAAAAGGAACAGTTGCAGATTCAAGACCTTCAGCAAAGCTTTCCGCAAGCATTATGTGCCAAGATCGCATTAACTAGCGAGCGATCCAAATATTCTATAGGTTGAACCAGGGTACATTGTCGGAGTAAAAGTATACTGAGGAATTTATGCGGCTCGAGCTCCATGTTCGAGTATCGTCGAAGGCAAGCGGTTGATACCTACATTGAGGGGTTGAAAAGAATATCAAGAGGCTTGTTAGAGCAATCAACCCAAGGTCGATTCTGCGAGGCCAAAGACAAAGCGATAAGTTTGGAGGAAGCACCATCAACTCCAGCGGAGAAACAGTCGGCCTTCGGGGTAAAGCCGAGGGCGCATCCAAGGGCAATACCAGAGTAAGCAATCAGCAGCTACGCCATCAGGGGGCCGGCAGCATGAAAGGGCTCAGGGTAAGACCTTTGGGGACCGTAAGCCACAGAATGCATCAGGGGGCAGTGTACTGAAGCGTATCCTAGATAGTCTGACGAAAGAGAAGAGACAGGAGTGTATCGAGAAGAAGCTTTGTTTCAGGTGCTTCCAGCCAGGGCACCGAACACATGATTGCCCATTCGTCATGCAAGCAGCTTTGGCAGAGCTTATGGATTGGGATTCTCCAACGGAAGCGGAGGAAGACGACGACCAGCATGAGGCCCAGGACTTCATAGATGGTGAGTGTCATATATGTGCAAACATTGAGTCAGGTGATATTGAGGATCAGTCAACAGTCATTGCGGCTGATGGGATCATAGATAGTAATCCATATGTAGTCCTCATAGACACAGGTAGTTCTCATAACTTTGCCTCTCCTAGGCTGGCTGCCCTAATGAAGAACAAGGTATTGAAGTCTAAGCCAAGGCCAGTCGCTATGGCAAATGGCGCCATTCGTCACACCAAGGGGAGGAGGATCACATTCGACATAGACCTTAGTGGAAGTAAGTGGCCGATGGGAGCAGAAGTCATGGAAATTGGAAGGTATGACCTCATAGTGGGAATGGAATTCTTGAAGCCAGCCAAAGCCATGATTGATTGCGACCGCAACGAAGTCGCCATGACGGCGCCGGACGGCACCAAATTCATAGTGAAAGGTAAGAAGGCAGCTCCTTCCATGCAGTGCATTTCTTTGAAGCACCTAAGGAAAAGTATAGAAAGAAATAAGGTGGATTATATTTTGAGGTTAGTGGCAATTGAGCCCAATAAGCAGGATGGAAGCGATCAAAAGGGGAATCAGTTGCCCAGGCCAGTAGCAAGGCTCATCTCAGAATTTAAGGATGTATTCCCGGATGAAATCCGGCAACTACCACCTTATAGGGGTGTAGAATGTGAAATCACATTAGCTCCAGATGCTAAGCCTACCAGCAAGGCACCTTACAGGATGAGCACCCCAGAATTGATAGAACTCAAGAAGCAGCTCCAGGAATTGCTTGAGCTTGGGTTCATTAGAGCAAGTGTGTCTCCTTTTGGAGCACCTATACTCTTTGTAAAGAAGAAAGATGGGAGCTTAAGAATGTGCATAGACTATCGTCAGCTCAACAAGCAGACAATAAAGAATAAGTATGCATTGCCAAGGGCAGATGATTTGATGGACCAGCTCCAAGGAGCAAGGGTATTCTCAAAAATTGACTTAAGGTCAGGGTACCATCAGATAAGAATAAAGGAAGAGGATATCCATAAGACCGCCTTCAGAACGCGGTATGGTCACTTTGAGTTCACAGTAATGCCCTTTGGGTTGTCGAACGCTCCAGCAACTTTTATGCGCCTCATGAACGACGTCTTCAGGGAATTTCTAGATGAGTTTGTCATTGTTTTCTTCGACGACATTCTAGTCTACAGCAAGTCCATTGAAGATCATGATCAGCATTTGAGAAGGGTGTTGGAAAAGTTGAGACGGCATCGCTTGTATGGTAAGCTCTCCAAATGCCACTTTGCTACCCAAAGAGTGGAGTACTTGGGCCATGTAATATCAGCGGAAGGGATTTCCACCGACCCCGCAAAGATCGAAGCAGTAGTCGATTGGCCAGCTCCAAGGAATGTAGCAGAAGTAAGAAGCTTTCTTGGGTTAGCGGGATATTACAGAAAGTTCGTGAAGGACTTTGCTAAGTGGGCGTCCCCTTAGCAACAGGGGCAGTCTTGATGCAAGAAGAAAGGGTAGTCGCCTACGACTCAAAGAAGATGAACGACGCCGAGCAACGCTACCCAACCCATGATCAGGAGCTCCTAGCCATTGTCAGGGCACTAAGGATTTGGAGGCATTATTTGCTGGGAAGGAAGTTTCAGTTAGATCTTCGATCACCGAGCCTCCAAGATCTTTTCACCCAACCACTCCTCAACCTAAGGCAAAGGAGGTGGATGGAATTCCTTGAGGAGTACGATTTTGATATAGTATATAAGCCCCACAAGCTTAATGTTGTGGCGGATGCTCTCTCCGTGAGACCGCTTGAGACAAGAACGCATTGTATCGCGATTTCCACTCTTCGAAAGTGAGTTTGGTAAGAAGATTGAGGAGACCACGCCATTGGATGAAGATTTCAAGGAAGTATGGGCAAGCCTTTCTAGAGAGGCTAGAACAGATAAGGAACGGGAGGCCTTCAAGCATTATAAGAAGGAAGGCAACCTGTTGTATCATAAGCATAAGTTGTGTGTACCCGAATCATCAGGGGTAAGGAAGCTAATCCTTCATGACACACACAACAGCCCAATAGCGGGGCATGCGGGGGTTTATGAAGACCTACTTCAAGATTCAAGTAGTTATTTCTGGCCCGGGGATGAAGAAACAGATAGCCGTGTATATTCGGGAATGCCAGGTTGTGTCGTGGAGACCAAAAGCGAGCAACTCCGAATTCCAGGTGCCTTAGAGCCATTGGCGGTCCCAAATGCTAAGTGGGAGGTCATAAGTATGGATTTTATCACCGGACTCCCTAGAACTCTTCGAGGCAAGGATGCATTGATGGTTGTCGTAGACAAGTTATCTAAGATGGCACATTTTGTGCCTTGTAGAACTACGGACATCGCATTAGATACTGCCAAGCTATTTGTAAAGGAGATTTTTAGACTCCATGGCATGCCTCGAGAGATAATTTCAGATAGGGATTCCAAATTTATGAGTGCCTTTTGGCAAGACCTCTTTAGCACACGATCCGCATCGGGCTCTCCATGAGCACGGCGACATATCATCCCCAAACAGATGGTCGACGGAGAGGACTTAATCGCATCATCGAGGATATGCTTGAAGCTTTGTGTGGAACAAGCAGTCCAAGTGGGATGAGTACATCCACTTGGTGGAGTTCGCCACACAATAGTGCCAGCGAGTCATCCCGGATGTCTCCTTTCATGGTAAATTACGGGTACCGAGTGCTTAACCCCTCGATACTTGGCACAATCTCGTGTCAAAGGTGGAAGTATCCCAGCCAGATGCTAGGAGATATGCAAACGGCGGTGGAAAGAAGTAAGGGGTTACCTCCTAGCAGCAAGAAGTCGGCAAAAGAGTGTGGCCGACAAGCACAGGACCGTGAGAGAGTTCGAGGTAGGCGATAGCGTGTGGTTGAAGATCAAGGTTAAGCAAGCTAAGCTTCGGATTGGGAGTTGTAAGAAGCTTGCCCCTAGGTGGGCTGGTCCGTTCAAGATTTTGGAGAGAGTGGGTTCCCAAGCCTACAAGTTGGATCTTCCGGCCCATCTTAAGGTTCACAAGGTTTTCCACGTAAGTTTATTGAAAAGGCACAATCCTAACCCTGAGGAGGTCTTGGATACTCCAACGTTGTTGGAAATGACGGAAGAGCAAGTGGAAATTGTGCCTGAGTTACTTCTTGATAAGTCATTCAAGAAGACTAGGAGGTCCCAGTTCCTCCAATATTTGGTCAAGTGGAAGCACTTGCCCGTGGAAGACGCAACTTGGGTATTGAAGCAAGATTTGGAGAAGCAATACCCAGAGTTTATGAAGGAGTTTGATGGGCGAGTCGTCTCCGACTTGGTCGACCCCGACTCGCCAGGAGGTTAGCTTAGTATGCTTCTTAGTTAGCCTCTAGCTCTGGCAGGTGTATTCTAGTTAGTGGAATACATATGCCAGAATCTTGGAACATGTGGGCGATGATGGGATAAGCCTTTAAGGCGTTCCCTAGGCAACATGCACCAAGAGGTGCGCATGACCACTAGGGTCATGCGAGAGAGAGAAGGAAAGGCATGGTGCGCGATGATGGGACATCGGTCGGATGCTCCCTATGCCACGATGTGGGGGGCGCACACCTGGCCGTAGGGGGGTCATGGTGAAGGTCAAAGTGATCATGTGCAATGATGGGATCGTGAGACGTTCCCTAGCTTAAAACCCTTGGGGCATGATGCACTAGGGGTACTCGGCACCGGGTAACCGAGTACAAGGTAGCACTTGATCATGGGCAATGATGGGATCATCTTAAATGGTCCTTAAGCTCAAATCCAAAAGGGCCATGATCGAGTGCAAGGTATTGGTAAGGGGGGTGGACCCCTAAAACCACAATTTTATTAATTAGACTAACGTAATGTGCTCCATGTGCAGGCAAGTGAGAAGGAGCATCGAGGTGGAGCGCATTACGAGAAGATGGGGGGGAACCATAATTTAGATTATGAACCCTAATAACTCTTATAATAATGTTTTGAATTATTGTAAGAAGTAACCTTGTTAAGGCTATATAATTTTGTATAAGTACAAATACAGCCTAAATTTTGATGTTTAACTTGTTAATAGGAAGTTGATCGTTTAAAATTAAGTGTATGCTTCGTGTTGTTTTGCAGGATCGAGTAGGCTCGTCACCTTAGCGCAATGCTGAGGACAGCATTGTTCTAAGGGGGGGAGAATGTGACGTTCCAGAGGAATATACGCTATAAATACGTATATTCCTGGACCCGTCACCATACAAGTCTACCTAGGTAGCCTTGTATGCCTTAGAAAGTGGCAAGGGGTGCACATCTAAGTTAATTACTTAACTTAGATAACCTTAGGATAAGACCCATTTCCACATGGCCTTATCCTATTGGGAGACTGCCACACGGCCTAACCCTAGTGGTGCCACATGGCATCCTATGTGGACCCACATCTATATTAGCTATAACCCTAACCCTAAACCTCTTTCCCTGACCTAGCACCTGAACTCTCATCTAAGTGCCCGAAACCCCGTTTCGAGCATCGTTCGTCATAGCCTAGCCTGGAGCAGCAGCCCCTGGAAGGTGCGTATGATCGTTGAGGGAGCAAGTCTTCGAACCTCGTCAAGGAGCATGGAGACGCCAGGGATGGGAGGGAGCGCTTCTGGAGGAGGTAGGTTAATAGAGTTCATGTTAGTTCATCTGGAAGTTAGCATTCCAGATGGGTTGGTATTTCGTGTCTAGTGTAGAGCCACCCTAGAACCTTTGTTGAACATCTTGAACCCTAATCAAGGAACCCTAACTGATAGTTAGATATGTATGATTAGGTTAAGATGTTCATATGATGTTGTTCATGATGATTATGTGATGATGGTTGATCATGTTGTTCCTCTTGTGTTGGGAGGGGGGGTAGAGACCTAGGGCCATATGTAGTATGCTCCTAGTGTAGATCCCTTAGTTCCTATTACTTACTTTGCGGCTTTGCATAGGAACCCCAGGGCTATGGGAGCTATGATGTGACTCAGCACCACACAACGGGCTAGAGGCAAGATGGAGGGTGGATCCCCCGAGTGGGGGCTTCGGGGGATCCCATAGTGGGCTAGGCTTATGGTGGGTCACTTCCATTGTGGGCGAGCATAAGTCCCACACCTCCCTGGGGCAATGGTGTCGCCTGCCTCTCAAGAGTTGCAAGTGTCGCCTTGGCTCTTGTTTTGGGGTTTCGGTCTGGTGCGAATCGTGTGCCGACCACGATTCTCTAGCCTCCCCGGGAGCCTCATGTGACCCCGGAAGGGGAGATGCAACCCTTCCTACCTCGGCTGACCCGTGGAGATGCAACCTCGGAGTAGTCCCGATGGGTGATGCCATGGGATTACGTGTCCTAAGGTTAGAGTCACGCCACGCCTTGATCTAGCCCATCCGCAAAGTATGCACTGTGGGGGCGGATGGAGTGGTCAACCCTAGCCATTGTCTTATGCCAGCCCCCATTGTTATGATTCGGTTACGCTCTATCTTGAGGCCTATCCAGTCGGTCGACTTCCTTTCGTGTCGGAGCCCGGGTAGGACCTCTCATGTTTTATGGCATATGATTATGTTCTTTGCATCTATGGATATGCGATTGAGCTACCCTTCGAGGTAGCATATTGTATTGTATTGCTAGTTCTGACGTGTTTATGCTTCCGCTGTGATAGGAGCCTATAGGGGAAGGGCGCGCAAGACACCTTCGTGTCCCCTTCCCGCACTACGGAGCTTCCAGAGTGCGGGATAGACGGAGGGCCTGTGCGGTTGTTGAGCCGGACGGGGGATTTCCTGCCGAGTGTACGGCCGGGCGCCGTATACTTAGCAGGGAGCGTCACACATACCATCCAGGTCCGGGGCTTTCCCATTGGCAAGACGCTGTAAGCCTTGTTCCACGTCCGAATCTGTGATTTCCAGCACTGGGTATGTGCACCCTGAGGGTCGTATAGCTGTTGCAAGTATTGCCTCCACTGCTCGGGAGTGATGTTCCCTGTGGGCTGTACTGGCTTTCTAAGAACCCTTCGCCAGAAGGTCCTGGGGTGACGTTCCAGGAGATAAAACATTTTTCTTTGATGCGCTTCAACAATATAGGAAAAAATCAATGTCTATACATGTCATTATCTAATTTTTACAATTTGCAATATGTATTTTTGATAGGATCTTTATTTGATTTGCATGTTATAACTTTAGACTAGGGCCTACATTTTTAGTTGCTTTCCAAGTTTCATACTATACACAGAATTAAAATTATGGTTTGACGTTTGCAGAGATGGCCCCGATGAAAGAAAAACTACACTATCGAGCTAAATCTAGATGAGTTCTGAATACTGATTGTAGGTCCTACTATTTAAAAATATTGGGCTTTTCTTTTTATCTCTAAATTTGCAAATCAACCATGCAATTTATTTTTAACATTCAAAGTCTATATGCACAAGGCTTGGCACGAGTTAAGGGGACCATGCAAAAAGCTTAAGCCAAGAATGATTAGGAGCAAGGTGGTGTTAAGGGGAAGATGTGAAAAGTTTAAGCCAAGAATAATTACGTAATTTTGATTACCATCCATGTTCAAGACATTTTTGCCACAAAATCTTGAGGACATGAGGTAATGTCGGGTACCAAATCGTCCTTGATGCAAAATAGATGACAATAGTGCAGGTTCAACTCCTGCATGTTCTTTCGCATCTCAAGGATGTCCAGAATTGAAATCTATTCAACTTAGCACAAAACTTTTTTTGCACCGGGTTGGAGAAGAGAAATGTTGCGGCCGCCGCGATAAATTTCTTGTATATATAATTACTAGAGATTGAATTAGATATATCTATCGTTCTCCCAAATAGGCCTTTTTTTTTTTGCCTTCTATGCCCTTACAACCCCAGGTGTGGCTCCCTCCTGCCAGCAAAGTCGACCTGCCCCCGCAACGCTCAGGTGCATCTGCACCCTAGCATTAAGGTACGACGCTGCACAACCGATGTTAAAAAAAAAAAAAAAAAAAAAATCAATTGAACGTCAGTTTGTAGACTTAAGGTTTTGGTGAATCCGGCAGTGAGTTCTAGCCATAGCCTTTGTGGACACTTTGGGATGCTCCCAATTTTGAATTGGTGAGCTTAAAAAAAATGCAGAGAATATAGTGATCGAGAGCTTAGAGAGGTAAGTCCCCCCTGACCTATCATATATATATACAAGAATTTGGCGCTACGTATGTTTCTGGGAGTTGAACCCAGAGATATCCTTTAACATGGGCCCACGGTGTAGAAGGAATATCGAGCCCGTGGGATCGGTATTCCGTCTAACATGAACCCGCGGTGTAGAACGAATATCGAGCCCGTGGGATTAGTATTCCGTCTGCATCACCGGCGTGGAATGGAATGGAATTTTTTTGGCATACCTTAGTTATGGTAGGAGTTCTTTATAGACGACGTTTATTGTAGTGCTTGCTTTGTGTTCGGACTCAGGTGATTGGTGTATATAGTTGGCCATGTTCGAAAACTTTGGTTCATAAGTCGAGGACTATTTTGTCAAGAGACAACTATTGAATGTGGGTGAGTGGTGTATCATTTGGGGTGTCCAATAATATTTTGGGGCCATCCGATGCAAGCATATGCCAGAGCATATGCCACGCCATCAAATTCCAGCCTTTAAATGGAGGTCAAGATAGGGTCGAATCCCCTATATTTGACTTACCCCTATCAGCCAAGCACACCATTGAATAAATACAATCTCTGAAATTTGAAAGTTTGGCCAAACAAACAATGAGCCTAGGGAGTCGAACCCCAGTGTAAGTTCCGGCACTCATCCAAGCATACTAGATATCCCATAAGAGGGATGCCTAGTATGCTTAGGGGCCGAAGCCCACTAACAAAGCACACAGGTCAGTACCAACATATTATTTTAATACACAATTCTGTTAACCAATTGCAGCCTGCTCAAAGTTATTCAACACATTATTTATAAGCATTTACCACAACCAATTTCAGAACCAACAAACCATAGCTATTATACATCAAGCAACCTCTCACAATACAAATCCAGATGAAGGTTTATCAACTCCACACACAAAAACAGAAGCCAACAGAAGAAGAACATGTAAAGAAATCAGTTCAGAGCCGAGCCACTTTGTGCATGCCTAATGACTGCATCTAGTTGTCGTATTTCTTGCACAAGCAATACCCTCGCAAGGCTCATATGAGAACACAAGATGTGCAATTCAGAAACGGGCACCCCCAAATGCTCCCACTCCACAACAGATATGGCATTGTCAATGGACACATAGAATCCTCTAAGCTGCCGCCTAAGCAAGCGCAAAGATGCCGCAATCCTATACGCCTCGGTTCCAACCTGGATAACACTATTCACGAACTCTTGAGCAGAAAATGCTGCCTCAGATTCAGCCGAAAACACAACAGGGTCCGGATGGGATGCCTCTACAGCAGATGAAATAAAAGACTCAGGCAAAGACACAACAGGTTGCTCCACGCCAGCAACTGCTTCCCCATCAGTCTCCATAACTCCTGCAACTATAAACAAACAAAACTATGAAAACAAACCCAACTGTACATTCAAGAGCCAACCAAGTTCATCACCCAACAGCCATGGTACGATCACCCTTGTGCACAGGGATGTAATCTACACCAGGCTCAAGTATCACAACATCATCACTGTCTCCACTATAAGAAGCATCATGAATATTCTCGAAGTTATTATCTTGTTCATCAGCAGGAATAGCATCATCCCAATACTGCCTCCTCCCAGGCCCATTCCTTTCCACAGGTACAAAACCTGTTGGCAGGCCAAACAAGATGGTTCTCATATCTGATGGCATGCAGTGACTAGGATTGAGCAGGACTCTCCATGCAGCCCGGACACGGTGCTCATTGATATGGGTAGTGTTAGAAGGGATAATCCAAGAACTAGACAAGGTAAATTTTACAGAACGAATCATCTTGGCTAGCGTATACAACAAACTAGCAGTCAATCTACGGTTCCCATGGTAATTCACAAAATGGGCAGCTCGATTCAACAAGTTTTTGTTATCAAGCACAACTACATTTTTCGTATCACCAGCTCCTCATCTCAAATACAAGTCCTTACCTTTCTCGATGGCAGTCTCACTCACATTATAAAGATGGCAGACATAATGAACTTTTCCCACATCCTTCATACAGTACCCAATCATACCCTCAAAACAATGAAGACGAGTATTTTTAAGGGCTTTGCATACCAATATCACACCAGGAGGCTTAGAAACCCAATTGAAATCTCTTTTTATGGCATCATTCATGGCCCTAAGACTCTTGAACCGGGCTCTAAAGACAGCCTGACAATGCAAATGATCTACAGTAGCACCATGCTCCATGGCCACAACTCCAGCAACACACCACCGATTGCAAAACCCCACAAGACCATCATAAAAACTCATGGGCACATCTTGCCCAGACAGACCTAAGGTAACACTCACATCTATGGCATTCCAGTCCTGCTCAACAGAAAAACCACCATATCCCCCGGTCTCACGCTCTTGGGAATTGGAAGAACTCAGGTTTATAATGTGGCTCAGAGAACCAGGGATAGAGCAACCAACACTCTTCCCTCTTCTCGCTGCCCTCTTCAGAGACATAATAATGTGGCCGAAATTTATAGACAAAAACAAAGGGAAGAACACAGCCGGCTTACTTCAGGCACAAATCCCCTTCGACAAGACTCCACCTCCGCTCCCCACCAAGCAACCCCACCCCTCCTTATCCGAAACCCCAAAAAAGAAACAAGCCCAGAGCCAGGACACATAAGAACCTCCGCCCTCAGCATCTCCGCCATCCCTGGAGCACACCACGGCGGCACTACCAGTTCCGGCCAACCGGGCAACAGATGCTCGTCCTACATTCCAGGGTTTCGAATCCCCCCTGCCAACGTCACCAAAATACCATACTCATATATGAATACTTATACACACCATTAAAAACCTTAGATCATGTGCGAAAACTTTGGTCCATAAGTCGAGGACTATTTTGTCAAGAGTTAGTCCTAAACAACTATTGAATGTTGTTGAATAGCCTGGGCATAGTGGAAGTTGGCATCTGTGAATTGTCTGGGGCCATTTGTGAGGTTGGTAGAAAAAATCGACTCGAATGATAATCAAATCACAAAACATAACTTCAAAATGGAAAGGCAAAAAAAGCTCTAGCTCTAGCAAATAATTGTCAACAATAATGTCCGCTCCACGTGAGGATATTCATTGATGGTTTATTAGGATTCTAGTCTTGAATCAACAGCACCATCAATAATAGCAAATGTTAGTCTCATCAGATTTTTGCTTAATGCTCTACGTATTTTCCATTTATAATATAAAGGGTTATATTAACACTTCATTCAACCCGATATTACTAAAATTCGTATTTTCCACTAGAAAGTATCCATTTGCAGAAAATAATCAAGCCATCAATGATATTTAGATAGCCAGGCATCGCTGTACATTATTACATATGTTAAGCCATTGATAAAGTATAATTGTATTAAACTCTGGCTTTCAAAACGAGCATGGTTCTTCACCACTAACACCTCTATTTTGCAATTGCCTGGTTTCAGAAACTCGGCAATAACATGCCCTTGTTTGTCAACTTTAATGAAGAAGTTTTCACCCACTAATGAAGCATTCTGAATTCATATTCTTCAGCTGTAGTTATGTAATGAATCCCTGGCAAAGCTTGATAGTCAATTTTTCTGATAATCTTTAAGTAGCGAACGTGCAAAAGGAATAGCAAAACTAGAGAAACAAACATGTTCATTGATTCGAAACTATGCTTATATAACTGTATGGCCCCCATTCAAAACTATATGACCAATATCCCTGCAAAATTTCACGTTGCATATTTTGTCTTCTACACATGAACGATGTGCTTACTTCATCCAAATTATTGCAATGCTCCGCGACCCTAGTATGCTACAATAAATTGCCAAGCACAAAGAGGCAATAGAATTTAGCTGGTTGCCAGAAACTTTAAAATGGTATCTCAAATCTCACTCGAATCGAAGGATGCTTTTCAGGTGCAGTAGGGAGACTGAATTGAGCTCTCAACATGTACTCCTGATGTATAAATATTACCCATCCTACAACTCGATAATTCTAGGAAGGAAGCTCAAAGACACAAAAATCAACAGGATATCTCCCTAGTGCAGCAGATTCAAATCTTTTCGAAGTCTCTCAATTAGCATCAGCAAATTTGGCTGTGAAAATTTCATACACAACATATTGTGCCTATTTTACATGGTACTTATAAGCATGGCCTTCAGAGTTGGTTTCCTAATGTATACGTGCCTTTTTGTACAAAGTTCTTAGTTGCAGATTAATTTGAGTTTTCTAGACTTGTTTGTCTCTTATTCTTAGTTTTTAGTCTCCCGTTGTAGTTCATTTTTTAGAGATTCTCTTCTTAGGTTTTGTTGAAGGGTTTTAGAGTACTTTGAACTAGGGCTGCAGAGTCTTTTTAAGCTTTTGGTACATTAATTTATGTAAAGTATTTTTTTTAGTTGTTAGTCCTGTACGTACTGGTACAGGACTATTTATGCACATAACGGACCAGGCCAAGAACAAGGATCCACGGACAGGCACAGGTCAATCGTCCAAGGGCCCGCAGAAGACCAAGCCGCCGCAGACCACGCAGTCAAAGGCCATGCCCGGGACCAAAAGGAGGCGCACAGAGAAATGACGCGCTGTCACCATCTGCGCCATTTCAGGGTCTCAAGAGGCACCGCCAACGTTCCTGCAAATCAGGCCTCCTTCCAGGAGTCGGCACCGAGCCTTGACAGAGTATCTATATTGGGCCAAAGGCCATTGTACTATATATATGAGTAGATCTAGCCCTCACGGGTTAGATGAGTTTTTGGTCTTATCTCACTTCTGCTTTCTCTTGATTGCGAGAGCTCATGTATCACAATTGATATCAAAGAGTTTTGCTCTCTTCATTGCGTTTTCCATTGTTCTTCTTGTTTTTTCTCTTTTTCCTTCCTTAGTTTCTTTTGCAAATCCCGCGTGACACAGCTACCGGATTCTCCTATTTGATCCATGGGTCCTCACAGCAGGGCTGTCTTGCAAGAGTTCCCGAACCCAGACCCCAAACACTGTCGCCGCTGCCGGGTCTGATTTTCTTTTCCTTCTTTCTTTTATCATGTCTGCCCGAGCTTTCACCCCAGAGGAGCTTCTTAGCCAGACGGTGTCTCGTTTGGAGCGCCATCAACGTCGCGAAGTTGCTCGAGATATGTATGACACAGGTTATGATATTGAGGGAGGCCATATTCGCTCACGAGCTCAATCGGCACCACCTACTCCTCGTGCTCACTCTCGTTCTGGCTCTCCTCCAGCGTGTAAACATTGTTCCCAACCTTAGTCACCTCATCATACACCTGTTCAGCAACCTCCAGTTTATTTCCACACTCCCGAGAGTGCCTACATTCATATCTCCTCTGGCCATACTCCTCTGCCTTCACAACCATCATCTCCTCCTGGTGGAATGGGTTACCCCCATGTTTCTTTCGGCCCTCCCCAGGTTCAGACATATCCTCAATCTCCTTCTTTTCAACAGACTCTTCCAGTTTACACTCTTACTGATCTCAAACCTCATGACCACGGACCCCAAGGTCCTCCACCACAGGAACCTCCTTTTGCACATCTTCAGGGTCTTTCTGCTCCTTTGCCACCTCAGACGGACTCCATGGAAGTTCCACCCCATTATGTTCCTCCTTATACACCGCCTCTCTATGCACAAGGACAGTCACAATCTTCTTTTCAGACTCTCAAACTGACCTATCCCACTTTTGGCAGTACTAAAGGCAAACCATTGGATCAAAGTGCTCAAGCCCACATGGAAGAATTTGAGGCTCTGGCTGTCCTAAATGGTCACGCTCAACCTCAATTGAAGTTCCATATCTTTTCCACCACGCTGCGTGGATCCCCTCATCAATGGCTCATGGCAAACAAAAGCCATTGGAAACAAAACTGGACTGAAATGAAGACTACTTTCCTTTCTCATTATGGCACCACCGATGATGATCAATTTCTTCTCAAGCAACTCAATGATCTTCAACAAGAGCCCACGGAATCAGCCCGGGATTTTGCGGATCGTCTTCACATTCTCCTCAGCAAACTTCAAGAGTACCCCACGCAAAGCCAGATCCTCGTCTGGTTCTAGAGGGACTTCCTCCGGCTATTCGTCTCATGACCGAATACCTGCGCCCCAAGACTTTGGAGCAGGCCATCGAACTTGTCAATCATTCAGTTAATGTTTTCTCTCGCGGTGTGGCCCTCCAGGAGCTACCCTTCATTCCTCCTGTCATGGTACCTCAGACTGCTGTTCAGCCTCAACACTCCAATCCTCAACGCAGTCAAATTTGGTGCCACATCTGCAAATATCAAGGCCATTTGGCCAATGAGTGCAACTCCACCAATGGCCCTCCTCATTGTAAACGCTGCAACATGTGCAATCATGCCACGGAAGAATGCATTCGTACTCATCCTATACCCTTCCGGCAAAAGATGGTTTATCAAGTCCAGACCACGCCTCAGGATGAGTTGCACTCTGCGTGGTGTAGAAGAGTGGTTGCTGAGCGTCATCAAGCAATGGTTGCTTCATGACGGCGTGTACGTCCACTGTTTCTGGAGGAAGTGCTGTATCTGAAAAATCAATCAAATCTGTTGCGTGGATTTGTTTGTTGCACGTCCATCAAGCACTTCTCTATCTGATCAACAAATCCACGACCACGGGCAGAATTGCTCGTTGGGTCCTTCTTCTGCAAGAATTTGCTCCTTTTGAAATTGTTCATAAAGCAGGCAAATCTCATGTCGTCCCGAATTATCTCTCACGCATTCACACAGATGATCCCTCCACGGGAGTTTCAGATGCTTTTCCTGACGCTCAGCTCTTTTTGGTCACGGCCACGCCACACTGGTTTCATAACTTTCAGCAGTATCTCCTCACAGGTGCTCTTCCATCAGAAGACCCCACGCTCTCTCCAGAAAAACTAAAATCCCATCACCGTCAATTTCTCCGTGAGGTCCGTGACTACACCATGGTTGCAGGCCATCTTTACAAACGCGGCAAGGATACAGTCCTCCGCCGCTGTGTTCTTCCTCATGAAGTGCCTGATATTGTTCGAGAAGCACATGAAGGGCTAGATGGAGGTCATTTTCATGGTGACACCACGACACGCAAAATACTTCTCGCAGGTTATTTCTGGCCCACGCTCTTCAAGGATGCTCACGCTCACGCCCGCACGTGTGATGTATGTCAGCGTGTGGGTCGGCCCACGGCCCGTGACGCTCTCCCGTTGACGCCGGTCGCCATGCCACTTCCCTTCAGCAAATGGGGAATGGACTTTGTGGGACCTATCGACCCTCCTGCGCGGCACACCCGTGCCCGCTACATTCTGGTTCTCACTGATTATGCTACCAAATGGGCGGAGGCTTGCGCACTTCCAAACAACACGGCAGCAAGCACAGCCAAGGTCATCTATACGCAAATCATCACGCGTTTTGGCTGTCCCACGGAATTGGTCAGTGATCGAGGTGTTCATTTTGTCAATCACACTATCAAGGAGCTGACGGATTGTCTGCTGATCCATCATCGCAAAAGCACACCTTACTATCCTCAAGGGAATGGTTTGCTGAAAGCACCAACAAGACTCTCATCACTATTCTGAAGAAAATCTGTGATGCCTCTCACACAGATTGGCAAGAAAAGTTACCTACCGTTCTTTGAGCTTACAATTGTTGTTTCAAGATTGCTACTGATCATACTCCTTTTAAGTTGGTTTATGGTCAAGAAACCTTGATGCCCTTTGAATATGTTCTTCCGACACTTCGTTTTCAACTTGCTACCACTCATAACCCACCTGCAGCTCTTCACGAACGAGTTTACCAACTTGAACAATTGGATGAACTTAGGAGAGATGCTTATATTCGGGTTCTTCATCTTTACATGACAAACATCTGAAGACCAAAAGTTTTCAAGAAGGTGATTTGATTTTTCTTTATGATTATCGTTACAAAAATTTTCCAGGGAAGTTAAAGTTCAGATGGCTTGGTCCTTATCAAATTGTTCAAGTTGTACAACCCAGCGTCTTTCAGCTGACCGAATTAGATGGCACTCCATTACCTACACTGGTTAATGGCTTTCGCCTGAAACAATTTCATACAGAAGATACAGACAGTCATACACATGATGCAAACTAAAATTCTGACTCCACAGATAGTGACTAAAGCGGCATGTTTATATTATAGGAGGAAACTTTACAAAATGTGGGCAGAGCCCATCTACTTCCGCTATGGGCAGAGCCCTATTTACAAAATGGGCAGAGCCCTATTTACAAAATCCTAAGTTTAAAAACCCTCTACTCCGGGTTGGGAGCAGAGGTAATGTGGAGGATCTGGTAGACGCACTGGTCATGATCCCAGCGCAGGTGCACCACCACTTCGATGGCAGTGGTCTTTGGGTCGGGATGCTCCGCCATCCCGCTGCACCACCCGTCCATTCGTATGCCGCGGTTGCGGCACTTCCAGAGGTCCATGGCATTCATCTTACAGGTTATCCATTCTTGGCAGCTTGTTGGCATAGTGCACTCGTCGTCCATGATCACGAACTGGTGTCTCCGCTTCGACCCCTGCTCGTCTTATATAGCCCAACCGACTGGAACCAGGTCAACGTGGACCAATCAAGAAATCGACCGACGTGGTTGCAATGCAAAGCTCCTTCTAATTCCGGAATCTTTTCTCACGCCGCATATCTAGCCATGGTACCTTCTGACACTTCCTTTTTATGATATCCCGCTTCGAGTTGCCGGCATTAAATGACATTCCTTCCTTTCACGTCCGCCGGTCATTAATATGCGTACCTTCGCCAGCTGTCACATCAGATCGTTCCTTCACGTCGCATCTCCACCGTTCGTCGTTTTTCCTTAACTGTTTTGGGACTTAGCCAAATTTTCGACTCCAAATCGACTCTCTTGCATCTGTCGCCACATGGCACCATCCACGGTTGCTGTTTTCTTTTCATCACGCCCCTTCGCCAACACTTGTGCGCCCTAAAACCTTTTCGTCTCTCTTCGCTTTCGTCTTCTGCTCTCCGCCCTCCGGCCACTCAAGACAGTTCTTCCAAATCATGGGGGATTCATACAGAAGACCCGTATAAACCTAGTGAGTGTATGGAAGGGGGTTTTTTCTCGACGTTTTCGTACGTATACTAGGGTTTTAAATCCCCCTCTTACTGACATTCTAGTGTGTTTTATCCACGGAAGGGGTTTTTTCCAATACTTTTGCGTACGTATATAGGGGTGTTTCTTCTCACCTTAAGCACGCAGGTGGCATATGCTCACGTGATAAAGGTGAATCCCCAGTGTTCCAAATTCTTTCCGAAGCTCTTCATCATGGCTGTTGCACCAAGATTTCCTCAACTTCAAACATCCGCTCCACGGGATCCGGCTCTTTTTGAGTCGATCAACTTCTCCACACCCACTTTTCGGGAAGCCCTAACAGGTCCAAGTCGAGCTATTGCAGAACGCCATGGCCTGTATGAATTATCGAAACAAGACCTTCATGCACCTAATCCGGAGCAACTCCGACAGTTTGTGGCTCACATGGTCAACACCACGGATGGATATGCCACCAAAGTCGATCAGACCAACATTTCGCTTACCACGAGTCTGCTTTCTCAGGTATTTCAGATTCCGATTCATAGACCTTCTCTGTCTTGGATGCCATACAGGATCAGGATGTCTCTGAGTATAAGGCAGCTCCTTATCAAGCTACCGTCCATCGGCTCATCAACATAGCAAAGACCCACGATTCGTTTGTCAAGTTTCTGTGGCGAAAATTCTATGGGTATTCCATCAAGAATACCCATATCAATAAACAGTTCTACAATGTTATCATCATGGCCATCCACTCCACTCACCATATTGATTGGACACAAATTCTGTTCCTCAGACTTCTTCATGAAGTAGATCGCATCAGGGCAGCCCCTTCTTCTGGCTTTGAAACCTCAGTGGGTGCCCATCTTCAAGCCCTAATCTGTCATTGCCTTCCTCTTCCTATTCATGGGTCCCCTTCCAATTCTCGTACATCCACTCATACATCCTTCCATTCCATTTTAAAAAACCAATCAGGTTACAGAAGCACAGAAACAAAAAGTAATTGATGATGCAGAGATTGCCACGCTTCGCCTCCATACTCCTGGGCAATCCACTTCACAGGGCACGCTCTCTCACAGACGGTTCCGTGATCAATCACGTCTCCTGCTCGAGAAGGACAATCAGATCCGCGACCTCGAACATCAACTCCAGCAAGCTGTTCAATCAGCTGAAGAAGCCCAAAATAAACAAGAGGGCTATATTGATGTTGCTAGCCGCATTCCTGTGGATTTCTCTACTCCTTCCAGTTATCTGGATTATGTGGTTGCCCGACGCCACCTTTTTCTTCTCCTGTGGTACGCGGCAGATGGACAGGTTAATGCACAGCCTCTCCGCAGCACAGACTTTTTACGGATTTGGCCAGACCTTTCCATTGAAGATAAAGGCCTGCTCTGTGCCCTCTTAGTTTACGAGCAGATCCACTGTGAGGACACGGATTTGTTCATCTTCAGAGTTGTTCAGCCCATGGCTTATATTTTTCATGATTTCTACCTAGCTGACACTCAGGACAAATTTCGTGATGAAGCACATCGCATTTTTGAAGGCAATCCTCATGCCCACTGGTTGTTATTCGGTGCTTCGATCGGCTCCCGAAATTGAGTTCGGGGAGCCGGTAGGGTTAAGTTTAACCCGTGAAAATCGCCAGCGAACCCGCCATGTTGACGTGGTGCTACGTGGCACTACCTACCGGGTTCGCCCAAGCGAACCCGAACCGCGGTTAACCAAATGTGCGAACTGGCAGTGCGTTTATTACCTAGGGGCATTTATTACCCCGCGTCTTTGGGTTCGCCGCAAGCCGAACCCAAATGCATTTATTGCCCCTATTTAGGTAGGGGTGGGGCATTTATTACCCCTATTTCGGGGCTCCAGACCGCAAAAGAAGGGGAAGCACATGGGATTGAAGCGGCCAGCCAGGATTGAAGCACCGAGGATTGAAGCGAGATTGAAGCAGCCCGATGGAGTTGTAGAGTCGGCCAGTTCAAGGGGAAGCTGGGGAAACTAAGAACGAAACAGAGAGCAAAGCAAGGTGGGTCGGGTCTGCCCAGACAAACCCCCCCCGGGTGGATCGTAAAAGAGGAATAGCAACAAGAATCAACTCACGGTGTTGACAGACCAAACAGCTCCAAGGCAACCGTATGGGCAAATACTATGTGGCCTACCACACCGGGCTATGCTGCAAGCGAAGCCGCATTACGAGAAATCATAGATCACAAAGCAGAAAAACCGCATCAGATCCAGTCATGACGGACAAACTAACTACGACCACAAAAATCCTGCCGGGAACATCCCGCCCAACATAGCCGGGCTAAGGCCGGGTCAAACACTCTGAGGAAGTAAGGCAGAGCCCAGCGGCTAAAGCATCCGGCCAGCGGCTGTGAGTCCGTTGTGGGAAAACTGCGAAGGCCGAACTATAGGCGATCACGCCCGGCCAGACCGATCGACACGGGGTTCGCCGAAGCCGAGGTACGGGTGGGATTCTGAGTCTGGCAAATCTGCGGCGCCCACTTAGCGCATTGATCCGCTGGCGGCGCTGGCAGTTAGCGGGGTTTGGGTTGCATTAGCGAACCCGGCCCGGCAATACCCGCATGACGATTCGCCCGCAAACCAGATACCCGTCCCGAGGCGGGTTAAGGCAGGCGATTTTTGGGGTTCGACTGGGCAAACCCGCTTGGCACTTTGACTCAATTTCGGGAGCCAATAAAGTGGGCGGTTGTTATTGGAAAACAATCAGTATTCTGAGGATCCCTTTCGGTCCAACACTCTACGCGAGTACATGCACGAGCTTGCTCGGCATTTACCTCTATGGCAAAGCAAACACCGTGGATAAGGAAAAATTTAGCACATCCTGAAGATCTTCCCTTTGCACAGATTTACATGCAGCACCTCAGTGGCTATAATTCCCTGAGTGCTCTTCTGGACAGCAAGACCATACCCACGGGTTGGGTTAATCCTCCAGTCTATACTCAGCTATCTGCTTCAGACTGGGATCAGTGGTGCCGTGCTCTGGATAAAGATCTTGTTCGAGAATTCAGGGGAGGGCTCGCGGCCCCCGCCCGGTTTGGCTCAATCTCCTTATGCTTCATTAGGGGCACCTGCACGCCTAAGGTTTCTTACCTCAGACTGACGTCTTCCGTTTTGGACAAAGATCCTGGAAGGCCACGCTGGGTGGACTCCTCCTTAGATCTCGACGGATCTCCGATGGGATCCGCGTTTTGTTCGATGCTCCACTTGGGAAAATGGTGCCACCCTGGACCACACCGAAAATTGGATATATATTGCCAATGAGCGTGGTTGGCAAACGCCCGCTCATGCTGTCCATGGCCTTGATGCCTTCTTGGAGAATGCTGCCACCTCACCGGATCCTTGAGTTCCACCGTCAAGCGGGCTTCGTGGCTCTCAAGTGCCTCCTGTTAAGCTCGCTAAATCGGCAGCGTCCTATCTTTTATTGCAACCCGAATGCCAGCGTCAGTGCCTTCGGCCTCCAGACCTGCCTTCTCATGGAATGCCCGTTCGTCCCTTCTGAGGCACATGCTACCCTTGAAGACATGGTACGCTCCGGATTTCTCATTGACGCTCATCCTGCCATTGGGCTCAACACTCCTGAAGCTCTTCAAATATGCCAGGATCTCATCGGCAAATACCATAATGGCGCCCGTCCTCATTCCCGTGAGGATGAATTTCAAACTGCCGGGTTCCCGCCATCAGAAACACTTCCTCCTTTTCTTCACCCTGAGTGTCGTTTGGTGGGGGGGAGTGTTAGTCCTGTACGTACTGGTACAGGACTATTCATGCACACGACGGACCCGGCCAAGAACAAGGATCCACAGTCAGGCACAGGTCAGTCGTCCAAGGGCCCGCAGAAGACCAAGCCGCCGCAGACCACGCAGTCAAAGGCCGTGCCCGGGACCAAAAGGAGGTGCACAGAGAAATGACGCGTTGTCACCATCTGCGCCATTTCAGGGTCTCAAGAGGCACCGCCAACGTTCCTGCAAATCAGGCCTCCTTCCAGGAGTCGACACCGAGCCTTGACAGAGTATCTATATTGGGCCAAAGGCCATTGTACTATATATATGAGTAGATCTAGCCCTCACGGGTTAGATGAGTTTTTGGTCTTATCTCACTTCTGCTTTCTCTCGATTACGAGAGCTCATGTATCACAATTGATATCAAAGAGTTTTGCTCTCTTCATTGCATTTTCCATTGTTCTTCTTGTTTTTTCTCTTTTTCCTTCCTTAGTTTCTTTTGCAAATCCCGCGTGACACAGCTACCGGATTCTCCTGTTTAATCCACGGGTCCTCACAGCAGGGCTGTCTTGCAGGAGTTCCCGAACCCAGACCCCAAACATTAGTACAAACCTTAAATCATTTTATGGTTTCCTATACAGACCTTGATGGGAAAATTAATGGATTTTGAAGTTGAATATTTTTAGATATATTCATAACCAATAGAAAATGTTCTGGACCTCGATGATTATTAGGCTTAGTGAGATCCATACATAATCAGTCTTTCTGCTCAGCTAGTAGTTTCTATCCCCTCTAAAGTATTTTATCTGAACTATTTTGTTGAGTATTATTTATAGTTGTTGGATTGTTTCTGATTGCTTCTATATTTTACATTACAATGTCCTAATTGTCATTTAAAGTTGCAAATCTTCACTAATATAATAAACAATGTTAAATGTATGTGCTCGTCTACTAGCTTCTATCCTCTCTAGAATTATTTTATTTAGATTGTTTTTCATAGTTGTTGAATTGCTTCTAATTGCTTTATATTTTACATTGAAGTATCCTAGTTGCCTTTTACCATTGCAAATACTTATATAAAAGTTAAATGTTCAAGTGCAAAGGGCAGTATATTGTATTAGAACTTGTGACTACCTTGGGTCTTCAAGAAATCAAGGAGTTTATGCTTTAGAAAGTATTTTCTTTTTTACGGCTTTATCGTAGTTTGTTTTGCATTGCCATGGTTGATAATTTGACGCAAATTTGTTTCTTAAGGTGTTTGGCAGTTAAGTTTCAATGTTGCTTTAGTCTTATTACATAAGGTTAGAATGTTTGATGCACTCAATTGTTGGAGCTCTTTGTATGTAATCCAGTTTGAATTGCATTTTCATACTGTTGTTTGTTGCAAGGGTCGATATTTTGGTGTTTGCTCCTACATTTTTCCTTAGTTTTGTTGAGCTGGCACACTCTGTCTTGATACTATCATCATAGTTGTCTATTGACCTTGGTTACTCGACTCACACAAGAGGTTTATAAGGGTAAGCTGTTTGGGACAACTCACCCTGTTTGCCCAGTAGATGCTATGACCAGTGACAGGCAGGAGCAACTCATCGGAGCAAACAAGATAAGCTAGACTAAAAAACTTACCCCTACAATATCATAATCAGTGAGTTGAAGTTGAAGAATTTTCATCTGATTTCTCACCTGCTTAGTCGATGATGCAGATCCAATGGACCCAACTCGAATTCTCTATTGTTGGCTCAACCGACATGGCTGCATGAGAATGCACCACCAGCAAAATATGCGACCCGATTATGATATTGAATTATTGGTGTTAAAATGCTTGTGCTTTGAGTTGTCTTTTAACAAGGATCTTAGTTAGTGTTAGGTTATCGTATTTTGGTGTAGTCGGGGGAATTGCATTTTTTAAGTGCATTTGGAGGGTCTCTTATGTGGGTTGTACTTGAGGTGTTGGATTTATGGTATATTGTTATTTGTTGGGTTTATCTAGTTGAGCCTATTGGATAAGGGATGTTGTAAGTTCTACCTTGTCATATATTAGAAATTAGTGTTGGAAGATGTAAAGAGTTGCTATAGATTATGGCTTGCTTGTCCCCATGTAGTGGATGCCTAAGAGGGTTTGCCCATGTGAATTAAGAGGCCCAAACATTTGCGTTATTTGGTCCAATTTTACTTTTAATCTTAGGTTTATTTCTCCACTTGATTCTTTCCTCTATATTTTAGACATGTATTTTCGTATCTCTTAGGCATCTTAGCCTTACTATTTCTCCACTTGACTCTTTCCCCACATTTTAGACTTGTGTATTTGTACCTCTTAGGCATATTATTCTTCTTATTAGTAAGTCAGCACTGCTAAGACAAGTGTTATTGCTTTGCCACACGGGTTAGGTTCATGTCAAAGTAACGTATGTTCACCATAACTTTGGCATTTATTTGTTTTATGAGCTTTCACGAGACACTTCAAGAATCAAGAGGATACATATGGAAGCTTTTGGACTTTTATGATGTTGATGGATTCTATTTGAAGTTTTGGGCTTCTCCTACCTGTTTATGGAATGAATTTGGAGGGGTCAATTTCTTTTATTAAGAGGGTTGTTAGTTGTTCTATACATCCTTGAGTTGTTTTTTGGCAAGGATTTAATTGTCTTGATCAGTTGCATTTCTTGCATTTTGAGTTAGGTATATGGGTTTATGGCAACATCTATTTTTGGTGATTTTAGAATGCATTCAATAGATTCGTGTATACGTTGGTTCTTTCCAAAAACATTTTGGGTTGTTGAGTTGAAGTGTTTGAGGAATTGCAGCTCCTTTTTTTGTTTCTAGTTCATTCTCTTTTGTAGGGATTTGTAGATTCGGGTAGGGGATTTATACACTTGAGACAGAATCAAAATGGCTGTAATTCAGAAGCAGCACCCTTTGCACTCAGAGGCGTAGAGTGTTCCAAACTGTTAGGTTGTGTAATGTGTGCCAACTGTGTTGGGTGTGGAGGAAATAAACCATCACTGCTTTGGGAAGAAGCCAAGAAGTTGACATTTTTTATGTGTATAATTGATATTATTCTGATTAGAGTCTTGTGGTTATCATGCAGTTTTGGGCTTTGATCAATTTCTTCATTGTTCCCCCTCTTGTTCTAAGTGTGAAGGCTTTGCGCTCATTGTCATGTATCCCTTTGTGTCTTGCATCACTTGTGCACTTGTCGACCTTTTTGATATGCTTAGAGACTTGTAGTTATAGTTCCCGTTGATTAGCTTTGATCAATTTCTTCCTTATTGCCCTTGTTGTTTTAAGTGTTGAAGGTCCTCCGATCATTGTTATGCATCGATTCATGTCTTGCACCACCTTGCGCACTCGTAGACTCCCTTGTGCCCCTTTATGACGATGTTTGGATTTGTTGGCTTATAATTAGGATCTTTGCTTACCTTATATAGCCATATGGGTTGTTCCAGTCCTTTTCTAACATCTTATGTTGGCTCTTCAATTTGCATGGTTCATTTTCCTACAAGGTATTGTTGTTTGTTAAGTTATGGGTTCATGTCATCATTTCTCTAGGATTTACTTATTCTGAGTGTTAGGATGAAGTTTGCCTTGACAAGGTTGGTAAGCATGTGCTTAGCACAAATGATATAACTAGATGCCTTGAGTATTGCACGAATTAATCTTGAGTCTTGTAGTTGTTGTCTAGTTTATGTATTATAGAGGTTTTAAATTGCTCAATTTATAAAATTTTAATGTTTCTCTCCACTATTCTTTTGTGTTTAGTTAAAATTTGGTAATTGCCAAGTCCTATGCTTGTCATTGCTCGTTTTGATACTTTTTTTTCATCCAAACCAAGTCCTATGCTAGTCATTGCTTGCTTTGATACCCTTGTTCATCCAAACCATGTGCCGAATTGTATGGTCCTTATTAGATTTTGATCATTAGATAAAGTCTATCATTCGAGATGAGATCATTAGGTTTTTTCTTTTCTGCCTCTTTTTTCAGCATGGTTGTTTGGTTGTGTTGGTTTCTACTGAGTGCGACTAGGCTCTAGAAGTGGGATTTATCTGTACTTCGAGATAAGTAGATAAATTTGCTTCTAAAGGCTAGTTGAAAGGTCTTCTATAGTATTTATACCCCTTTGTCCTAATTTCTCCTCATCAGCTGTCTATAGCCTCTCCCGTGGGCCCCTTGGGTTGATTGTCCCACCCACCCACCCTTATTGCGCCTTGTCTCAGATATTCCTCTTCATATGTTTAGGCCTTAATCTCGGAGCGTCGTATATATCGGACGCCGACATGTTATAGCCACAGGCATGTCCGTGGTATATCCGTGTCTTTAGTAGTGATAGCCTTCTTTGCCTCTTAGAAAGAAGGCTATCACTACTACGGGCAAGGCAAGGAAGGAAAAGTATTGGCCCACTTGCCAAGAGTAGTTATGTGTTTGATTGGACCATCGCGTCAAAAGGGGTCATGTGTTTGAGAGTGGCGGCTCTCGTGCCAAAAGTAGCAATGCATGTGATATGATGTTATAGTGGCCGTATGCCAGAGATGCGAAAGAATATAGATTGCGATGGCCCTTGTGCCAGAGATGTGGTAGCCCTTGTGCCAAGTATGGGCCTTCGTGCCCAGTGGATGTTTGTTCCTTGTGCCAGGAGGATGTCTTATTTTTTTTTTTTGCAGGTTCTCAAAGATGTTAGCGGACTTGTGATTATGGCATTGGAGTGTGCTTGTGATGAACATGTTTAAAGGATTTTACTGGGAGATTAGCTGGATGCTTCATGTAGCAGGGTCATATTTTAAACTATGTGGTGATGGTTGAAGAATCTTTCATAATAAATGTCTTATTTTGTTTTTATGAATTTAATATCTTTGTAATAGTAATGCTTTGATATTATTTGTGAGCCCAAAAAGGCCAGTGTGCATAAGGGACTTTTGTAAATATTGGTACATTGAAAGTGCTTGAAGAATGTGGTAACTCTGTTTTGGAAATAAAAGGGAGGGCCACACTGGCTTATTATTCATCATGATTGTTTGGTTGTGTTGGTTTCAGTTGAGTGCAACTAAGCTCTAGAAGGGCATGGTATGGAGGTTGCACAGAGCAATGTACAGGTTGAAACAATCTCCAAGAGAATGGTATCTATGTATGGATAGATTTCTAAGAGACTTAAGAATGATGGTAATCTTTACAAGTATCAAAACGAAAGCAATGTGCACATCATAGCCTTGTACGTGAATGATTGTATAACGGCAAGTAGTAACTTGAAATGGTTAAATCATTGCAAAAACATCCTGAAGGAAAGGTTCCAGATGTCAGATCTTGGAGAGCTCAGATACTTTCTTGGCATTAAAGTTTACAGAGATAGGGAAAAAAGAACATCAAATCTAAGTCAAGGGAAAAACATCATGGATATGCTCAAGAGATTTAGTATGCAAGATGCAAAACTGGTTAAGACTCCAATAGTCTGGACATAAATTATTTGCTGATGTAATTTGTGATATAGCAGTCATTGATATGCAAACAATTCCTTACGTGGAGCTTATTGGCTGCCTACTCTATTTGACAAACAATATAAGGTCCAATATAGCATTTGTGGTCAATTTATTGAGTAGACATTGTCATGACACAACTAATATGCACTGGATAGCTGCAAAGAGGGTATTCAGATACTTAAAAGGAACTCCGAATTTTGGCATCACATATAACAGTCAAGATCTTACTTTGTGTGCTTATAGTGATGCAGATTGGGGAGGAGATTTGTCTACAAATAAGTCAACAAGTGGATATGCTGTGTTTTTTGGAGGAAGTGTAATATGTTGCCCAATTCGTTTCGTATTGAGGAAGGATATTTTAGTAATGGTTAGGGCTAAGATTTTGGTATTGTATTGTACAAAAAATGGCATGTTTTACCTCATTTGAGGAGCTTAATTGGCTTAAGAAAAATGTTTCTAATTTGGGGTGGTTATTTTGGGGTGGTTATTTGTGGTTTTCTTTGTGCTTTTTACAATGGTATGCTTATGGGAACCTACGAGACAGTTTTTGGAGCGTAGGCACGAATTTTCTCCCTCATCCTGGTAGCTTCCTTAGCAGGGATTTTCTCTTGCAAGTAGGCTTCCTCTCTTTTCTTTTCTTTATTTCGATTTAAGCCTTCCATCATTATTCGAACCTGTGACTTCTCGGGTGACATCGAACAAGAGCTGTGACTTCACGGCCCAAGAGTTCCTATTCAAGCCCTTGTTCGATGTCGCCCGAGAAGTCACAGGTTCGGATAATGATGGAAGGCTCAAATCGAAATAAAGAAAGGAAAAGAGAGGAAGCCTATTTGCAAGAGAAAATCCATGCAAGGGAAGTGACGCTCTGGTTAGGCCCTGTTCCGATCAGAAGCTCTGGCCGACAAGAACGGCATGCCAGGATGAGGGAGAAAATTTGTGGCCTGCGCTCCAAAAGCTGTCTTGTGGGTTCCCATAAGCCTACCATTGTGACTTGGAAAAAGAGAATAGAATTAAGTATAATGGTATTGTGCAACATGCGAAGAATAGAAAACAACATCTGCTTTCTAAACATTGGATATTTGAATACCATTAAGCTACATTGTCAACTACAGATGGATTGATCAAGCCATTAGTCACCTAGAAATTCACGTATTTGAAGGAAGTTCTGCATTTGCTATCATTGAAGCTGCAGGAAGAGTAATTTAGTTCACAATTCAGGTTTGAAGGAAAATATTATTGTGTAGTATTGTTTCGTTAGATTAGAAGAGAGGGAAAAAACGCATGTCATCATTGATCCAATTTTAGAAGCGCCAGATATATGGCCTACATTTCATGAGACTACTGAAATAATACGTGTCATTTATAGATCATTTTGGATTGCGGCTCAGGAATGCAAGCAAAAAACGTAAACTGGATTACATAAAGTCCTATGAAACAGTAACAAGCAATTGGGAAAAGGAAAAAATGGAAAATAGAAGTGGCATTTTGTAAGACTAGTGGTGGCACAATTTGTGCATGAAATCACTAGAAGTGTGAGTTTGTCTTGTTGCAAGACTAGTGGTGGCACAATTTGTGCATGATATCTTATGCACCATAAAGATCCCGACAACTTTATTAGCAAAATAATTCCCTAGTGTAGCATAATTGTCACGCATCTTTCAAGGACTAATCTTTCATTTATTAACAATTAATTGTCACATAGTTTTCAAGGAATTTGAGCCTAGTATCTTTCAAGGAATTAGTCTTGCATCTACTATTCCCCTAGAACGACAATAAATTGTCACGTGGCTTTTAATTCAAGGAATTTGAGCCTAGAATTTAAGGAATCTAATATTCAATTTCTTTAATGATGAATGTGCTTTTTGTGTTGGAATTTTTTAGCTCGAATTGTTTTTGAGGTCCATTTTGTCAAATTTTCTGGTATTTATAAATTGGTTAATGCTCAATTATGCCTCTTTAGACACAAATTTACTGCAGAGCTTTTTATGCTTCAAACTTCTGTATTAAGTGATTTAATTCTATTGGAAATGGCGACCTTGTAATTATTATAGACTTATTATCTGGATGAACATTCTTCTAATTTATTTATATTCCTACAAGTGCCAATCATCAGAAACAACTAAAATTGCAACACAGCCGACTTCGGCACTAATAGTATTGATACCTTTTTTATGGGATGCGTCCATTTTCGCAGTCGGATTAAAATGCTACTCTGGTTCTGATAATAAAGTAAAATCCAACAACGAGTTGGTTTTAATCAATTTGATTTGATAAATTTTAAGAGGATGTTCCAAATACATATCCTCTGTGCCTCATGTGGATAGAAATTGCTTAAGAATAGATCAGGCATGGATATCATGAATGCCCCTTTGCTGGGTCTTCACATTTTTCATCCGATCAATCTGATTGATCCGAGGCATCATGTTGTATTATGGAACATTTTGATTAATACGAGACATCAATTTGCATCGTAGAATCAGAGCATATAATAGTATGAGCGGAAAAAAGGAAACAGTTAAGCTTGGCAATTATATAGCATAGCAATGGCAGTTTTTCAATTGATTGGACGTTCTCAGCTGCCCCTTCCTCTGTTGCATTCCTTGAAAAGGTACTATCTTTGGAATAGTGGTATAAATTGGTATCCAGTACAACATAATGCATTGTTGGAAAAGGACATTTTTCAATGAATTGGTCTCGATTTCTGTGTACTAAATCTTATGAATTTGGTGATACCATAGTTCTACTTCTCAACGTGTTTTTACTGCAGGCTTCCTGATGGCGCACATCATCTAGCCTGCACATGTGGAACTCCAGGATCTCTTGAAGGAGGTAGTAGCTTTCTTAACTTTGTCTTTTAACTTCAATCATACCTTTTGTGATGATATCGACACTCACAGGAGATGGTCCACAACCTAAGAAGTTTGAAGGTAAGTGGAACCAACACCCCTTAATACCATGGACTTTTATGAAAAGGAGAGCCGATTACATGAGAGAAGCTGAATCTTCTGTCCAAAAGATGGAAGAAAGAAATAGAACCCTCTTTCAACCGCCAGTAAGTGCATTCAATTTTATCATCTAAACAACTTAGAGTTGTTCAACTCTAACAAGAAGCAGTTACCTCCATATGCAGGCAATAATGGCTGGGATGCTTTTAGGCTCAGCAATCATTCTTCCTCTTGGCTTGAGCAAACCTTATTACGCTTGGTTGTCGTCATCAGTCAGCTTATTAGCAATGGCTGCCAAGAACATTCTTTTCAGTTTGGCTAGAACTTTTTCGATTAAACCACTACATCATTTCAGCTCCATGGCCCTATCATTGGCTAACCAATCTCAGGCCAAAGGGATGGAGGCAATTGTGATGAATATAAATAGAAGACTTAATAACCTTAGTTATATCCTTGATGTGCTGCTCGAGAGAAACCCATGCACGTGCGTGTGTTTCGACTAGTCTTATACTTCTGTACCTTGCAAATGTAATGGTATTTCCTGATAAGGATTGTGACCATCATGCAGGTATATATTTCTCCTTATGATCACATGCGTCCTACTTACATTTGTTGGTGGAATCTGCTTTCACTTATGCAGGTACGTAATTCTTAAATAACTTACGGGTTTTATTTGTTAAGAAATATTTGCAAGACATACAAGCACCCAGGGGGATGCACTTATACAAATGGGGGTATGCCATGTGCATGCAGAGGGTGACCAAAATCACCCCTGTGTACGATTTTTTGAAAGGCACATCCGACCGCTTCCATACAAAGTTTACCCCAAGTAGTGGCAAAAAAGCCCCTAATCCTACTTATATGTGTGGAAATGGGTTGAAAAAATCCCCAACAAGTCATTCAGGCACATTGTATGGCACCCACAGTGAATCCCCCTTGACAAGCACAATGGCTGTATAATTCAGCATGGTCCTTAGACCAAAAATGAGATCTCAAGAAACTGACATTTTCGGACTACAAAAAGAAAAAGGATCTCCACATTTTGACATTGTCTTGCAGCAAATAATCTTTATGCATTGATTTCACGAAAATCTTGGCATTTGCTTTGTAGTGTAAAGCGTGAAGTATTATCTGGCAGGAATTGTTGTAATATTAGAAGTATGAAACTATTATTACCTCATGATCTCTCGTCTTGCACCCTTTATCCGTGTTTACTTTATAACTTTGTTTCTGCTGATCATCTTACTAACAGATCATCAAATGTTCAACTCAAATAAATAGCTAGTATGCATTCCATACAGCATTAGTTTAGTTCACTCTTCATGAAAGGTTAACTGCTATAGATTTTCCTGAATTAACAGGAAGCAAAGGTTGGGAGACTCACTATGGGATGCATGGGCCCACCTCTGTAGTAGTAGTACCCACCTAAAGGTAAAGTTAGATTTGAATTTTTTTGCCTGTCCAACTGTTTATCTTGTTTTACCTTTCACTTAGATCTGTTCTTCACTTGCATTCAGAATCAAACTCTTTCAGAACGCATTATTGGGATGGCATTGGCTCTTGGAGGTTTATTCTTCTACTCACTGCTTACTAGCACAATGACGGCACAGTTTAAGGTCATTGACATGCTTATTGATATGAGACAATGAAAAAGTTTATACATCTGTTGCAACGTATGCCAATTTGTCTTATTGGAAAATACAGTGAAGCTATTTATTACATTTATATGTATTATGTAACAGCTTAGAATGGAATGGCTACGAGAAGGTGCCCATTCCCAAGTACGAGAAACTGGACATATTCTGATATGTGGGGTCAATGACCGTATTATCACAGTTCTAAGGCAGCTCAACAAGTCACATGAATTCGCATTACGTGTAGGCCAAGCTGATAAAAAGTATTGCAAGCGAGCTCTCTAAACTTTATCATAATACAGAGTAATCTTACCTATTGGCATATATCTGCAGAAGACAGACTGTCTTGATACTATCAGAACAATCCAAAAAAGAAACTGAGCGGGTGATTGCCTCCCTAGACAAGGAATGGCCCCTGCTTAATGTCCTTGTGCGCAGGTCGGTTAGTGGACAGTAGGCTTATCATGAAATTGTATCTGAAATTCAGCTTATGCCTGTTCCCACTCTGTTCACTCTGACTTCTTTGCGATGATGAAGTTAATTTAATAAACTAAAGTGTCAGTGGTCAACTCCAGTAGATACATAATAAGGTTGTTACAGAATGCCAGAGTTTGTTAGTTGATTAGCACTTATAATCAGTTAAACTTTATGCATAAGTATCTTCTTGATCAATACATCAACGGTCCAGTTTTTTTTGCATTTTTATGTCTGCTCTAGCAGCTTCTGATTCATACAAGTGAGGCCGGGATACAAGATTTTGTAAACGGTCAATAAGGAGCTGCTAGTGCCACATTTTAGATGCAGTGGCTTATTTGGCATGCATTCATTTCCGTATACTAAGGAAAACGTTTATTTGATGCAGTGGCAGTTTAAGCAGCACCTTCTCTTTTGAGAGTGTAGCTGCAGACAAGACACGCACCATTCTTATTTTTTCAAACAAGAAGGACATGTATGTATGTTGACTACAATATTCGTTTCCTATTTTCGTTTTATACCTTCAACCAGGATGTACACTCCATTGATAACATGTCGTACATTTACTATGTTTGCTTCCCTAATAATGAAATACCATGATTCGTTGAGGAAAGACTAAAACAGAAGGGTAACAGGGTATTTAATAATGTAACAAGCCAACAAATGACCAACTTCCCTTCATGAGGCATAAGAAGAGTTGCTCATACGCCCCCTAAGCACAACTATTCGAAGCACTTATATTGCATCTTTTATTTCATCCACTCTCTGTGAGGCCAAAAGTTGCGACAACTTGGCCTCATGAAACTTATTAGTCTTACTTGAGCAGTTTGGTATAGAATCTTCATCACATTGTTTAGGTTTTGAAGAGTGAACCTTCAACAACCCGATGATGTTATTAACATCGGACAACTACGCCAAACCAATTTTCGTATTTGTGGTCCTATGTTCAAGACTATTCTGAGAAACGTGCAATTATGACATTTAACTAGGTATGCAGCTGATGCTGATGTTGCTCTCTGCATGTTGGGCTTACAGCCATTACTTGAAGGTTATACAGGAAAAGTTATTGCAGAGGTGCGTTATTTTGCCCTCTAACGTGGTCAAGATTTTCTCATTTTGTTTCATGGAAAACTGATTGGGAAGTACAGCTATTGCAGTCCGATGTCCTTAATTTGACTTGTCTGAATAGTTATCGTATATAATACGAACATTTTACGGTCAGTCGTAGACAGAAAACATGGAGTCCCTTATTATATATTTCTTATGGGCCAGTTTCCATACATTAAACTATTTGTAGGTTTCTGAACTGATAGATTCAACCCGTAATACCGTTTGTAACTTCTGGAATAATAATGTTTTCTCATGGCTGTAGGTTTCCAGCAATAGCACAGGGAAACTCATACAGTCACTATCTCGGTCAAAAGCGGAGCCAGTGCAAAATCTCTCATCGAAAATCTTTGTTCAGTGTTCACGGCAGCGTGCATTGATTGACGTTTATTGCCAGCTTCTTGACCACAGCAGTATGTTCTGATTTAAACTGATACATGACTATCTGTTACAATCACTTAAGTAGAATAGTTACAGAAAATCACTTAACCTTGAAGTGAATTCTATGTTATTATAGGTATTACCCCTAATTGGACTTACGTTTAAGTTACCTTTTACATCTCATTGCCCTGGTGATTGCTTTGGATGAGGCTTAGCCACTTTGTGAAGAGAGCTGAACTTGCTTTCTGACTTGGAGATGTTTTATTTGGAGTTGCATGCCAAGTTGAGGAAAACATTTTATAATAAAAAAGATCAGTTGCATTATCTTGCATGTCACATATTGGAGCATTGATTTCAAGAAAATTTGGTTGCAGGGCAAGATTTGTGCTCCACAATGGATATCAGAAAGAATATTTCTATCCATGAGCTAGAGGCACAAATTATCCTTTCTGAAAGTAGAAAAGTGGCACTATTCTGGATGTAGGTTTCAAAACCAAGGATGAGTATGCAGTCAATGATTCCAAGCATAGGCACATCCTTGAATGAAGCTTGGAGCAGATTTAAATGCCATTATGAGACAAGAAATTGCAAAAGGAGACACTTGCTGGGAGATCAACCAAACGTTGTGAAGTTGAATGATTGCAAGGATGCGATCACTTCCTTTGCAAAAACCAGAGGAGTTTCATGTTGCTCTTGGAGTTGTATTTGAAGAGGATGAGTTGCTGCATCTGGTCTAATTAGGAGATCTAAATACGAGAAACCTTTCGATGGCAGGAGGAGGTGAATGCCCAACTATATGGCAGGAACTGACAGCAAAATTACAACAAAAAGCCTCAAGGTGAAGGACCACGATCAGAATGAGCACGAGAATTTTGGTTCATCGAAAAGTCATCAACAAGAAGAAAGCCCATATAAACAAAAATAAGATAGGGGACGCGAAGGAGGCTGTAGAGAGCAATATGGTTTTTACTACACAATTTTTTGAATAGAAAGAGCTGTCCAGTGGTCAATGATCCTTAAATAAGCACCCTAATGAAATTGAAATTCAAGAGAATCGGAATTTGCATGTATCAAAATTTATTAGTCTCGTCCCCCAAATACAATGCAAAACAGTTTGTAAAGTACATACAATGTCACAAATGACTCTGAGAGGAGCATTAGTTGTTTGGATAGTAACCCACATTACTGGTGATACAAGCCAATTATCTACTCTAAGTTCAATGACACGACAGACGCTAAAGGCTTAACAACTGCTCTTGCTAACAGATGTACAATGTATAATGTGGGACTATTCAGCTTCCTTAACAAAATAAAGAATTAGATAGTCTATACTCTTCTGCTGTCTAGAGCATTATGGCCAAGCTGAGAAGACGACTAGGACATCTTCTTATTAGGATTACAAATGGCAGCAGGGCATCATCAGCATGTAGAACAGTGGCGGGTACATAGCATGATACAGTGTCATGTATGAGTAATATGATACCAATAAGACGAGTGTCTAGGTTGTCGAGGTTTTGAAAAAGGCAATAATTTTTTTTTGATGTTTACAAAGTGTTGCCTATTTACAATGAATAACATCAGAGTGATTCCTAGATAAATGTGCAGTTTCTTGAGATCTGAAAATTCTCCATATCTTGTTGTTTACATTCATCGACCTTGAAATGCAGAATCTTTAACATGAAATTGTAATACGGTTAAAATATCTGTGGAAAAGCATGCTGATTTTAGACTAGTTATAAGACAGGTGGCCATACATCTTATGAGTTATACCTTTGAGATGTTCTATTCCTTTATTGCAGAGCAAATCATCAACATACGCAATTATCCTAGCCTTTTTGGTTTTCAATATCGCGATATTCGTAGAGGTTTCCCAGAGGTAAAATGTTTTTTCATTAAGGAATCAATGTATATATGCAACCCATTAATAACTGAAATGCTTGCTGCAATTCATAAATGCAGGCAATTATATGTGGCTTCATACGGGCCAAAAAAGTAAACTTCCATCCAGATGATAAAGAAGTTCTTCAAGTAGATGATAAGGTGCAAAGCTGACTGACATATCAATGTATTTTATTTTTCGCCGTTCTTAAAAGAGTCTTAGGTAGTAGCTGGGGCATTTTATTATGTTCTTTGAGATTCATATGTTACAAGGACTGCACAACTTCATTTACCTTTCCCATCTTCAATTGCTCTGCTCAATAAGTTCTAATCACGTAATAAAGTTGTAATAAGAAAAGTACTTTTAGCGAGGACTCTGAAGCTTCTATTCAGGGTGGATGATATATGGCCGTTATGTCAGGGAAAGGGAGAATGGTATTGAAAAATGCAACTGAGGAGTCTTATGCATGTGAAGTTATGCACGTTGATGACCATACATGCCCATAATTTAGAAAGGCAAAGAAGGCAAATATTCTTGCACCTTCAATAAAAAGCAATGGAAAGAAAAAAGAAAATATCTCCTCCTTATGAATACGATAGTACTGGGCTTTTATAGCTTGGTAGTTTCCCTTATGGTGCATCATCCTGTGGGCTGAAAGGATGAAAGATGGTACATGGATCTGTGAGGCAAAGACTTGTAAATGTGTTATTACAATGCAGCTGAGGGAACTACGTGTCTTTTATATGGGACTGCATATTGCAATGTTCACGCAAATAAAATGTCATCTGCTAGGAATGACGACTAGAATACTGTCACAGCAGCTAATTAGTTACAGATGTGTAGAAATATATATTGCATATTTCCTTTGCTGTCTAGTTGAAGTTAGAAAAAATATTCAATATTCATATGATTTTTGAATACAACTTGTTAATTTTTCAGCAAGTCTCATGGAGTTTTGAAGTGCTATATAGTGTTGGTTCAATATCTAATCGTGTCTTTTGGGTTTCAGTTACTTGTCATTGCACCAAAGCACACGCATAGCAAAGCACCAGATGCTCTCTTGGCCTCTACAATGCCAGAACCCCCTATGAGCAAGAATGTACCCATTAAAAAGGGTAAGCAGGTTGCTAAACATTCAAAGTCCTGCAAGGTGAGTAGAATATTTTAGAACATGGCCATGTGGATATGATGTTGGTGTTTAATATTAATGGTAACATGTAAGGTTTCGGGGAAGAAAGAATTGATTCTTATGCTGGGATGGAGAACAGATGTTTGTGATATGGTATTGGAATATGATGAGTATGTTGGACCAGGAAGCGAATTGGTAAATACCAAAGATTTTGTTCCCTCTGAACCTTCTTAACGGACATGTTTAGGTTAAAGATCCTTTAATAGAAGGTTTTCTTATTGCGACTGAAACAATGTACAACAGCTGTTTTGGAATGTATTCATTGATATCTCTCTTGATGCTCTGGCTTCCTGAATGTCTCTCTCTTGAAGGTGTTTAGGCGTTTATGCTTTTTTGTGGCCTTCATTGTGTGAAATATTCTTTAGGCCATTTTTTAAGCCCAATTTTATTTCAAATGACATGTTACACACCTAGCACTTGCTTATGTTTCTCCTTGCATGTCACGTCCGTTGTAGAGACCCAATGGAGGTACTGTTTTGTTTGGCCTTTTATTTTCCACCCTCACGCTTTTGGTCACAATATTTCAGGTGATCTTGGCAGAGTGTTCTCCAGACAAAAGGAGGGCACATATAGCTAGCAGGATACAAAAACCATTAAAGAACATCACCGTTGTTCACAAGGTATTAAAATGTAACTTTAGTTTCCTGTCAATTAAGGACTGGTTTGACGTGCTGCCACTGATGATAGCAAATGCATTAAACTAGGATAGTCAAACTTGACTTTAGACCCAACCAGCTTGTGGGAATCAATGTTGCCGAATGCTAAATAGCTATATTGAATCCCAAATATATTCATCTGTATGTGTTGTATTCTATGGTATGCATGTCTAGCAACCACCTTATGTGTCTTCAGAGGAACACTTCGCAGTCCATGTGGCCAACTAGACGCAACAAACAAATTACGTGTTGTATTCTATGGTATGCATGTCTAGTAAACAACTTACGTGTCTTCAGAGGAAGACTTCATAGTCCATATGGCCAACTAGACGCAATAAACAAACAACTCATGCAAAAGCGAAACACAATATATGTACATATAAGGACCTGTGACTGTAGTAGGGAGAAGGGGGGATTGCATTTCTCTCTTGAAATTTGAAAGACTGGTCTAAAGTGCAAATATTTGAGAACAGTGGCACATAGTACGCATAAAATAGAATTCTAATGTAAAAGCTTGATTATCATACTATGGGATTCTCCAAGACATTAAGGCAAATAACAGTAGTCCAAACTAACTGAAGCTTTTCTGTATGGCTATCAATGTCTCAAATAAAACATTCAGCGCAACCAGCTCTTTTGATTTGGTTCTAATTACATCACAGATTGGTAACCCACTATATCAAGTAGATCTACAAAATGCAATCTTAGATGCAACTCGTGGCCAAGGAAGGCCGCCATTATCCATTGTTGCAATTACGGATGAACGGGGAACTACAGGAGGTTTGTAGACTACTAATCCTTCAGGTTATCATTCGCAATGTTTCCTGTTCTTCTTACCTTAAATAATCCACGAACTTATAATACAATTGATTATGTTGAAAGTTCTGGTACCTGGGTTTGGCAGATATAATCAAACCAGATAAGCAGACTATGTATGCTTTGCTTTTGGCGGAGGAGTTATGCAAAGAACATATGATACAGGTATATAGTCCATCATACATTTTGATGTTTTGCTTGTACCTGTAGTGACTTTGTACAATTTAACCCCCAGGTTGCCAGTCTAGTGGCCGAAGTGGTAGACAAGAAACTTGGCAAGCAGGCAAGGCCATACATTTTGTGGTTTGGAATGGTTGATCTTGCTGTTGGTTGCAGAGATTTAAATCTCCTTTTTTATAAAATTATTATGCTAACCTTCCAAACATAGACTGTTAATTTCAAGCAAAATTGACTTCTCATAGCATGGACGTCGGTCGAACTTTACGTATTGCATACTGATAATTCAATGCCTGTCTGCAGGTTGCCAATACTCAGACTTCACTTAGGTACATTGCTGCTTCCGAAGTAACAGGGCTTGTGACCACTCAAGGTATAACTCCCATGACGTTCTTTTCACATGAAGCACTTTTACATATGATTCGACAATCTATAGATAAGTTCATGTATAAATAAATAATCATATTTGCAGTTACCGAACACCCTGAATTGAACATGGTATGGACGGAGCTGCTTAACTCGTGGGGAAATGAAATATATGTTAAGGTATTATTTGTTCCATATGAACAAAAAGAATCTATATTAACTTCTCAGAGTATGATTATGGAGATTATGCACTATGTTTTCAGGATATCATGCTCTATATTGAAGCTGGAGAAACACCATCCTTTTCACAGCTATCTGAAAGAGCTGTTTCTCGCCATGAAGTAGCAATAGGCTACAGAAAAGGAAGTAATATTGTAAGATTCATGTGGCTTCGAAATGCGTTTCTTCTATTCATGTCCTTCTGGGGCTTACGTATAATATCTCCCACATTGCTGCAGGTAATTAATCCCCCAAAAAAAGATATCTCACTCAAACTTTTGCAAGGAGATGCTCTGGTGGTTATATGTGAAAATGAGTAGTGACAGCATATTTACGTGTTTCCAAATGCCTCCGAGATGATGTTATAAAGCACACATGCTTATTATTTTTCTTGCTAGGCATTCCTCCATGGACCAAACATACTTGTTTGTTATAAAGAGAATTTAATGAGTATTGTTTATAAGTAGTATATCTTTGTTTCTACCTTTGCTTCTCTTCCGCCAAGTGTAATTCTGACTGTACTGTAAGCATATTCCTCAAAATAAGTAGCCTCATTGGTAGTGAGCTTCTTATACTGTTGTGATGCACTCAAATATCATCACCTTCATGGCAAATGAGCTATAACCACAACATGTGACTGCAGAGGTTATAAGAATAGCTGCAAGCTAGATTCCATCCTAAACAATCGTATCAAAAGTAATCATCACAGGAACAAGCTCCATCCTTGAAATGATGCATCCGGTAACCATCTTTTATTATAATGTCCCGACCTTCAAGCTTAGATATGATTTTCGTAGCATTATGACAGTCCATGCATACCCTAAGATTCTTTGATGCTTGAATAGTCGTACCTGGAGGTGTTGTGAGAAGACCAAATGCTACAGCCAATTTCTCACAGTGCCCACATAGTGCATCTTCCTTCTCCCCATCTGACATTTGCTGCAACACCAAATCAACTTTAGGTATGTACCCTGCTTGCTTCATTTTGTTACTTATTTTCTTTAACATGGCATATATCTCCTCTTTCTGTGGGTGCACTTTATCACCGACAATGAATTCATGCACTTTATTGTTAACTTCTATCCACGCCTTAGCTGGCTTTTTCCAGGCACCTGTCTCTTTCCTCAACTCTTCAACTTCTGCAGCATCCTTCCACATGCATGCATCAGAGTATATGCCTGACATGAGCACATATCCAGCAGCATCATGAGGATCTAATTGCACAGCATGTCTAAAACACCGGCGCCCTACCTCTACATTGCCATATGTTCGACACGCAGTAAGCAAAGATCTCCAAGCAACAATGTCTGGCCCTATAGTTTGAAGTAAACATTCTGCTTGATTCAAGTGCCCTGCACGGCCAAGGAGGTCTGCAATGCAACTATGATGATAAATACTTGGTACAATACTATAATCCTTTCTCATGGATTTGTAGTACATAAGACCCTTTCCCACAAGGCCTGCATGACTGCAAACAACTAGTATTGTGGCAAATGTTACATCATTTGGCTTGAGACCATCACGTTGCATACCTTCAAGGCATTGCATAGCAAGGTTGAAGTTGCCACTTTGAGCATACCCTGCCATCATTGCATTCCATGATGCCACATCTCTATTTTCTAATTTATTGAAAATTTCGCACGCCTCATTTAACCTCCCAAATTTAGAATACATATCAACGAGCATGTTCCCCACAAATATATCAGACTGCAGTCCAGTTTCGACTATCTGTTCATGAATGTACTTGCCCTTTTCTATGGCTCCAATGCTACCACATGCTTTCAAAATGCTTGAAAATACAACTCTATCTGGCTTGAATGTCTTGCTCTGCATGTCATCAAAACATTCTAAGGCAAGAAGTCCTTCACCTTGCTGGGCATACCCTGATACCATTGCACCCCAAGATATTACATCTCGGCTTGGCAATTTATTAAAGATTTCACGTGCCTCTATCAAGTATCCACATTTTGCATACATGTCAACAAGGGCACTACCTATTATAACATCTAATTGAAGCCCACTCTTGATAACTTGCTGATGAATCTGCCGGCCCTGATCTATGGATCCAATACTGCCACACGCTTTTAGAATGCTTGAAAACGTCATTTCATCTGGTTTTATACCTTTCTGCTGCATGCTTTCATAACAATCTAGAGCAAGAAATCCCTCATCATGCTGAACATAGCCAGCAATTATTGCACCCCATGACACTACATTTTGACTTGGCAACCTGTCAAAGACACGCCGTGCCTCATCTAAGCTTCCACATTTAGCGTACATATCGACGATTGAGCTTCCAACAAAAGCATCGGATTCAATCATACTAGTAATTATTTGCCCATGGATACGCCTACCTTGATCTATGGCCCCTATGCTACCGCATGATTTCAAGACGCTCAAGAATGTGATGTTTTGTGGTTTTATTCCCTCATCCTGCATATCTCCAAAATACTTTAGGGCAGGAAGGCCTTTGCCCTGTTGCGCATATCCAGCAATTATTGCATTCCATGATACTATATCACGATTTTGCAACGTGTTAAAAATCTGGTCTGCTTTATCCAAACACTCACATTTAGCATACATATCAATGAGTGTATTCCCTACGAAAAGATCAGACTCAAGTCCCTGGCTAACTATTTGTTCATGAATGTCTTGCCCCTGACTTAAAGCTCCAGAGATACTACAGGCTTTCAAGATAGTTGAAAACGTGACTTTATCTGGCTTTATGCCCCGGTCTTGCATTTTTCGAAAGCATTCTAGGGCAGAAAGGCCTTTATCATGCTGAACATAACCAGCAATCATTATATTCCATGAAATTGCATCTCTATTTTCCAATTTCTCAAATACTTCGTGCGCCTCATTTAAACTCCCACATTTAGCATACATATCAACAAGAGCACTTCCTACAACCTCATCCGACTCAAGGCCACTTTTGATGATTTGGTCGTGTATGAGTCTACCTTGGTTACAGTTTGAAGTCGCAGTACAGGCTTGCAGTGCAGCGACGTACACATATCTGTTACTCTTTCCCTCTAGCTCTAACATGTTCTCGTACAATTGGAGGGCAATTTCCCCTTGCCCGAGTTTGGCATGAGCTGCAATAATTGCATTCCATGTATATTCAGTTGGGCTTTCCACTCTCCAGAATGCTTGAGCTGCTTCATCTAAACTTCCACAAGTTCCAAATAGCCGAATGAGGTGATCAGACAGGACAGGGATTAAATCAAGGCCGGTATGAAACATCAGCAATTGCAGCCTCCTACCACATTCTAAGTTTTGGTACTTCATGCATTCCTGCAGGAGGGAGTAAGCACGTTCTCTAGATACAAAAATTCCCTGCTGCTGCATAATCTCTTCGGCCTTAAGGGCCTCGTGAAGCCATCTCCCCTTGCTCAGATCTTCAAAGGGTCTGCTCATTGTAAAATTCAAGACTATGATAACCATGCTAATTACTTACAACAGGAAAATGAAAATACAAGAAATGGATAGAGCTGAACCTGAAATGTGGGCTAGTCGGAAATGATTGCACCACGGCATGGTAAGGAATACTGTGTGGATGAGACTCGACGGCTGCCATAGCTTGCCGGACACAAGGGCCAAGGGCCCTCCTAGCCATTTTTATTCATCCATGATCACCAGCCATAGCTACCAATATCTTCTTGTGGGTTGTTAGGGTTTTAGCGAAAGATAGGCTGATATCCGTAAACCGTAAAAATACGTTTATCATAGAAAAACACCGTGTAATTTGAATATTGGGTCTTCGGAAATTTAGTCTAAGAAACTCCATGCAGTACTTTCATAATAAAAAAGCCTTTTAAATATTGCAAAAATACGAAGCAACAATCTGTTTTCACACTACATTTTTGCACAGAAGCAAAACAATTTTGCTGGATTAAAGTAAATGTTTTTCTTGCCATTTTAATATCCCCTTCTCCTTGAAATATTAATTCTTTCTATGCATAGATGAGACTGATCATGGCATTTGCATTAATGGGCAGAATGCTGCACTTTAGTTATACTACCAAATTTTTGAATGAGAGCCGTTGAGGATGAATGACATACCCTTCAGAGCTGTCTAGTGTATGATCAAATCCGGACACGCTATATTGAGTTGGTCAGGCCTGGCCTCCCGCTGCATATGATATTGAGCACGACTAGTTTTTACTGTATATTTGAGTTCTAAACTGAATGCATTTGTATAATATAGTTCTAGCTTGTGGTAGGCAGAAATATAAGAGCCATATTATAATTGCTCTCTTAAATGTATCTTCCAATATTTTTTGCATTGGTAGCATCCCTAAAACCGTGGATGTGTCATAATAAATGTCTTGTACAGGATATTTTTATGTATAATTGGTGACATGATCTAGGAATCTGGATGCTCAGAGTTTTTGTTGCCATCAACATTGACTTCTATTCAGGTATTTTGTTAGTTTTCTTTTCCTTTTGAGTTGTTTCAAACTCGGTAACATTAATCTAATCGTATGAAATGCATATCACAGGGAGGTAATCCTTGATGCTTTGCGTCAAAAGTACTTCTGCATTATTGTGGATGTAGCTCATGAAAATAGCAAATACTAGAGTTGCACAGATAAAGCAGATCTACTATGTTGTTCCTCACAATTATGTAAAGCAGACCATTTGGGATTGTCATAATTGGAAACATCTAATTTTCACTATGTTGTGAAGATAGTAATGCATAGGAAACTCAGTTTAATCCTAAATAAACATATGAAAAAAATGTTTTGAATATATATAATATCATTACATATGTTTTTCACTTTGTTCATCAATTCCCCAAGGTTTTTAAGGTTATTAGGGCCTGAAGGGCCCAATTTTTTTTTCAAATATAACAAATAAAACACGACTACCATTAACATTAATTAAAACAAACCATTGTATCCAATACATTTAAATTAAATCCCCCCTGAAACCCCTGGTTTGGGTGCATATTCACACGGGGGGCTACATAAAGCAATGAGAGCCCCTAAAAACTAACAATACACGTACAAAATTAACACCATTAACTACATTCCCTCAAACCTTATAGTATTTTGCAAACCTCAACATACAGTATACAAAAACTTGCACAGGCATACCCCACAAACGAGGATCGTTATGCACGGCAAGAAGTATAGTCCAAAGACTTGCTGGACTATGTGGACGGATATTTAGCTTAATATCACAGGATTTATTTTTCTTTCTGAAAGACGAAGAAAAATGTATCATCACATATTGTGCATCTTAATGTTGCCTAGTAACAAGATCTGCGAGACTCATGAATCCTATATGATCTTGAAAACAAGGTGGACCTCTTCTTTTGAAGCTACTTTTCTTATGGCATTGGGATGCAAGAACCTGCTTTGCAGTATCATTTTCCCTCCCTTATTGATAGTGAATAGAAGTAGATATGTATGGACTTGCCATGAAACATTCTTTTTTCATGTAATATCAGCATGTAAGTCTGCTTGAAAAAAAATGTCATATTTGTTTGGGTGTAGCAACAAAACTCCAATGCCTAAATGGCGAAAGGTTACTAGCCATCAAGAAATTTCATGTAGTCATCTAGGAAGTGGTGAGAATTAGACCACTCAATAACAAACAAGATGAAGAAGCCTCCATTTACAACATAGTTGCAAGGGCAACCCACAGTGCATTAGCACTGTATTTCTTTTTGCCCACTACTTTTTCTCCCATGAAACACCCGCGTCAATTGTTATATGCAAGCATCTAACGAGAATATTCAATAGCATCTTGTTTGAATAGTTATACATGAGAATATTGCATGTATGCTATGGGAGTTGGAGGTAACTTCAATTGTCACTTTTTGGTAAAGACATGTGGCTGGAAACTAGACACAAAATTTGAACAAATTTTACCTCTACAATTTGAGCATCATTTACTAATAAGCTTCCAATATTTTTGTTTGGTATTGGTTGGGCCTAGATTTGATGCATGAATTGTATTCCAAATTGTCTGTGGAGGATATGTTTGTAGCGGTCTGAGCTGCTTGTTGGCAGGGAAAGATAGTGGCCCGAAGATTACAGTATATGTGAATTTGGATTTGTGTTTGTATGGTGTCAATTTAGAAGGAAGTTTGGCTTTGGAAATCGGCTGGAGAGGTCTGGAAGGCATGCCACTGGAGAGGTCCAGGCTTGAGGTGACTGGCGAGATGAGAAGGGGTGGGTTGTTTGCGCAGAGCAGGGGCAGGTTGCTTTAGGCCGATTCTGATGAGGCTGATTGATAAGGCCGATGGTTATAGCAAAGCTTCCTGAAGCAATTGTCCAGTGGGCTAGTGTGGTGATGCTGTCGAGAAGCCCCGAAACCCTTTTGTCAGAGCTAAGCTTCTCCTGTTCGAGGTGGACGCCCCTGCTCCAGCACTTTACCTTTGTTTCTGTTCCAGCGCTCTACCTTTGTTTCTGGAGATGAAGTGCACAAAGGCGCCGGTTTCAAAAGTTCCTTATCTATCATAAAGTTCGATGCTGTGATGGGCGTCGTGTAGGGTCCTAAGATTTTTTTCAATGACTTTTGGCTCTGATTATTCAGACTTGGGTGTAACATATAAGGCATAAAAGTAACACCATTTTTATGCTCAGATGTATACTCAAGTACGACTTCTGAGGAGCATTTTATTGCATTGTTTGGTTATTTTAGGCAATACTAGATTTGATGTGCTATATTCCCTTTTCTTTAACCTTTAGATTATTGGAGGAATTATGTTTTGAGTTTTGTAAGTAGTGTGTCCACTTGATATTTCAGTTTTGGAATCCATCTCAAGCATGGAGATTGCATACCATCCAGAATATTCTAGGTCGAAGGCAAGTTGGAAGTCCCGATAAAAGGATTAGTGATAAGGTAAGGTTATCGGTCTGGTCGAGGCTGATAACCAAAAATGCGTGACCGAGGCTAGATGTCCGAGGCCAGATATTTGCACGTAAGGCCAGATATACTGCCACACGCTTTTAGAATGCTTGAAAATGTCATTTCATCTGGTTTTATACCTTTCTGCTGCATGCTTTCATAACAATCTAGAGCAAGAAATCCCTCATCATGCTAGACATAGCCAGCAATTATTGCACCCCAATTATTGCACCCCATGACACTACATTTTGACTTGGCAACATGTCAAAGACACGCCGTGCCTGATCTAACCTTCCACATTTAGTGTACATATCGACATTGAGCTTCCAACAAAAGCATCGGATTCAATTTGCCCATGGATACGTCTACCTTGGTCTATGGTCCCTATGCTACCGCATGCTTTCAAAACGCTCAAGAATGTGATGTTTTGTGGTTTTATTCCCTCATCCTGTATATCTCCAAAATACTTTAGGGCAGGAAGGCCTTTGCCTTGTTGTGCATATCCAGCAATTATTGCATTCCATGATACTATATCACGATTTTGCAACGTGTTAAAAATCTGGTCTGCTTTATCCAAACACTCACATTTAGCATACATATCAATGAGTGTATTCCCTACAAAAAGATCAGACTCAAGTCCCTGGCTAACTATTTGTTCATGAATGTCTTGCCCCTGACTTAAAGCTCCAGAGATACTATAGGCTTTCAAGATAGTTGAAAATGTGACTTTATCTGGCTTTATGCCCTGGTCTTGCATTTTTCGAAAGCATTCTAGGGCAGAAAGGCCTTTATCATGCTGAACATAACCAGCAATAATTATATTCCATGAAATTGCATCTCTATTTTCCAATTTCTTAAATACTTCGTACGCCTCATTTAAACTCCCACATTTAGCATACATATCAACAAGAGCACTTCCTACAACCTCATCGGACTCAAGGCCACTTTTGATAATTTGGTCGTGTATGAGCCTACCTTGGTTACAGTTTGAAGTCGCAGTACACGCTTGCATATATCTGTTACTCTTTCCCTCTAGCTCTAACATGTTCTCATACATTGGAGGGCAATTTCCCCTTGCTCAAGCTTAGCATGAGCTGCAATAATTGCATTCCATGTATATTCAGTTGGGCTTTCCACTTTCTAGAATGCTTGAGCTGCTTCATCTAAACTTCCACAAGTTCCGAATAGCCGAATGAGGTGATCCGACAGGACAGGGATTAAATCAAGGCCGGTATGAAACATCAGTGATTGCAGCCTCCTACCACATTCTAAGTTTTGGTATTTCATGTATTCCTGCAAGAGGGAGTAAGCACGTTCTCTAGATACAAAAATTCCCTGCTGCTGCATAATCTCTTCGGCCTTAAGGGCCTCGTGAAGCCATTTCTCCTTGCTCAGATCTTCAAAGGATATGCTCATTGTAAAATCCAAGACTATGACAACCATGCTAATTACTTACAACGGGAAAATGAAAATACAAGAAATGGACAGAGCTGAACCTGAAATGGGGGCTAGTCGAAAATAATTGCGCAACGGCCTGGTAAGGAATACTGCGTGAATGAGACTCGACGGCTGCCATAGCTTGCCGGACATAAGCCCTCCTAGCCATTTTTATTCATCCGTGATCGCCAGCCATAGCTACCAATGTGATGCACTGATATATTTATTTCTTGTGGGTTGTTAGGGTTTTAGCGAAAGATAGGCTGATATCCGTAAACCGGAAAAGACCATTGGACCTCATTATCCCTTCCCATCCAATCCGGTCACGACATGTGACACGCATCTTTGTCTAAAAGTCGAGGAAGAACTCCGTTATCTTACCCTGCATTCCATGGATCTTACGCTAAATTCAGCCATATAATGAAGCGCAATGGGTATTTTCCGTTATGCCAAAGGCCTGCTTGCTGTTTTCTGGCCGGTCAAGCTGGCCTCTGCATTTCGCGCGTCGGCCATCTTTCCTGGCCAGAAAACAGCCCGAGGGGGCTTTCCCTTATATGTAAAAATGCATTTATCATACCGTGTAATTTAAGTTGGGTCTTCACAAATTTAGTCTAAAAAACTACAAGCATTACTTTTATTAATGATAATGATAATGATAGTGATAGTGATAGTGATAGTGATAGTGATAGTGATAGTGATAGTGATAGTGATAGTGATAGTGATAGTGATAGTGATAGTGATAGTGATAGTGATAGTGATAGTGATAGTGATAGTGATAGTGATAGTGATAATGATAATGGTGTCTGTCTGTCGGTGACTCCACCCATATCAGACGGCCGAGGAAGTGCCAATGTGGTGCCATCTTGACCAGATCGTGGGCACAAGTAAACACATGAATAGTCAGGAAGAATGGCGAGCTTTCTAGAAGGTACTCTGGAATTTTTGGGAGCTTCAATAGAGCTCGGGAATGTTCTAGATGGCTTCGTGTTTTGGTTAAAAAGGGAGCAGCGGGGCGACCATTGCTTCAGGCTCAAAAAACAGTATCAGGTTTTGACGATTTTGTAAGATACCTATATGAGCTAGGTATTTCATGCTTCAATTCGAAGTTTTGGGCTTATAGAATGCACAACGCTCCACCCTGCCGTACAAAGCACACACAGGCCAAACATAAGCGGAAAGTAGAAGGGGCGAAGCAAAGCAAATAGGTATGCCACTGTCCTGCCGTACAAAGCACACACAGGCCAAACATAAGCAGAAAGTAGAAGGGGCGAAGCAAAGCAAATAGGTATGCCTAATTTTGGTCTGATTGAATTCTGTTAAAATTTCTACTGGGGTTTCAATCTTTGCATAAAAGAATGGTTCAAAGGTAAAATTTGCGGTTCAACTCATTGGAAACCAACCTGCACATGTTCGAATCCTGTTGTTGACGACAATTATTTGTAAAATGTTACTAGTAGACTTATACATTCTTTGTAGTTTTGGCGTAGTTTGAAGAATTACACTCCATACTCTCGCCAACATATTGCTAAAATGTTTCTTAGAGTTAAAAGAACTTTAGCCATAGCCCTTGTCAACATGTCCGAGTGGTTAAGGAGACAGGCTTGAAATTTGTTGGGTTCTACCTGCACAAGTTGGAGTCCTATTGTTGATGAAAAATTGTTTGTAAAAGGTTATTAGTAGGCTTATACATTCTTTGTAGCTTGGCGTATTTTGAAGAATTTCATGCCATACTCTCTCCAACATATTGCTAAAATGCTCTCTTAGAATTAAAAGAACTTTAGCCGTAGCACTTGTCAACATGTTTGTATGGTTGAGACAGACTCGAAATCTGTTGGGTTCTACTTGCACAAGTTCGAATCCTGTTGGTGAGGACAAATTGTTTGTAGAAGGTTATTAGTAGGCTTATACATTATTTGCAGCTTGGCGTATTTTGAAGAATTTCACTCCATACTCTCGCCAACATATTTCTGTTCTTTAAGATATTAGTTTTGGGTTGTACCAGTATGAGGTTCAAATTATAATGTTCAACCCATATGGAACAAATCCTAATGGGCATATAATGCGACTTTAGACATTATTTTATCTTGCATCTGTATTTGCCATAGCCAAGCTTACGATTTATTGCAGGGTTTGATTTTGAGATATTGTTCAGCTTAGTGGGTGCCTTCAAAATCTTCAGCAACTTATTCTTAGCCATAGCCAAGATTGCCCAAATGCAAATTTAGTATGGCTGCTTAAGATCGTCCATGTTTTTTAGAATACTTGCATTTAACTTTTGGGCAACAGGCAACACGTAGGCATGGATTTGCTCAGGCTTTAAGATCTAGCACCCAACTCTTCCTAATCTCTATACATTCTCTTGCTCTGTCTTGCCATGAATATCTAGAACCTAAACTTCTAATCTAGAGGAGCTTCAGCAGGGGTGCTGTGAGTTTAGGAGAGAGTGTCTTAGCATGTACAAGTCTAGATGCTGCTCTTTTGGCCTCGGGTTTTGAGCAAGAGAAATACCTCAACAGTTGTTCAGACGGCGAAAAGAAAAGGTTGAGGTTCATTTTTTCTATCATGTGGCTTCAGAAGGTGTGTTCTTGAAACATCAGTTAAAGCAAGGATGCAAGTGTTAATGCTGAAATGAAGCGTGCACAACCCAAACATAGGCTTCGAGCCAGTAATAAATAGAAGGGGCCAAGCAAAGAAAAAAACCCAGGTGCACCACTGCGCAACCCATGTTTACAGAGATTGATTCGCTTGGGAATATTGTTTTTTTTGCATCTGTACATAAGGGCAAACGGATGCAACTCTAAACCTTCGAATCGGTCTGATCTGCGCTATGGCAATTTGCTATGCCCAATTTTGGTTTCATTCAATCCCACTAATATTGCATCTGTTGAAAGTTTGGCATTTAAGTCTTTATCTATATTCGGTTTAACAAGCAATTGTCTCCATCGTTCCCGTATTGTAGTCCGTCATAGATAAAGTAAGCATGTGTATAGATGAAGTGCATGCAACCCAACAAGCTTACACATATGAAATATACACGCAGAGAAACATTGCATGCAAGGGACAAATCCTAAAGAAAGAGCTTTCTCAATCCATTACCAAAGAGGCATTTATATGACCTTGAGATGGTTGAGTTGTAATTTTTTCTGTAACCCGTGAAGTGTTTTAAAAGATAGAGCCTATCCATACTCTTGTGGAATGAATATCACAAAGTCCTTATGATTTTACACATATCAATTTATTTGGTTACACTCAAGGGCATGGGCAATGGTGCCAATTTTAATTTATGCCTAGTGAGAATACATTGAACATTGGAAGCATCATGTATATCATGTCTCAGTACATCTTGCTCAATCAAAATACTGACTTGTTTAATTTTCAAGGGAGAATCCAATTGACAATTATTGTTGTGAGACATTTCCCATGTAAGGGCCCACTTGCATAACTTTTTTGATCTATGTCTTGTGTGCTTTGAAACCATTTTTCGTATGGGAAAAGCTTAGGGTGGGGTTGCCCGCTTCCGCGGAAGTACCATACCCTGTGGTACCAAAGTACCCTTACCTCACTGTCCCATTCCCCCTCCCAACGCGTGGCAAGTGATGCTCGTTCGTCACCCCTGAACCCACGCTGCCCGTACCAGGGACCCATCCTTCGCGCACTAGAGTACCCCCCATTGTGGCCATCCCGAGGCATGATTCAATGCTGGGGGCTGGAATTGGGGGGCTAATTCCAGCCATAATCGCCTTGAACGAGATGGATTATCAAGATTACCCACCTGGCTCGAGCAATTCCATCAACAATTTCTCAATCCGGCCAAGAATCAAGCATGTCCCCTGTTTTCGCTGCACACTGGAGCGATGATGTCGACTAGGGCCCGACCACAGATCGATGCCACAGTTCCGAGCACTGACAGACCAACGGCGGCGGCTAGCAAACAGCTTTGTGTGTCCAAAGCCAAGAAGAAAGGGGCATTAGCGGATCTGCACCTGCAATGCCAAGGAGACCAACAAAGCGAGGACAATGGACGGAGGAAGAGGTGTCGACAGCACTTGACGAGGTAAGTGAGAATGGAATTTCAATTAGAAGGGCATCTAGACGGTCAGGCATACTAGAGTCGTCTATCAGGGATTGGCTATATGGGCAGATTTCCAAAAAGAAATGCAAGGCATCCCCAGATCCTGACACCAGCCCAAGATAAGGAATTGATTGATTGGGCAATAGGCAGGGCAGAACAGGGAATGGGCGTGACTCTCAGCAATCAGCTTGGATGACCACTAAATTGTTTAAGTCATGGCTATCTCATTTTAGTCTAGAGTCCCTGGAGGGATGTCACCTAATCAGCCTCATCTCATACTGGATGTCATCCTTGCTGCCAAAGAGATGGGTATACATTTTGCCCTATTACCTGCTCACACATCGCATAGGCTACAACCACTAGATGTATCTTGCTTTGCACCATTCAAAGCTGCATTCAAAAGACTAAGGGCAGACTATATGGTGAGGAAGGATGGGACTGAACCAAAGAGGGAAGACATAGCTGAACTCATTTCCCAGGCCATTGCAGCTGGTCTAACAGTGTCCAACATAAAGGCAGGTTTTTATGGCAACTGGAATATGGCCATTTAACCCAACAAAAGTGGTTTCTGGAAGGGAAGGATCAAGGTTTGCAAGGGAAGATGTGTATGTGCCAGCACCACCCATTGGACAACCATCAACTGAGGTTGTAGATGAACATGAGAATGTTGTACCTAATGTCTTGCATGAGAATGTTGTACCTAATGTCTTGCATTAACCATTGGAGCAATTTGAGGGTTGTGTGCAGGGCATGGATATGGAAACCAATGTTGTAGAGGGCTACAACATGCAAGAAGTGGATCTACAATGGGAAGAACATGTCCAGGCGTCACATGAACATGATGGTGCTACACATGGGACCATGCAGCAGGTCCTCCTCCACCAGCCTATAGGAAATGATTGTGGCCAAACCTCACAGGTCCAAGCAGAGCCAAATACACAAGGAACATCCTCGAGAAGGAGAGGCATTGCTCCTAATCTGCATGGTAGAGTTCATATCAGCAGTGATGGCTTCTGCCAAGCTCTTGCAGCAGAGAAGACAAGAAGGGAAGAGGCTGAAAGGCTTAAGAGGGAGCAGGTAGCCCTCAAGAAGATTGAGGCCGCAAAGAGGAGGGTAGAGAAAGAGGAGGCCAACAGAAGGGCTGCTGCAAACAGGGCAGAAAGGGAGAGTAGAAAGCAAGCAGAGTCCTTGTATGAGGCCTCCACTAAGAGGCTGAGGGATTTCATGTATCCAGCTGGCCAATCAAGAGTTCGGGCTGTATTTGGTTGCCAAAGACCACTAAATGAGGCTGCAAAGCTGGCTGTTAGGCTCAGGCTGAAAGGCAAACAGGGGAGTTTAAGTCCTATTCATTGCAGTGCACCTGGACATAATGTGGATGAGGATAATTCTGAGGCCTATGTTTCGAGCAGCCAACCAAACAACCTACTAGAGACACAAGATGTGGAGTGCAGTCTCGAAGACACTCACTTATGTGAGGGAGACGAGGTCAACCCTCAGTCAATCAGCATAGAGGGGTGTATTCCTTTGGTCAGACCTACAGCAAACAAGGTAAGCAACATTAGGAGCCCCTTGAAGAGATGGGATCTTGCCAGCAGTCAAAGACAGTTCAGCCCTCTTGCATGCTCCTTGAGGATGGACACACAAGGTTGGATTAACTATGCTGCAGCCAACACAGGACCAGGAAATGAAGGTGTGTCTGCAATTGACAAGGCCAGGCACTGGAATAGGGGTAGATGCCCAAGCCCTTGCAACAGCACGTGGCATGGATGAGGGTTTCTTCAAGGTTTGGAGAGCAGACATGGCGGGGGCATAACTCCTTTTATATACAATTCGTTCAATATAGCATTTGGTAACACCTCTGTCTATGCAGGTCCAAAGAGGCTACACCAGCCATTTCCTTGAACCAGAATGTTACAGATAAGGTATGTCATCTGCTGGCCTGTGATTTGGGATGGACAAACCTGTGTGCCTTATTACTAAATCCTGTCAATTAATGCAGGGTGATTATGACTCGGACGAGACAGTAGAATAATAAAAGATATAGCCTACTTAATGGCCAAAGAAGACATGATAGAAAGATAAAGACAAAACTGTATGTGGTATCAGATTTTGTAATTGCAATAATATATTCCATTCAAAGTGCCTCTCAGGCAAATACATTGTTGCTTCCACAAAATGAGATGCTTGAAGCCCTAATTAATCTCAGAAAGGCGTCCCAGATCTACGAATCTGAGGCGCTCCACTTGCTACAAGCCCTTGACAGTAGATAAGCAGGACTCCGGGGATCTGTAGGCTAATGTCTTCCCAGCGATCTCCCTTTTTACAAATAGGGAAAAAACAAGGGAAGGACAAAAATAGGGGAAGGCTTTCTTTATATTTCTTGATCTTGAAGCTTTGATGCCTTGCCATATTTCTGAGAGTCGGAGTTGTAGCACATCCATGAAGATGCATGATCCAGATGGGTCGGATTTTGATCTGCAGAGCCTATAAAATAGTAGAGAGGGATTTTGAAGTGGATTCGAACTCAATTTCCACCTCCGATGGAATGGAAAAGCAGAGGATATTTGGGAGCATGTCCCAAAAATAGGAGATTTCTCACGGCAAAAACAGAGGCTTGTGCGTGTCATCAAACAGGGCTAGTTCCCTGGGCTGCTTCTTGATCTGCTCTGCACCACTCTAGAACTCTCCCCTCTACAAAAGCAGGGGATTGCTCCCTTCTTTGCAACAAAACTTGCACTGTGACTGGGAAACTTGTCAAAAATATTGTCTCAGGAATGTGGGAGGCCAACTTCCATTCCGGATTGGAGAGCATGCCACATGGCATCACGAGAATAACCTTCAGCAAAAAAATGCTGACAAACTTCCATGCTGTATATTTAAAGCAATTCTAAAAACAACATAAGCTCGCCTAGGTTTGTCCTTCGAACAACCTAAAAAGATCCTTATGACCCCTTTTTAGGATTGGCCTTTCCTAGGCACAACAAGAGGCATTTTTGGGGTAAGATAAAAGACACCGAAAAGGGATCCAAGCACCCATTCTTGCAAAGCCACATAGAGATGGAGAAGCGGCCCTATCTACTGCTGAGGTTCCCTAGAGGCAAAACATACGAGAAGCATTATCATATTATAAGCAAAAGGGTATCGTCTCAAAAAGTCCTTGTTGTTAAGCACAACATTCCTTTCATTTTACCTTTGCGTGAAATGGAGAGGGCAAAGCTTTCGTCCAGTTACACAGTAATTGATTACAGTTTTATCTACATATGTATTTATAAAGAGATCCACATGCTGGTATACTAAATTTTGTGATATGGGATGTTAGGTTTTTATCAATCATGTGAGCAATCCGCTACAAACATGTGTTTCACGCAGAGAGCAGGTTTGTTAACACGCAATTGTACTCTCTAATATATTTCTTTACAATAGTTCTCAGAAGAAGCAGCTGGTATTTAATGCATCATAGGGAATCTTAAGCTCCTGAGGATTCATCATATGCAATATAGGTTAGCTTGCCAGCCTTCTATGATTTAATTTTTTTTTTTTTGATGAACGTGGACCTTGATTACTCAAAAGAATACAAAGAGTACATGGGGGACTCAAAACCCAGAGCAACACTGCCCACCACATGCATAACATAGAAAAGTAGAGAATACATATCACCACGAGCACAACTATTTGCTATGAGTAAGCCTGAATCTGAAGATATCGCTCCCAAATGACACTCTTGACGTCATCCTTTAAGAAAGAACACTTGTACGCCCTTACAATGCGACTACGAGCATCACTAAGCACTTGTGTATCTGAAAAGACCTGTCCCTTGAAGATGAGGCGATTTTGTCTCTTCCAGATGGACCAGATGATCCAAGCAGATGCTAAGTGGAAAGCCCTCTTTACCAACTTGTCCCAAGAACTAGGATAGACTGACAATAGGACCCGCTTCTATTCAAATCACAATGGAAAAGACTCAAAAGCCACTGTCAAGCAAGTCGAAGTTGTGGATTTATATTAATCTAGTAAATAAAACTAAGATTGGAGCTCTTTATAAAAGCAATTATCAGTTTATCTCTCAAAATAATAGTGACTTTGGATCTTCAAACCATTTTGTGCAGAAGGTAAGCCAATTATATTTTGAGTTAATAGTTGATATCAATATAGTACAAAAACTAAGACATGTTCTATTTGTAAACTACCAGTGGATTTTGGTTGAAGCATTTGTGCACCTCATAGTAGTTGCCACATGGAATCGCCAATGTTTTGTCATATGAGCAATTGTTGCTTTATGTAATAAAGCACTCAAGTTTATTACAAAAAATAATGCATGTTTTCCATCAAAATAGATAATGGCTTTACATTTGTAAAATATCTTGTGTTGGAAGCAAACCAATGATGTTTTATATCATATAATCGACATTAGTTTGGAGGGAACACATTAGAATAACTTTGATTTCCCTTTCTACCTCATATTGGTGTTCTTATAAAAGCAGTAGTGATTGTGTGTGGAACCAATGATGAATTGTTGAAAAACCTAAAGCCTGTTATTTATAATCCATATTCTTTAGTACTTATATTCTTTAGTACTTGTTAATCCAATCAAATTGGCATATAAACCATTGCATCTTAAAAGAAAAAGAATATGCAAAACAGTACTTGTCAATCCAACCAAAATATCATGTGTTTATTGCCCATGGCCTACTATTGTCTAAGTTATAAAGCGTTTATAGTTTGTGGTTCAAGCACTATGCCATTTATAGCTATGGTTGGTGTTTTCTATCAGCGCTTTCCTAAAAACAATATATTTTTCGAAAAACAATGTAGTTCCTGTGATGTGTAGCATAGTTGTTTTTTTTGGAAAAACCCTCATTCTAAACAACATATTTTAAACCCTCACTCCAAAAAGCATGTGGCATAGTTTGTTTTCTGGGAAAACCATTCTAAGCAACATATTTTAAATCTTCATTCCAAAAACAAGGTAGTTTCTATTATGGATACCAATTAGTTTTTTACTAAGAACCTCATTCCAAAATAGCATGTGTTTCTAAAATAAAAAAGTAGACATGTAAATAGAAATCAGAAAACAAAAATGCTTACATTTATTTTGATAAACATTACAATAATAGCTGGAGATCCAAAATTGTTGCAAGAATATTGAAAAACTAATTTGCCTTTGTGACAATTGAACGATCAAACTTCTGAGTCTTCCATCCTTCTTTGGATATTTGCACTAAATTCTGCTTCACACATAGTACTGCAAAATGCTTGTAAAGTCCTGTCCCACTTAGCTTGGACATTTTTTAGAAAAGCATTCTTTTGCTTACCACTGAAGTCTTTGCAGAATTCCAGTATGTCTTTGCTACTGACACCGCTCACTTTATCTTTGTCAAGTGCTGCTTTCTAGCACTTAGAAATTTCTCATTGACTTGCACCTGTAATGTACATCATTGACATGTCAGTTATATAACGACATGTAGATATCGACAAGCTTTAATCCAGGTATAAATAAGTTCAATCTTCCATGGAAATTCGTGCTTCCTCATTTACAGTCTCTCCTTTGTTGCTTAGCCTCCAGATCTCTCAATTTCATAGCTCTAGTCTGCTTGCTTCTTTGAATCTCTTTGAATATTTGTTCATCAGGAAGCACCTCACATGCCCGGGGGCAGCATTGGAGGTAAGGTCTTAACTGGTTTTTCCAATTTATGCTTGCTCATTGATCCATCTGGTAAGGTTAATGTATTAAATCATCTTCATTATTCTTTGCTTCTATGTTAATAAATATGGCACTAACATGACTTGTTGGTTGGTTGCAGGTTTCTGTTGCATGCAGAATTTCATTTGGTATTTGATCTTCACTTCACATCCTTTTCATTGTAAATATTCCCACATTTGCAAAGGGAGTTAACTGCAACTGCCAGGTACTGCTCCACTTCATCATGATTAAGTTTCATTTGTGCTCATCGGTTACACAGTCATAACCTTCAGCCTAGCAAGCATGTCATGGACATTGGCCTTATCCCAATTGATCGTGTCAGTCTGACAATTATACCACATAATTATTATGCACAAAAATTGTGTTCTATTTAGTAGTTGAATTACATGTTTAAGCATCATGGGCAAGCTATGGACGTCGACCTCATGTAGACCATTGCAACTGTTACCCACAAGTGGTAGCAACATCAACATGATAAATGGTAAGTAACATGTTGTGCAAACATCTCTGGTAGATATGATATCACATAATGTGGAGCTATGATGGAATGGCATGTTTCTTCACGTTTGCATTGTAGGTGGCGAATTGTTACGTGTTCTAAACCATGGCTTGCAACTTGTTACATCTCAAATGGTTTGATCCTGCATTAAGAAACGGGGATATATATATAGTAGTAAGTAAAACAGCCAGTCCAAACTACTTCAATGTGATTGTGCCTTTGTAATTTTAGATTCATTTCCAAACACATGATTGTGCCTTTGTATATCGATGCCTTAAACTCCTCTGTAACGCCGCACTTCTTTTATGTAAAGAATGGGCAGCTATACATTAGGGATATTTTAAAACATCGGATCTTGTGGCGAGATCGGTCTCCTAAGGATGCCACACTGGGAGATGGCGGAAATTGTGCAGCAGTTCCCTCAACTAGTTGGTCAACCTTGAGGACAAGGTCCTTTGGGAAGGGGAGGAATGTTACAGGTGCTTCCAGGGGCATTGTCAGAATCGGGCCATTGACAGATGCCTATGAGCATGGGAGTACCGTCAATCAGGTCACACAATGACTGGGTCGACTGGCGGGCCATATGTCCGTAATCGGTCTATGGTGACGTAATATGAGAGTAAGGAAATTTAGTGCTAAGGGTTAATACTGAAGGAAATTGTTAGTACGGGATTAGTACTAATGTCAGAGTATTGCTAGAGACCGATAGCGGTCACCAGGGGCACTAATATGAGTTAATAATATTAGTTGCGGAAGCAGGGCAAGTGATACCAATGGTTGCCAGTAGTCACGTAACGTTTATATTAGTATGTAGTTAACATTGCAAGTTAATGTTAGTGATACTGGTGTTAGTTGTTAGCACTAGGTGTTTAAATGTGTTAGTATAAAGTGTTAATATCATTAATATAAAGTGTTAGTCTAAAGTGTTAATATAAAGGGTTAGTCATTAGCACTAGGGGTGTTAAATGAATAATATAAAGGTATGAAAGTTAGCAAGGTTAAAATGTTAATATTGGGGTACACGTGGCATAAAACGGTTGGATGGGGTAAAAACCATGTTATAGAACAGGTCGAACAGACCTGTAACAGGCCAGAATGGCACATCTGCAAGTCGTGGCTGGTGGGCTTCGATTGGGATCAGATTAAAGGACAGGTGGATCGGCTTTGGCTGAGAGGAACTGAGGATAGCTTCAGTAGTGACGCTATAAAACCTGGAGGACAAATTAGCCAGGGATCAGTGGGAATTGGGTTTTGGTAAAGAGCCCGTTCTCTAAGCTATAGATACATGTTTGGATCAAGGCTTGGCAGGGGAGCTCGGTTTGGCAGAACGATTCTGCTACTGTAGCCACAGAAAAGGCCAGGCCTTCCTGTGGAAGAACTGGGTTTTGGGTACTAGTGATCAGATAACCGCTCTGGAGGAATTGCTGAGAGGTTCTGATCATCTATGGTGTGAGAACACTGAGGTGCTGAAGTATCGGCTGGAAGCAGCACCGTACTGATCAACAAGGGGGATCTGGGATCCCTGGTGTGGGCGGCAGTTGATTGGTGCATCCAAGCGGGGCAAAATTTGGGCATTGAATTTTGCTGTAACAATTAGGGTTTAAAATGATGAATGCCTGTTAATGTAAAATGCCAATCCGGCAAAGTTGCATCAATTATTCTCCAAAGTTTAAAGAAGAGGGTGATGCTACTGAGATGGGATCGGGAACTCCACTAAAACAAGGCACTTGTTTTCATAGTATACCCACTTCTTGCAAATTGAGAGGGTGGTTTTCACAAAGGACGAGGAGGGATACGAAAATATGTTTCTTTAGTTGGCCCTCTTCTTACCACCCACTTCTCTAAATGCCATTACTTAAAATAATGAAAATAGCTTCGCCTCCAACAAAAGAAAAAAAATAGTTGATATTTAGCCTTGATATAGGAAGATATAGAATAGTACACGTGGCAAGTTGGGAAAAAGCAGTAGACGGCTGATATTCGTCAGACAGAAGCTGAAACCAGAAGGAGCAAAGGCATGAGGTCGGATTATTTCAACAAAAGCGGATAGGCTTGATATCTCAATTTTTCTATAGCAGACATTTTCTTCAGAGGATACGAGATATATCTTCAGGATTCTTTGATAGTAGTCTAATGGACGTCAGAGATGTGTGAGATGTTGCTGTAGTAGCGGATACCATCTAGGGAGCTTTATAAGCAATTTCAGCTGTAGCAAGAGATACTACATTATGGTATATCAATCAATCTTGTTAATTTGGAAATTTCAGGTTTGATCAAAAACTTTTTTGGAATTTTTTTTAACTCGATTTCATATGATTTTGTGGGTTTTGGCAGCCGGTAAAAAATTCCGGCTATCCAAAAATCGAAAGAAGTTTTTCTTGGTTTATTTCCCCCCTTTCCAAATATTGGGAAGAAAATTTCTATAAAGAAAATCAGATTCGTGATGTTGGCCGGATTTAGGAAGTTTTTGTGCTGAATTGCTGCATGGAAATTAGGGCTTAGATGCTCTCGGGCCATAAAAGGCATGATTGTTTAAATGCAACATCCTAGATGAAAGCTTATATGGAAAGCACATGGCACATTGCCCGGATTTTCTTGTGTTTATATCCTAAGACCCACCAAATGGGTTTTCTAAAGGATGGATGATACCATGCAAAAAATGAATTCCACAACCAGTAGACACATGGATTCAAAAAGTTCATCATAGATAATGCAGATGATACAAACATTAATTATTTTAAAGTTTAAGATAACGTACCCTTTAGGTTTCCAAAATGTTGTTGAGGGGTCGTGTAACATATGATTTTGCAAGGTTTAGCCATGTATTCGTATGTAAAAATGTTATTTTGCTGACTCACTAATTTGGTTTTGGTTTGGCAATGGTCGAATGGGGTGTATTGGTTTTTTTTGGGAAGGGCTAATTTTTAGAAGTGGAGTCGTGGCGATGGCTTGCCGTGCGCGTGGAGCGGATGGAGAAGGGCAAAGGCAGTTCCGGCGAGGGGCTTGCAGTCGTCATGGAGTACCAGGTGAGTCTGCTCCTTGTTCTTCTGCATGTGGTGTTGCAGTTCTGGTTATATATGTGCTCTGTATGAGCTGCTCTTCCGAGAGTTTTTGAAGTGGCCTTCATCGTCTGCCTGTTTATAGCTGCATCTTGTGATTGTGGTGTTGCTCCTTGTTCCGGCTGTGCTACTCTGCAACTCAGGTAACATGTTGAAGAGGGCAGCTAGATGTAGAAAACAGACCTTTGGTTCTGAGGCTAAATTTCCTTGTGTTGAGGATGCTTTCTCTGTGGGGGATGGGGAGGGCACGTCCAAGGGCAGGGGTAGAGTAGAGGGTGAGGATTAGGGAACCGGCCTGTTGGATGTGAGCCTTACTTTGGGTTATGCTGGGACTGATGTTCCCGTTGCCATGTTTGACAAGCTTGTGGATTTTCTGAAGACCCAGACTGTTGCTAGTGCTGTAGCTCTTGAAAGGGGATCAGAGCTTGACCATCTGCACTGCCAGGGGTTGTTGAGGAGCACGTTGAAGACCCCTCGTGCTGTCAATGCTGCCATTAAGAGGTTCTTTGGGTGGGGAGCCCAAAGGCCTGCTGGCATCCTTCTCATATGTAAAGCTCTCAAAAACACGAGGATGCATTGTTTTGAGGGCTTAGTGGGATACTACTTGAAGGACCTTGGTAAAGTGCACTTCAAAGTGTGCTTGCGCAATGTCTCTGAGAGGCAAATCGAGATGGGGAAGGATCTTTACCTGCTTCATGGTTGAAAAGTGTGGTTGTGTTGGATAACAGAAATTTGTTGCACAGGGCCCATCACTTTGTCAAATACCATGGTAGGAAGCAGCTATCTGCTTCTCTCGTGTATACTGTATGCCGGATGCTTAGGACTGGCAAGTTCATTTTGTCTAGCCGATGGATTTTGCCTACTAATTGTGCTTTTATTTCAGAACATAGGGTGAAGGCAGCATGGAGGATAACTCTTAATCCTTCGCAGGCTATGCCTAGTGATGTACGATGTGTAATTTTCAATATCCCTGCAGGTATGCAGCCTGTGGAGCGCATAGGCAAGGCACGTAAGAGGTATTATGATGATGTCCCAAGTCCTGGAGATGGGGATGAGGGCTTCGTGGACATTGCGGAAGACGAATTCAGGCCTGGGATGGAGGAGACCTCTGAGCAACCAAATTACATTTCTTTGGATTGTGCTGATTATACATTGGCTGTTAATTGATTCTGCAGTTTGTGTGTGATTTTGTTTGTAATTTTCTTCTATTGTTTGGCACGTTTCATTGTTTGTGTTGTGTAAGACGTTTGGTGAATTCTATACCTTGTGTTCATGCACTCATACAGTACTGACCTGTGATGTTTGCAGGCAGATGCCTATGCCATTGTCTTCTAATGCTGAGATGGAAAATGGCCACCAACAAGTGGCTGATTTGCCTGCACCTCCTGATAGGCCTCCCGAGCCAGCATTGCCACAAGCTCCTGCTGCTCAGCCTCCCTCTGTAGAAACTCTAATTTCCAATGGCTTGCCACATCCTAGTATAGCATCTCCAGATGCAGAGCATGCCCATGTGGCATCGGAATTGCTCACTAGCGTCGTTAACGTAAATACACTTGCTGAAACTGTGGCAGCCTCTGTGTGTTTGCTTAGGATGCAGTTGGGACGTCTCTTTCATGAACTTGAAGAGACAATTGGCACCATGGAGTGGGACGAGGTGGCTGTTTCTACAAGAGAGAGGTAGGCTCTTAGAAGTCATATGAATTTGGCACGGGCGCTGCTGCTACGAGAACTCAGGCATATTGATAGGTACTTTGTTAGCATGTTGCAATTCTTTTGTCATGTTTTGTCACTCTAACAGATGCACAGGCGTAGGACAGGCTTGCGAGGAGGCACGCGGAGGCACTAAACATTACAACCAACTGATGTGAACTGATTTGTTGTGGAAGTTCCAACTGTTTGTTGCTGCTGTTTCTTTGATGTAGTTGCATTGCATGGTGTGCATGGAGCAAGAACAGTGCATTACGAAAGCTTAAAAATGTATTCCTCAGTTTTTGTTCTGAACTTATTTGCATATGCATTTGCACGCTTGATCATTTGCACGGGATTAGCCCCCTGCCATAATGGGAAGCCCTTTGGGGAGCCCCATTATGGTTGGTGAAGCATCAGGGTACCGGCTTCGGTCGGCGGGGTTCAACTCCCCGTGCTTCATTATGTTATTTCTTTGTTTATTGTGTTATGGAGCTGCTGTAGCAGGTGCAGCAATTTGTTCTGCAGTTTATGAACAGGGTAAGTTTCGGCCTTCATTTTGGCAGGTCCTTCTGTAATTTCCTTTTGGAAGTGACACAGGTGTGCACAATAGCAGGCGTGCTGCTGTAACTGTATGTGTGTGAGACAGGTTTGTTGGCTCTGATTTTCCCATTCTCTTATCATATTACCCTGGAACAAAATTGAAAAATGAGATATCAGTAAAACCTAAAATCTAAGAGCTAAGAAAGAATTTTAGCAAGAAGAAAAATAATAGATAGTATGGGACAATGATAATCATTTTGTCTGCCTATTATTGCTTAGTCCATTCCAATCTAACGTATGACTTAACCTGTTGGGGCATAAGTAAAACATGATCTGTTAGAAGTCCTTTTGTATTAATTGAAGTTCTTCTACACACAAAAATGCAGAGCATGGTATTCATAGTCAGCTAGATAGGGAGGCTGAGCTTGTTTAAACAGACAGAAATAAAAAAGAGGCATGATAATCCAAAAGCAAAATCAATGATTGGATTGAGGTCACTTACCTGCCCATTCTAGCTCCGTCCCTATCCAATCTGCTACCATACAGACAATTCTGATAATATCTCCTGTCATAATATAGGGCTTAGACAATACACAATCTGGAATGGTGAACAAATGCACCTTCATTGTAGACTATTCATGGCCGTGCCATGCGCATGAAAGAGGAACAGACGATTGGTAATTATTGAATATCTCGCTAATAACTTTCCATTTCCAAACAGAGTGGACATCCTTATATGCAGTAGATAAGCAACCACAATCCAGATTTAAACCCAAACTGGAGTTCAAGAATCAAATGTTGAATCTAAAGTCGGAATAAGATCCCACAATAACAACAGGATTCATGTATTTCAATTGTGGCCTCGAGATGCAACAAATCTGTAGATATCATCCTCCAGCAAAAGGCAACCGTCTCACATCAATCATTATGCTTGAGCTTGTCTTCTAACGACTTCCAGTAGGTCTCCCAATGGCCCCTATCCATTGATGCGGTCGCAAGCATGGTGCATACCTCAGGAACTAACGCTTTTTATGGTTGGAGACCTGAGACCTGTAACTTGATGTATGTACTGCTTATGCTCTCAAGCATTTTGGTTTGTGATATGTGAGGCCTGTCAGAGGTTTATTTTTTCCAGCCAATGGTTCTTAGGTATGAAATTTATGCAGGAACATAAGCTTTTTCTGATTCTATTCTCTTTCATCTCAGTAATGTCTATTGCTTATTTGCAGAACATTATCATTAAATAGCATGTTTACCAATGGACTGTCGCACATACTGCAAACTAAAGGGCATCACATTTGTTGATACTGGCTTCTATTTCATGCATGATATGTACTACGAGCTGCCACATCTGATATCATAGAAGACTCTATATTTGCGATTTCTTTCCATGTCTTGGTGCCACTTGTGGATGAGTTTGTTTATGGAGAAAATGACCATTTAACCCACCGAGATCTTAACGAATTGCTATTGCAGGTGAATGTCATCACATTGCATTATTAGCATCAATATTACATCATATACTGTATCAGCATCAGTAGTAGTACTTTTTCCAAAAGTTAAGGTGAGTTGTACAACTTATTTCTTTTCAGTTGCATGCACAAGCAACTTGATGTTGGAGGGGGGTGATCACAATTGCAATACATAATCGTGCAAAGGAGTTGCATATCTAAACCTAGAGGGTAAAATTAACATTAGTAACAAATTTGCAGCATGTTAGCTTCAAGATGGTCCTAAACTGCTTAATATTTCCAAAGCTTCAATGGCATGGTGCTAAACTGCTTACCTTGAGGTTTCATGCATCTGCTACAATTTTTAGGAAATTAGATATATTGCTCAAGTTATTTGTCCATTTTGCAATTTGGTAAGCAACAAATTCAGTTCTAAATTGCTTGCTGTAGATGTATAATGCTGATGTTTCCGCGGTGAGATGCAACAGGTCATCATGTCTGTGTTGAGTTTGTCTAGCTTCGACAATATGGCTCTAAAATAATGTTTAATATTTTTGAAGCTTCAGCGTAGTTCTAAACTGCTTATCTTAAAGTTTCCTAGATGTGTTAGAATTTTCAAAGATTAGATACATTGCTTGACTTCTTTATCGATTTTGCAGATTGGTACTATGATGGAATAAGTATGGCTTGTCCTCGAACCACAATAATTGCTGGAGCTTGGTGGAATTGTTGCCGTAGTATACCACTGGCAAGCAAGCATGTAAGATATCTGATCACTTCTGTTGGCACTCCTCTTTTATAGGTTTTTGAGGTCTGGGTGGGCAAAGGTTTCCAGTCTGGGAGCTCCATCAATAGCAGAGGTATGTGGCTTGCCAGAAATCTGAGATACTTGAAATTTTGAGTAGGTTTATGTCTTCATGTTGCAACAAAGCATTTTCTAAACTGCTTTCTATGGGTGCACAATGCTGATGTTTTCGAAGTGAGATGCAACATATGCATCTGCTGCATTATAGCTATCTCTTTTGCGTAGAGAGCCTGTCAACAGTTGGCAGAAGATTCTGAATGGTGTATATAGGACAAACTTTTGAGTTTACTGATGGAGTACTCCATGTAAAGGTATGTGTTTTTGGCATCACCAAAAGTCCATTTTATTTAAGAGTGTGGAGTGCACATTAATTGGGTAAAGGTATGGCATTCTATATTCTGCACTGAAGTGAACAAGGTACATATAACTACTGCTAGCTCGCCAGGCTGCCATGCATTTATTCTGTCTCTAGGATAGGTTTTGTCACTGCACCTTAAGACTTGCAGGAGTAGTTTGGTAACAACGCAATGTTAGTTAGGGATCAAGGCACATATTCTTATCAATGGCAAGAATAGAATAGAATAGAATAGAATGGCAAGAGAAATGCATGTTACAAGCACTGCAATAAAAGTAGATCAGACTGAGGTTATGCATGCTATGTATAGTTATGGTGCATACTACTTCTTAGTAACAGATATAGTTACAGATCTCAACATTTTGGAGCTTCTAAAATTGCTCTACCTTTTAAATATGGTGACTTACAGATTCACATTACAAGTATCCACGCGACTATCATTTGCTCTTTGTTTCTAATTTGAAGTTGTATCATCTACAGAGGCAGGTTCCATAAGCTATGAAATATGTGACTACAAGTTGCAGGTGCATCTTAAAGTTATCTAATGCATAAGACATGGCATGAGAGAGTGCATACTATACATATAGTCACGGCTCTAACTACATTGCACACACCTCTAAACCTGTACCATGAGATTCAATATAAGAGCTACTAATCTTTAAGCTGAGTGTATTTTCTTATTTAGACGTTTGGCATGTCCAGGGCAGTTGTACCATGAGATTCAATAGAAGAGCTACTAATTTTTAAGCTGAGTGTGTTTTTTTATTTAGACGTTTGCCATGTCCAGGGCAGTTGCACCTTGCATATTCATTTTTACATCTCTTTAGAACAAATGCATATGGCTATACAACACTTGCATTCCTGTTACAGTCTACATATGCTACTTTTAAGACTTTTCTTTCCTATACTTCTAGATCGTTGCTGCAATGGTACACTTAAATGTCTTGGTTATTTCGCTTGTGTCAAAACGCATCCAGAACTAGATCGGACTAAGGAGATGGATCCCTATCTTGAGAGTTATTTGACAAAGAAAGAACTAGTCCCTCCATAATGTAATCTTTATATCAAGTGAATACAATGTAAAAAGTGTTCTCTGTATATTGATGTGTTGTTATCTACAGATGCTAATCAAACACCACATTCTTCTCACTAAAACAAGAAAATGTTAAACCACCCACTACTACAATGCAAAAATTTGCAACAATGCAAAACAACATGTCACACAACAAAACACTATAGTGAGAAAAGGGTATGCAAAAGTGGCGTGCTTTTGGAACAGACATAAATCCAATTTAAATGAATGATGGTTAAATGTTTCTTCAGTGGCATCAAAATCTGCCCCTGCCGCCCCAAACTAAAAGAAACATACATGCAAAGTAAGTAAAAATCCAGAAGGATGAACAAGAAAAGTTCAAAAACAGAGCATACTAGGTATGTTATTCTTAAAGAAACCGACTAAAGACACCGGATCTTCAAGATACAGCAAGATTTGAACTTAGAAAGAGAAATAAAGATCGATCTTGTAGAATGCCCCCTTTTACAAAGCATACAGCTACGAAAATCTTTCCATCCGTAGAAATCTTTGGGCGAAGCTTGAATCTACGAAAATCTTTGGACGAAGCTTGAATCTGGATCGAGGCTATGAGCAGCCCGGCGTTAGGGGAACGCCGTCCGGGCCAAAGCGTCGTCGCCATAGCCAGTGGAGCCGGCGCCACACCAAAGAGCCCCATATAGCCAAGGAGCCATAGCCCAGTGCCATAGCCAAACCTCAACAAAAAAAGGAGGGAGGGATAAATGCTCCCACTTTCCATGTTGTGAGGGATGCCCACCTGTTAGCATGTTGGTGTGGCGGTGACCCGCTCCCGGCTCCGCCAGTCGCAGGGCCCCACCGATCCACACCGGAATGTGCTCCCGGTGGGCATCCCCCCATACATATATAAGTCTACAAGCTCTAGTTGCTGTTGCAACCTGTTCAAAATCTAAAATGATTATTGAACAATTTAGAGTGCAAATGACTAGACTATCATTTCTTGCAAAACTATCATTTCTTCAGTTCTTCGGCATGGTGTTTGGCATATCCATCGTTGCATATTGGTGCTCTCCTCTCGAGCCTTGCTCACCTGTGGGCTGCCATCATGGCTGTTATCGTAGATCAAAAAATATCATAAATAATAATAGATTTGGGAAACCTCCCCAAGATAACAGTGTTGGAAACCTCCCCAGGTTAGTTTTCCTAGAAACCTCCCCAAGTTAGCAGAAGTGGAAACCTCCCTAGGCTTTGCAGGAAAGCTGGGGAGGTTTCCAAGTAAGAAAATTTGGGAGGTTCTAACCAAATTCGGGCGTATATAATTTGAGCGAATTTCAGCCTAGTCTAAATTTTATCTTGATAGCATTAATATCTAGACCCCATGTGCCCATGTTAAAAATCCAATCTTTTACTTTAGCCTTTCGACCTTCTACATATCAATATGATGATTTTGCCATCCTGAATAGATTTGGGTCCTCAAGCACCAACTTAATTACTAAATACTATTCCGTATAGCTCTTCATAACAAGAAATTTGCCCACAGAGTCTATGCCCATATATCTAGTTATTGAGAAGGCTTAGATTTGTGGTTTTCTATGAATTATATGTCTGCTCCGGCAAGCTTCATGAACAATGGACATGTTTTTTATCCTTCTATACTCTATAAAGTCTTTAAGAATAAACAGATGAAATTGCGTTGCCAATCTTGGAACTTTCCTTTGTCCTTCTATATTCCTTTCTTAAGCTCATTTCTTGCCTTTCCTTTATAATTAATCTTGCAAAGATTATTGAGTGCATGCCTTTAGACATGAGAAGATCTTTCTCTCCTTGTTTGACATTATCAATGGTTGTTAAACCCCACCAATAATATTAGGCATATGAATAGTTGTTAACAGCCCACCAATATTGTGACATCCATTGAGTGCAACAAATAAAAAAAACTTGGACTTTTGTTGAGTGTCATAAAAGGGCTATTTTAAGCATTAAGAATGTTCAATGATGCGTGTTAAATGCAACTTAAAGAGCTATTTTGAATATAACATATTTGCTCTACTCTAAAATAAAACCAAGAAGAATCTACAGCTTTGCAGCTATTATTGTCAACAATAAATCATTGTTGATCCACCTTTCAAGTAGTTGACAATAACTCATTACCAATCCACCTTTCATTATCTTCCTCAATTTGCTTATCATAGCTTACAACGACATTGTGCAAAACATCATCTAATCCTACATGGTAGTCTAATACACACAAAAATCATCTTCTAAAGTGATTAAAACACTACTATTGTAATATTATATATTTTTAGATTTTAAAGGAAATGGGTCTATGAGACATATGAAATGTTGCAACCATGTACTTCATGACAATGATAAGCAACGACGGCTTTTATAACACAGATCTTATCATTGCCTATCATCTGCCTCTACAACAAAATATGTGTAGAAAAACACTCTGTGGCATAATGTTGCTTAAACACCTCATTAATTTTATGTTCCTAAACTAGAGTCAAATGTATGCTACTTCTAGGACTCTTGCCTATGCACAACATATGCATCCCCATCACCATTCTAACGTATGATGACATTATTCGTCATCTTATGAGGGGGTTCAACATGTCGGCAACCATTTCAATTTAGCATTTCATGGAGTGTATATGTACATGTTTTGAGCCTTAGATGATGTATTAGTGAGATGGTTAGTATCACGTATACATTAATGCTTTATACTGACTTCATTTCTAGCTACTCTTTATAAAATAACTATTTAACAAATACAATATAAGACATTATACTAAAGCATAGCAATGACACCAGCATCTACATACCAAGCTCAATTTGTGCCAACAAATCTTTAATATGTCATCGAGGTGCTAACACATTCCATATCTTTTAATTTTGCCTTCATATATTTGTAGTTGGAAAAGTATTGGCAGAGTCTTTGATTTCAAAATGAATCGAGTATGCTTACTAGACTTTGTTCCAATGAGCATACTACGTGCATGAGTAGTGGTGGAAAATCTATGTTTCAATTTACTTCTCGCCCTTTTTTTTTTATAGCATCATTGAATAAATTGATCTCTACTAAACTCAAAACATTTGGTCAAATTTCAATGCTCCAGTTTACTTTTCACCTTCATACATATTCAATGGTCAAAGAAATTCATCTATGCTCTACGAACAAAAAGTACACAACATTCTAGACCAACATGTTTGACTTTTTATGATGGATATTCTTGGACATCTATGTTCTGCAACCCTACACCTCAATGTAGAAGATTCTTGCTAGGTCTTGCAACACAATAGTTGCGGTGGAAATGCCCAAATTATTGTATATGAAAGACATGTGGCGAGAATGCAAATTTTGTGTTCCATTGTTCCTCTTATGATCTTCAAATGCAAATTTGCATTGTCCAAAAGTTTTCATAATATTAAACAACCACCTTTCAAATTCTTACAAGGCCCGGCAACGTCGAGCACCATAACTAGTTTAACAAAATTTGGACTTATTTAAATCTAAAAGATATACTTCAAGGATGCCATGGTATGATTAACAATATTTTTAACCCTTATTGATTTTAATCATTTGTTCTGTTTATCTTTAGATTAAAGGGTATGGCGGTTGCTAAAGTATAAAATTGCTTTCAAAATTTATTTTCACTTTGATTTATTTAGAATTATATTTTCATCTAAAGTAAACTCTGTATAATTAAAAGGATATTTTTTCAAAATATTTAAATAAAGTTTTAGATTTAGAATTAATTAAATGATTATGTTTATGTTTGAAAAAAATAGTATAATTTATTATTAATTAAGTTTCAATATATTTTCTTTCATTAATAATAAACTTTATAATTTAATTAATTTCGGCCTAAAACTTTTAAAACTATAAAAGTTTGTAAGTTAAAAAAATTTCATAATAGTTTTACGTCAATCACTTAACGAACCATCATATTTCATTGACAAATTATCAGGATTGCCAAATTTTAAAAATGTTAAATCACTGAAAATTAAAATTTTATATTTTTGAAATATCTAATTCTAAATAGATTCAAGTTAAAATTAGTTTGAAAGGCAATTTTATGCTTTGATAACCATTATGGTCTTAACTTAAAGATAAACTTATATAATTGAAACTCATAAAAATTTTAAAATCATGAAGAATTAAATAATATATATATTCTTTTAATGGAGTCCTTGAAGTGTTATCTATTAAATCTGAATAAGTCCAAGTTTTGTTGAATATGCCATAACTACGTCAATGTGATTGTGCCTTTGTAATTTTAGATTCATTTTCAAAAAAGTGCAGACGTGATGTCAACATTTCCAAAAAAGTGCAGATCGTGATGTCAACGTAAAGTTACTCATGCAAAGACCATCTTTCAACATCTAAGTTATTCTTGCAGCATATATAGAGCTGCTATCAAACTAAACCGGGATCAAACGTCCTCGCAGCATATATAGAGCTGCTAACAAACAAAACCGGGATCAAACCTCCTCGCAGCATATATAGAGCTGCTAAGATCAAAGGTTAAGGATATTAAAATCCTCTAACCAGTCCATAACGCCCCCTGTCTTCATGCCTTTTAGCAGCTTTATGCTCCATTCTTTGCAAGTCCAATAAGGTTTATGACCGAACTCCTCTACAAAATCTATAGCTGCATTGTAACTGGTCGCACGAATAACTCCCGCAGGATTGTCCGATCCAACTGCTTGGAGTTCGAGGGTGCCTTATAAATGACGGGTCGCAGGTAGTATTCGTTCCGCATGGGAACATCAAGCCAGACCAGAGTCCTGTGGACATTGTCGCCCCGCCGATTCACCTGCGATAGATTAAGATTATAAGTCTTAAATTAAAACAGCCTTCCTGAATGCAATAGATCAGAAAAATAATGATAGTGTAAGCTGTAAAATAGGGGCGCCCGTAAATATACAACCGAATTACCTGGATTATGGCGTTATGCCCCAAATTTGTGTGAAACCACACAGCCCAGTGATATCTAGATTTGAAAATGACGGATCGATAGACGGCCACATCCACGTACATTGGATGGGAGGCATGCCGCACCAATACCTGAGTTCTTACCTGGAAACTTGCATTAAGTACAAAATCCAGCAAATCCGACATTAGCATTAAAAACCAGTTACAAGAAGGCAGAATGGAAAAATCGTCTATCTAAAAGACCAGTTTCTAACATCTAGACTACAAGAAGGCAGAATTAAAGACCAGTTCCAGCATCTAAGTTACAAGAAGACAGAATGGAAAAATCGTTTCTAACATCTAACTTAGACTATCTAGAAGAAGGCAGAATGAGAAAATCAGAAGCCAAAGCATCGAAAAAACGGAGGTTCTGAATGGAAAATCAAAAACAAAAAAACCTAACCCTATGAGAAAGAGGCTCCTCTTCATTTTCACGGAGACCTGCACAGAGCATCATCTTTAAATTACTGGCGGAGGAGAGATGCCGATGGTCGTTCTTAAAGGAGCAAATCTCGTTCTTAAAAGAACGCAGAAGGATTAGGCTGCGATTAATCAAAATGCAAATGTTAAAAGAAGACAGAAGGATTAACAGTCTGGGGAAGGCACGATCATCGCTTTCGCATTGGCATTATGATATATTTAACAAAATTTGGACTTATTTAAATCTAATAGATATGCTTCAAGGATGCCATGATAAGATTATATGTATTTTTAATAATTTTTTCAATTTATCTTTACATCAAAAGTATGACGGAAACTAAGGTATAAAATGCTTTCTAAACCAGTATTTACTTTAATTTATTTAAAATTAAATTCTCATCTAAGATAAACTCTGTATAATTAAAATATTATTTTTTAACATATTTTAAGAAGATAATTTTAGATTGAAATTGAATATGTTTATGTTTTAATAATAACTATCGAATAGTTCATTGTTAATGAAATAAAATTCATTGAAAACTAGTCAACAATAAACTCAACTTAAAACTTTTCTTAAAGTATTTTTAAAAGTATACACATTTGTAAATTGTGAAATTCTTATAATAATTTTAAGTCAATCGCTTATCAAACCATCAGATTTCATTTAGAAATTATCATGATTGCCAGATTTTAAATTGTTAAATCACTAAAAATTGAAATTTTATATTTTTGAAATATGTAATTTTTTAATAGATTCAAGAGAAATTTAGTTTGAAAAGCAATTTTATGCTTTGATAACCATTATAGTTTTGATTTAAAAATAAAATTATATAATTAAAATCTATAAATATGATAACAATCAAGAAAATAATACATATATTCTTTAATGGCATTCTTGAAGTGTTATCTATCAAATCTGAATAAGTCTAAGTTTTGTTGAATATGTCATCATTAGAATTTAATATCTAATAGGATAATTTGCAGCAGCATATGTAGATCTTTGCAGTAGCATTCTGCTGCACAAAGGCCATTTCTTGACTGGGCCTAACGTTACATCTCAAATGGTTTGATCTTGCATTAAGAAACGGGGATATATATAGAAGTAAGTAAAACAGCCAATCCAAACAGAATTTTGCTATCGTGATGCTTAGGCAATTTAGGTTTCCTCGTAATTTAGGCAATTTATCTTTACTCGTGTAAGTAGTGAAATATCCTAACCCCAGAATGGGTGGTTTTTTTGGGTTGCCTCGAAGGGCTTATGTGGTTCCCTAGAGGCAAAACATAGGAGAAGCAAGCAAAAGGGTATCATATCAAAAGTCTTTTGTTAAGCACAACATTCCTTTTTTTCTACCTTTGCATGTGTTTAGTTACATGGTAATGGATTACAATATATTATGTTTATAAAGAGATCCACATGCTGGTATACTGAATTTTGTGATATGGGATGTTAAGGTTTTATCAATCATATGAGCAATCTACTACAAGCATACGTTGCATGGAGAGAGGAGCAGGCATCGAAAAACTAGGAGTTAGTCTCCTAAATTTCTAATCACAATCCTTATTTTCCGGTTCGAATTTTTATTTGCCGGCAAACAAATTGTGGGGTTTCCTTCAAAATCCGGCAAATAATCTTAAGTTTATATTCAAAATCCGGTGGACCATGATACTTACCGGCAAATAATGTGGTTAGAGCTACTGGGAATTTCGAAGTCTGGAGAGGAGGTCTGTTAACCCGCAATTGTACTCTCTAATGTATTTCTTTACGGTAGTTCTCAGAAGAAGCAGCTGGTATTTAATGCGCCATAGGGAATATTAAGCTTCTGATGATTCATCATATGCAATATAGGTTATCTTGTCAGCCTTCTATCATGAATTTGTCTGGGCACCACGGCCCCTCTGTTTTGAGATATTTGTTATCAATTTTCAAAACCTTCCTGTCTATAATCTTTTATTCAATCCTTCTTTATCTGATGTTTGGTGCATATGTATGATCTGTTAATGATGTAGGTATCTTGCGTAAAAGATCGGCAGGGAGACAACATAATAGATATGCACACCATGCTTAATATGGATGGTTTGCAGTGCAATGAAAAATCAAATTTTACTCCCAGTCAATAGACCCTAATTTTTGTTTTTGTTTCAGCCATCAGAGCTAGTAATTTTCTTGCCAATTCAACTACGAATTGTGTGTGTAAGCTTAGCTGATGATGTGTGTGTAAATGTATGTGGCACAATCAGCAGTGTCTTGGCACCACTTTCCTAAGCTGTGTCACAGCTCCAAACAAAAGCAATATGTGAACATGCGACCTTCATTTCGTGTGCATTGCGTATGCCATGTCGAAAGCTAATGTGTGAAGGAAAAACAATGCATGAGAAGCCTATGTTGTTTACAAGGCCAAATGAGATAAGCGTCGATGGCATGAGGCTGAGGGAGCACTATGTGTCCAGTACATTTGGGAATTGTGGATGGTGCGATGCTATATATTCATGGTTGATAAGGCCTATGCATAATCAATTAGGTGTCCTTTATTCTCTATCGGCCTTACTACCGAACATTTCAAGCCTTCCAATACATGGATTTGAACTTATCACTTGTTTGGGGAGCTCTAAAAAGTCAGGTATATTGAGGCTACCTTACCTATTGAGGTGATTTGTGTAGAATTGACTTTGGATTTATAAATCATCTCCAACAATTAGGCAGATCGAGGATGCCACTCGATACCAAGCAGACTGTAGGCTATGGACTTTTAAAGATAAAACGAAACGAGAATGAGATAACTAAATAGATCCTTGTGAGCCTTTTTAGGATTAGCCTTTTCTAGGCACAACAAGAAGGCGTTTTTTCGGGTAATAAGATAAAAGACGCCGGAAAGGGGTCCAAGCTATTGACCAGCTTTTTGGCTATTACCATTATTGACCCCTATTGACCCCTATTGACCAGCTATTTGGCCAATTACCATTATTCCAACCTGCAAAACAAACATCAAAATTAGTTACAGATTAACAAAATGCATTCAAATCATTGCAATATCAAGAAAAGATGACCATATCTCTTGAAGGAATCCTATCCTTTGAACCAGGATAAGATCCCTCAAATAAGTTTGAGAGAACTTCAAATCAAATGCTTCAATGCAACAACAACTCCAACTCTGAATAAACATTAACTGTAATAATTAAGACATTCCCATTACATAATGAATTGGAGTACAACAAAATGTTTTTTCTTACCTCATAAAGAAAGTATTCTTGCTTCTTATTGCAAATTATTTACAATCAGAACTATAATCCTAAGCTTAAAAGATGTCTCGGCCTCTTGTCTATATAAATCATCTAATGCCTTGATTCTTCCTTCTGGTGCATCTGATTCATCTGAATCAGACGATACTTGAAGACTTTCTAGTTTTCTTTTCTTTCTACGCTCAGTATCCTTGAGGTTACCAGTTAGAGCATCACCATCAACGCCATCATCTGCAGCAGTCATTGGAATGTCAACAAATAAATCTAATCCTTGACAAGAGGAAATGTTTTCTAATTGGCATCCCTCATGGTCCTGCAGTTCTGGATTCTTCTCATTTCTAGCCTCCTCATTCCCTGAAAATATAACGCCACCTTCATCTGAATCTTCCTCTTCATACTCAATCATTTTTAAAGTTTTTTTTCTTGTTCTTTTGGGTCTACATGTTCCAGATCCTTTCTCCAAGGCAGCATTCTCCTTCTCTAGGGCTGCCTTCTCCAAAGAAGCCTTCTTCTCTTCTCTAATTCTTTTATTATCCTCCTTCCGCTTCTTTCTGCCTCTTTAGCCTCTTTCCTCTGAGCTTGAACCCTTTTCTTCTCCTCCAACTGTTCATGTCTGATCCTAGCTGCCTCCTCACATTGCCTTTGATGCTCCAGCTTTGCGCTAACCATCTTATCACCTGTTACTAAAAGTTTGCCCTTCAAACTTTCAGGCAATCTTCCTCTCTTTGGTTTAATTCTATGGTTTGAAGGTGCAATATTAGTATTAGAAGGGGCTTCAGCGCTTGTACAAGGTGCAACAGCACAATTAGATGGGATCTCAATAGATGTACAAGGGGCATTTGCTGCAACCTGCCTTGTAACAGAATCTGCTAATGCTGCTAAGCTATTATTTGGAGTCTCATGTCTATCATGCTCTGCCACAACATCTGCATCTCGCTATCTTCTCCATGTGTTTCAACTATAGTACTAACACTTGCATTGCTAGCATTTGTGTTGGCAGCAACTCTAGTTGCAATAGAATAGAATGTTAAAAGATAATTCAATAAATTAATATGAAGTCAAGCAAATAAATAATACCTGCTGCAGCCAACCTCTCAACTTCTAACTTATCTGCCAAGGGTTCAGGTTGAACCCTTGGAGATTCCCTAGGCCAGATGCCAGTCTTCAAAAATCCAGCACATACATTACTAGGAGTAAGTGCCTGGCACAATGAATTAGATACAATGACGGCAAGATCCTCCTTTGTAGGCTCAATTCCATATTTGGCATGCATGAATTGAGCTCTTAACTTTCTAAAAGCTAACTTAAAAGGACGAAAACAAGAAACATCTAATGGTTGTAATCTGTGGGATGTATGAGGAGGTAATTGGAGTATGTGTAATCCAACTTCTCTTGCCTTCCATATGGATGCCATGTTTACGTGACTGCCATGTCCATCACAAATGAGCAGATGTGGCCACTCTTTACTGACCCCTCCAGGAACATTGTTCCTAAAATGATCAAGCAAAGCTTCAAACAATGCATCTGTAATCCAGCTTTTTTTTGAAAAGCCATTAGTGCTCCAGGTTCACATCCAGCAATAACATTTTGATCCCTCATTCAGCAATAACATTTTGATCCCTCATTCGCTTGCCTTTAAAAACATATAAATTGGGAATTTTATTACTTATAAAATACAAACAAAAAATGTTAGTCAATTAAGCATAATTCTACAAGAAAAAGCTTGAAGAATAAAGTATGTTATCTGCTGCATTAACACAGACCAGCACCGTCATCCATTCCCTGCTTTTAGGAATTTGTTCAGTAACGTTCTTCATTCCTTTTCTTGCAATTACCATCATTGCAGTCCTGCAATCTGCTTGAACCCCTGATTCATCACAGTTCCAGATTGTAGAGGCATCAAAATTATGCTCTTCATAAAAGGATCTAAGTGTGGTATAAAAATTTTGAAGGTTGGAAGTGGACATGGCTTTGACCCTCTGCAATTCAATGCATTGGGCAGTCCTAAAAGAAATTTCAGGACGTCTGCCCCTAAAATGTTTCCACCACTTCCTTCCAGGCAATCCATTTTTGAAGCATGTGCTTCTGTTGATTGTCATCGCAGCAACCTTTTGCTTCATAATATCCAAGTTAACAGCACATCCTTCTTCAGCAAGTTGCAGTGCCCATTCAACAAGACATTTTTCTTCATCAATAGTTAGAGCTTTAGGAACACTTCCAAATTTACTTTTAGATTTACCATAGAGATGGTTTCTAAGAGTAGTTTGGGTTATACCATAATGCAAACCTGCTTTCCTGATAGAGAATATGCCATCTTCTATAGACTCTATGGCAGATTCCAAAGCTTCCATAGTCCATGAACCTCTGGCAGGTCCTCTAACAAGTTTTTTACCGGCTTGAGATTTCTTCTGGGCAGAAATGAGGGGTCTGGAAGATCTAGTCTTTTTAGAAGGAGAAGGTGGATCATTAGCAACAATGAGTTCAAGATTGTTGTCCGGAGGAAAAGCAATATGAGGGTTCCCAAGATTCATTTCTCACAGAGGACAACTTCCTAAACCTGATTAACAGAGGATGATGGCATGCATCCAGCTCTAGCTTTGTAAAAAATATATTTGAAGCCTATCTAAATCTTACCTCCAGAAGCTTTCTTCACCTCACCTCTGCTTTGTTAGCTTCAGCTTTTAGTGCTTGCCTCAGCTCTGTCTACCCTATTTATACCTGCATGATACAAGAAACACATTAGAATGCACGAATGGAAGGATGTAAGCAAGAACAGCAACACAGAATCAAGGGTTCTAGACTCTTCCAAGTCAGTGATCCATACCATCTTCAGCTAGGATCTTGACATAGAGGCTCCATGTCATCAATCCATATGATCTGCAGTAGAGATGAGGCGCCAAATCCATGAAGAACTCCGAGTGAGAATAGTGCCATAAGCTGTAACTGCCTAACCACTCCGGAATGTTATGCCGCCATCGCTATGGTGAGGGTTCGCCATCGTGAAAGGAAGGGTTTGTCATCGTGGAGGGGAGAGTTCGCCATTGTGGATATCAGGTTTAGGTTTTGCCAAGAATAACCTTCGCTGTTCAGGAATTTCTCTGCACCAATAAGGTGAGGCGAGTTAACAAAAAATAATTTTTATTTTAATGCCAATATTGGGGACGTCACCAATGACAGGGCACCCTCTTATATGGACTTTTAAAGATAAAATGGAGCGAGAATGAGATAACTAAAAAGATCCTTGTGAGCCTTTTAGCCTTTTTGTAGACACAACAAGAAGGCATTTTTTAGGGTAATAAAATAAAAGACGTCGGAAAGGGGTCCAAGCACCCATTCTTGCAAAGCCAGAGAGAGAGAGAGAGAGAGAGAGAGAGAGAGAGAGAGAGAGAGAGAGAGAGAGAGAGAGAGAGAGAGAGAGAGAGAGAGAGAGAGAGAGAGAGAGAGAGAGAGAGAGAGAGAGAGAGAGAGAGAGAGAGAGAGAGAGAGAGAGAGAGAGAGAGAGAGAGAGAGAGAGAGAGAGAGAGTCCCCCCTTCCCCGGTGCACAGAGCCGAGATCGAGCACAGCCACACAAGAATTTTCTCCACGGAGGCGGCAGCGATGGCCCTCAATTATGGAGGGCGATCAACCATATGCTGACCCAACCTCTTTGCTTGCTTTCCTAGCTTCCGTTGGGTCTTCCCAACAAGAAATCTACTGATGGTCCAGCTACATTTGAGATGGAGCGTAGCCAATGGTTCGACGCATCGCCACAGGTTAGTAAGATATTCGGTTTTAGGACTTAAGTATATGTTGCTTAAGATGATGTGCGTTCTTATTTTACAATGGTGAAATCGAATCCAGGACAGCAGCCAGAACTCGGAGGTTATCTCGGGCCTAGACACCTCTGTGACCTATGTTTTGGAACCGGCTCATGATGAGATGCTGCGTCTAGGAGGTAGAGCAGACAGGCTTGTATTGGCTGGAATTAGCCGTAGGGCAGGCCACAACCCCTGCAGCCTTTGTCAGTCTTTGTGGGCACAAGCTGGGAGCATTTTTTGGCATGAGTGGATGGTTGCCTCTTGCTCACAAACTTGAAGGCATGGATTTGGGTACAGCTTCCAAGTACCTCAGGGAGAAGCTTGGACTATTAAACGAGCTTGGAACTCTTGTGCATGGCACCTGTGGAGGAACTCCTGTGTTCTTGGGGCATGGCACCTATGACCGCAAGGTGCCCCTCAATCTTGCCCTTCGAGCTCGGCATGTGCTCAAGGGGATGAACATGGAGGTCTCGTGGCATCAATATGTGGGTGCTAAGATTGATGGGCATTGGATTAAGTTGCTTGAGGACCTTGATGATGTTGTGGAGTTTCTAGATACCAAGCTCAAGATTGACAATGGTCACTCCTCTGAATAGAAAGTTCAACATTATTTCCTGTTTGTTTTTAGCTGCCCTTTACATACTTTTGTGAAAACCACGCTCTATATAGAAAAATCAACATTATTTGTTGATTGTTCCCTTTACTTTTGTGCAAACCACGTGTGCACTTCTATCATTGGCATTCCTAGAGTGAGCACAACCTACCTCAAATCCCTATTGGAACTATCCAATTTCCATCAAACTTACCTGCAAAACAGAAAGCATATTGTTAGTTAAACGAATGAGAAACATCATTATAAACTAAGAGTCTATGGAAACTAAAATGTACCTGCTAGAGGGATCCTACCCGTGTAACATTCTGTAGAAAATGACCACAAATAGGATCCCTCATGAAAGTTAACACCAAGACTCTTAAAAACATAAATCCTCAATTCAGTCCTCTGAATAGAAAGTTCAACATTATTTCCTTTGTTTTTAGCTGCCCTTTATATACTTTTGTGAAAACGACGCTCTATATAGAAAAATCAACATTATTTGCTATTTGTTCCCTTTACTTTTGTGAAAACCACGTGTGCACTTCTATCATTGGCATTCCTAGAGTGAGCACAACCTACCTCGAAACAATACAAAGGCTCTCAATAGTTTTCAGGTTTTGTATTTTACTAGTAACATTGCCCGGCTTTGTAACAATATAACATAGGTGGACAACAATGCCCAACGTCGAGCTTTATAAAAATATGTTATTTTCGAGGAAAGGGTTGTTGAACATAGGTATACAACAATGCCAAGCATGAGAAGTTGTGTACGCCAAGTGTTGTACAACAATGTCAGGGATGAGAAATTGTGTATGCTAAATGTTATTGGATATAAATAATGCAAATAATTCAAGCTCTGAAATTTTTTTTGTGTAGGGTAGAAAGATTGATCCCATCAACAAATTGTGAAAGAACAATTTATATACCAAGCAAAAACTTTAACAAATTAACACAATTCTATCTTCAAATACCACCACTAAAGTAAAGAATCGATGGGAACATTTAACTTGGACATGTGTATGTTACGCGTTTGAATTCTGTGGCAGAATGGAAAAATCAGAAGCCAAAGCATAAAAAAAATGGAGATTCTGAATGGAAAATCAAAAAACAAAAAAATCTAACCCTATGAGAAAGAGGTTCTTCTTCTTCGCTTTCACGGAGACCTGCACAGAGCATCATCTTCAAGTTATCGGCGGATGAGAGCCGTTGATGGTCCTTCTTAAAGGGGCACATCTTGTTCTTAAAGGAACGCAGAAGGATTAACGTGTGATTAATCAAAAATACAAATGTTAAAAGAAGACAGAAGGATTAACAGTCTGTCGAAGGCACGACCATCGCTTTCTAAAAAATAGCTCAGAATTCATAAGTTCTCAAGTTTCAAGGGACTTGAACCCCTATTGGAACTGTCCAATTTCCATCAAACTTACCTGCAGAAAAGAAAGCATATTGTTAGTTAAACGAATGAGAAACATCACTATAAACTAAGAGTCTATAGAAACTAAAATGTACCTGCTAGAGGGATCCTATCCATATAACATCCTGTAGAAAATGACCACAAATAGGATCCCTCATGAAAGTTAACACCAAGACTCTTAAAAACATAAATCCTCACTTCAGCTGTAGCAACCTCCCATATATTACACATGAACAATACATTACTTTCAAAATAAAGGTTGAGTGCATTTGCTGCTATGTGACAGTGATATGGAGGTAATACTATTTTACCACATTAATGAGGTTTCAATTCTCACATGATTGCACTAATCATAACAGAAAGACATTTTTAAAGTCCCAAACTTTTAAGATGATTATCAGCTTCAGCTTTGTACAGGTCATCTAGTGTCTTCATTTTTCCGTCACTTTCAAAATCATCAATGCATTCTTCAAAATCAGAATCAGAATCATCAAGTCTGCTTTTCTTCGTGCAATGTTCTTGGTCTTCAATAATGATATGGAGCAAGCACGAGGGAGTGGTCCACGACGAATGGGTTATTGGAATTATGGCAAATACTATGTAAATGTTATTCCTAAGGTCATCTAATAATATAAAGGGGCATAGGATAACATAGCATTTGGATGTGAAGAACCGTTGATATTTATGGAAGGGGTCGAGGCACTATCATTGGGATGGTTATTGGTTGAGGAAAAGATCATAGATAATGTCCCATATGATAAGTCATATAATCTAATTAAAGGCAAGGAGATATTTTCAGAAAAAAGGCAACTGCCTGCTAAAAAAGGCTAAAGTCGCAGAGAGATCTATAAATAGAACCGAGAATAATTACCTGCTATCCTGAGGTGCAATGAACCTCTAACACATGTTTGAGGTGCATGATTGAAGTTTGTCTAGATGCATTATTAACAAGCATAAGTAGTTATGTGCATCATTTAACATTTTTTTATTAATTTGATTCTTCTTATGCACTAACGTTTTGTTCTCAATTGGGATGTTTGCCCCACAATAATGACTTGTCAGGTTAGATACATGCTATAAGCCCCCCCCCCCAAAACTCCAATTGCTAATTGGCTTGAAGATTGGTGTTAGTATGACAAAGTTAACACCTCCAACACATGTTGGAGGTTACAAAGACTAGGGATTCACAGACCTTATGCCTTTTAAAAGTTTCATGTGCGTGACCATGTTTTTAGCTATAAGCTAGTCGAATCAATTGGTTTCTTGAGATTGGGAAAATACTATAGGGCCCCCTTTTTTTTGTCTAGTGTGTTATTTACTAAGAGATAACATTGAGGTGGCTAAAGGGATGATATTTATTGTATTATTATAACAAAGTTGACACCTTCAACACATGTTGGAGGTTAAATAGCTAGACATTCACAGATCTTATGTCTTCAATAGGGTTTACGTGCATGATGACATTTTAGCTATAAGCTGGTCAATTCAGGTTATGCACATACGATAAGCCTTTCTTGGTCTATTGCTAGATTGGCTTGAAGAGGGGATGGCGGTCATTTACAATAGATAACATTGAAGTGGCTAATGTTAGATGTTAAAATTGCTAGAGATTCAAACCGTATGTTTTCTAAAGGTTTTTTGTGAGTGACTACATTTTTAGCTATAAGTCAATTCAGGTTAGGCACATGCTATAAGCCTTTTTTATCTATTGATAAACTGCCTTGAAGATGGAATGGTGGTCATTTAAAAAGAGATAACATTGAGGTGGGTAGAGCGGCAATATTTGTTGTATTATGACAAGGTTAAGACCTCCAATGCATGTTAGAGGTCAAAATGCTAGAGACTCACAAACCTTACATCTTCATTAGAGTTATGTGGGGGACCACATTTTTAGCTATAAGCTAGTCAGTTCAAGTTGGATAGTGGTCATTTACTAAGAGATAACATTGAGATGGCTAAAGTGATAGTATTTGTATTATGACAATATTAACATCTCAAGGTTAAAATGCTAGAGACTCACAGACCTTATGTCATCTAAAGGTGACTATATTTTTAGCTATAAGCTACTTTGTATTGTGTATCCTCAGTAACATTCAACACATGTTCGATGTTTAACTAGATTCGTTTCTTATGCATTTTGTACTCACCTAACAATTTGACATTTTCTTCCAGGAAATGCTAAACCTTGCAGATGGTATGAATGTCATTTTGCTTAAAAATGATATTGAGGTGGGGAAAGGCACAATATTTACTGTTGATCCCGATATATTTTGCCACAATGAAAGATTGGGTGAGAACAATGTGAGCATATCCCTAGAGGACGTGTACAACAATCTAGGGTTAGCATGTTATGAATATTTGCTTGAGCATAAAGGTTCTTTTGACAAATGGACAAAGTGTGGATTGAAATTGCAACGAGAAGAAAGATGATAGCCATTTTAATACAGAAGACCAATTCACTTGTCCAGGAAATAAAGTCATTTTGGTAGACAAGGACAATAACCATTTGGCAACAGCTTTTATTGTGGTGGCTTTACAAATGAATCCATTGATGGTACTCGGTTAGGCGAGGAAGATTTTGGAATTACAGTCACTGAGGTAGCTATTGACAAAAACATGTTTGAGATAGGAAAGTTGATAAGATGGCCAATCAAGCATTTATTATTAACAACTGGAGAACCATTGGTCAAAGATAATTACTCTATTGATGATTATCAGCTTCAAGAGGATAAGTTCTATGAATTGGAAGGATGTCATAAATATAAACGCATCTATCCAACTAGAAAAAGAAAAAGGACACAGAAAGAGAGCAAAAGACCTAAAGGTGATCCATGTAATATTGAAGTAATTGCTAATGTTGCAACGATTGATTGTTGCAATCGACAATGTTGCCAATTTGCAGATCAAAAGAAGGCAATTCGTCAAGAATATCATTCACTCAAATACAATGATAAAAGTGACATTCATTTATGATAACTTCTCGGCTAGTATAAAGGACGAAAATGGAAAGTACCAAGGTTTGTTATTTGAAGGAAATGTAGTATGTTGCAAAGGTTGGACATGATATATGGCGTGAAAAAAAAAACACATTTTTCAGGAGAAGAAACGAGTGGTTGCATGGTGCAAAAAAAAAGGAATTCATGGTAGCAAGTTGGTAAAGCGAAAAACAGAGAGAGTGGTGGCAGCCAAGGTAGCGCTTAGCCAGTTTATTGATATTACTGCCAACCAGATGCCTCATCGAAGTATGTCAAAAAGTCATGCCATCAACACATAGTCTCAAATCAATGTTAAAGGAAGTGAATGACATATTCAACATGCAAGGGCTTCCTCCTATTTCACAATGAAGCGTTAGCATATTATGGAATACAGAGTTCAAAGATGTCATTATTGCTCGTAATACTGGCGACTTTTCAAAATGTGAAATATGTACAGATTTGAAAAACAGATTATCGTGTATGAAAAATTCACAAGAAAGGGTGAAGCTTTTAGAATTGATAGAGAAGCATAATTTTGAGCAAAAGAGTTGTCGCAAAATTTACTACTCATGGCGATGCTTGTCTATATTTCACCTGAAAGAGTACCTACGTCTGATACATGATAAGATGGATCAAAAGAAAATATGCATTCCTCGGTTGAAGTTAAATCTAAATACAACAAAGAATGCTATGCAATTACCCATGGCCTCACTCCTTTGGGCATGGGCCTCACTCCTTTGGTCATTTTTCCACATGGAATTGATCATTTGATCCTAATTTCACAATTGGATCTATAGCCAAATGCTTGACAAGTTTGGAGAGCTTTAAAGATGATGATAGGGGAGATTTAACGCCAAAGTTCACCTCCAAAACACAATCTCTTTATAAAGCATTGCTAAAGAGAGCTAGTGGGCAAGTATTGCCTAAATGATGAAGCATCTCAGTTCAAGCATTTGCCTAAAGTTCTATTGCTACAGGTTGATAATTGTTGTGTCAGAAAATAGGAATAGATATGTTTTAGCATATTTGGCATTGCTTGTGGCCAAAGATCATTTCAAAGAAGTTAACATGGCATTTCTTATGGTTGGGCATATGCATGAAGATATTGATGCCTTTTTTAGCAAATTTGAAGAAAGCTTAAGAAAAAACTATGCTCACACATTGCCAAGGTCGGCACTTACGTGGTTTTTCGAAAAGTGTTTGGAGTGTTTTTTTTATTTATTTATAGGTTAGATATGAATCATATTGGCATTGCAATTTAGGTTAAATTCAAATCATGTAGTACTTGAACAAAGGTTAAATAAGGAAGATATTGGATATTTAAGGTATTATTGCATGGCTCGAGTTTTAAGACATGCAAATAATGGCATTAAATGATGGTTGATAGGACTGAAAGTCGAATCATTTCTACGATTTCTATTTCTATATATTCCGGATTGTATCTTGTCTCTCTCATTTTGGCGCCTTACTGCCATCACCGTATTTCCCCAACCCGGCGAGCGATGAAGAGGTCGCAGCTGCCATACCAAGTGAAGAACCCGAGATCTCTTCGAAGAGGTCTCGGGTCGAAGAGGTCTTCCCACCTCTAGCAACGTTTTTTGCTCCAACTTCCTCTGATTCCTCTGATGAAGAATCAGAGAAGGAGGAAGAAGAGGAACTTTCAGAGCAGGAATTTGTGACAGGTGTTCTGGAGGGTTGGATCGGTGTTACAAGGCAAAAAGTTTTCCTTAGAAACAATCTCTGCCCGCGTGTTAACGCCGACTAGCTACCACCCGCACCTTGGATCCCGGATCCCCTGCGCTAGTCCTGTCGGCTTACTGCTATGTGAATTAAACACAGAGCCCACGTTGTCACGCTGGTCAGTACCGCCCACACCGTGGATCCCTGATCCCCCATCTGACCTTTTGTTTGCTGCTCTCACAGCAATCCGGATTCTTCTAGAGAATCCTCCCCGGAAGATTATCCACTGGCTAACAAGCCTAATCCAGCCCTGGCAGCACAATCTGCCCTAGGGCCTTAATCCCAGCCTTAGGCTGATATTCCGTCTCTGTGAGCCAATCCTTAATACAAACGAACAGTACAGAATCGGCTTATCAAGCCCTCTGATCCCTATTCATTCATGGGCTGTAGCAATCTGCCTTGGGACTCTTAACAATCTGCCTTGGGACTCTTACCACAGCCCCAGGCTGCAATTTCGACCTCAAGGCCCAAGCCTTGGTCTGGCTCCTGGTATCAACGAATTCCTTCAAGGAATCCCTCTGAGGTCAGCACCTACCGGTTACTTCCCTCTGACCGATCTTTGGCAGTAGCAAACTGCTCTGTGATCTTCTACACAGCCCTTAGCTGCAAACCGACCCTATGGGTCTAGTGCTGGTTCGGCTCCTGGCAGAATCAGACTGCCCTCAAGCCACACTATCCACTTCGGATTCCAAATCCGAACCTAAAGCCAGGTTGAATCAAACACAGATCTTTTACAGCAGAATCGGATGCTTATTCCACTAACCCAGTTTCTCCATCTTCGCTCAATCCTCCCTGTAGACTTTATAATCCACCCATTTGAGCTTACAGGCAGTCTTGCATGCCCAAAACCGGGCAGATCAGGCCCTTATTTGGTCTAAAATCATGCACTGGAGCTCCTGTTAGAGATCTGGCACCTTTCTGATATAAATCAGTTCAAAGAACCTCTCCAATAACTTGGTGCCATGTGTACCTTTAATATACACATTAAAACCATAGCTAACATTTAATCTTACATATTAATATCATTGACCTTTAGTGCCTATGCCACTTACATTAATACTAACGTTAACCATGCAACCTTTTAGGTCTACTGCCCCGACAGACCCTGCTGGCTCTTGCCGCACTAATATTTAACAATATTAGTGCCCCCTAGCGAACCATTACCCGCCGCTAGCCATTAATAACATTTACCCCGCATCCCGTCACCGTAGACTGATTACAGTCAACACGGCCCATTAGATCACAACTGCCTGGCAATCCCGACCAATAGTACCCCCGTGCTAATGAACGTTCGTCGAGGGCCCGATTCCGGCTATGCCCTTGGGAGCACCTGTAACATTCCTCCCCCTCCTTTTGGACCTTGCCCTCAAGGTTGATCCCTTAGATGAGGGGAACTGCTGCACAAATTCCTCCGTCTCCCAGGTGGCATCCTCAGGAGACTGGTCCTGCCACTGAACCCGATGTTCTACCACATCCCTATTGCGCAGCTGCCGAACTCTTTTATCCAAAAGACGTTCTGAGGAGTTTAAGACGATCGGTATACTTTGCGGACTAACCACATTAGCGGTATCCAGTATAGCCCTCTTCAGCTGACTTACATGAAACACTAGATGGATCCCTACTTCCTGTGGTAAGTTCAACTCGTATGCTATTTCCCCGATCCTTTTAGTAACCCTAAAAGATCCAGCATACCGCAGAGTAAGTTTAGGCACCTGACCTTTGGTTAAAGGCCGCAATGTGTTCATTCTTAATGCTGAAGGATAAACGAGCCGTAATCCCTTCTGCATAAGAAATATCTCGTCTATGCTGATTAGCAGACGTTCGTGCCCTATCTTGAGCTTTTTGCAATGCTTGCTTGCATTGCCACAGGATTGCATCTATGTCATGAAGCATATGTACTGCAACTTTGGTTCTAAGGTACTTATGCATTCCAGAATAAGCCCTTGGGTCTCGGCCCATCATAGCCACAAACGGAGTCATCCGAATTCCTATATGATGGCTATTATTATAAGCGAACTCTAGATAGGGTAAATACTCCTCCCATCTAGACTGCTTCTCGTGGACAAAACTTCACAACATGTCCTCCAAGATCATGTTTATACGCCCAGTTTGCCCATCCATTTGTGGATGATTTCCACTACTCATGTATAATCGGATCCTCAATCCTTTCATGAGATCTCTCCAGAAGTGACCCGTGAACTTAGTGTCTCGATCACTTACAATGGACAAGGAATAGGCAACTGCTATGTCATGCCCCGTAGCCTCTCTTTTTCTAATGCTATAACTTAGCATACTTGGTTAGCCGATCCACTACCATCAAAATTTGAGTATGTTACCTAGCAGTTCTAGGTAATGCGACGATAAAGTCCTTACTCACGCTTTCCCAGCGTTCATTTGGTATAGGGAGGGGTTGTAACAATCCCGGATTTTTTTCATGATCCGCCTTCACCGCTTGACATACCAAGCAGTGACTTACAAGTCCTTGACTTGATCTCGCAACTCTGGCCAGTAGTAGTACCTTTTTAACCAACTCATACGTCTTCCATTCACCTCCATGCCCAGCTTATGGAGTGTCATGGTGTTCACGTAGAATTGACTCCCTAAGGTCCCCACTTGAAGGAACATAAATCCTTCCCTTATAGAAATGCAAACCCTCTTGCTCAGTCCACAGCTCCCCTAGCTTGACCATTGCCAGATCTTGCTGATCCTTAGGATATGCATCCTTGATCCTTTGTATAAGATCACTTGCCAAAGTCGTCAAGGTATTTATATGCTTAACCCTTGATAATGCATCGGCAACTGGATTATTTTTGCCCGACGTATGCTCAATGTAAAAATGGAACTCATGGAGAAAATCTAGCCATCTACCCTGTCTCGGGCTAATTTCGGCTTGATCTTGCAAGAACCCCAGGTTTATGGTCAGTATCGACGATAAACTTGCGCGGCTCTTGGCTCGTCCCACTACGGAAGTAGTGCCTCCATGTCCTTAACGCATGTACAATGGTTAGCAACTCTTGCTCATAAGTTGCATAATTCCTTTCCGCAGAACTTAGTTTTCGACTTTCATAAGCCACTACGTGACCCTGCTGCATTAGTATTACTCCTAACGCTTGGCCATAAGCGTCAGTATAGACCTCAAATGCCTGATTCAAATCTGGCACTTCTAGCACAGGACTGCTCACTAGCAAATCCTTAACGCGCCGAAACGCCTCTTGCTGCTCTCTCCCCCACACAAAATTGTGATCTTTTCCCAAAAGATCGGTGAGAAGAGCAACAACTTTTAGAGAATCTAGGTACAAATTTATGGTAATACGTGGCTAACCCCAGAAACTGCATAACTCTGACACGTTTTTCGGTGGGAGCCAGTCAAATATTGAGCAGCACATTGGAAAAGCAAGGTTCAAACATGCTTCCAACTGCTGAAGGATGCCTTAACGTCGACATCAGTCCTTTCTTTGCCTGACCCTCAGAAGGACAAGGCCATTGCGACTGATGCCAGTAAGATAGCAACTGGAGCTGTTTTGATGCAAGAGGGACGCGTCATAGCCTATGACTCTAAGAAAATGAATGATACAGAACAGAGATATCCCACTCACGACCAAGAATTGCTTGCGGTTGTGCATGCCTTGCGCATCTGGAGACATTATCTTCTTGGATGGCTGTTTCAACGTGTATATCTTTACACAGGCTAATCTCAATCTCCGGCAATGCAGGTGGATAGTTTTTGGAAGAATATGACTTCGAGGTTTTGTATAAACCCAGGAAGCATAATGTTATTGCTGATGCCCTGCCTCGGCATCCGTTGACGACACGTACCCATTGCAACGCTATTTCCACTCTTGAAAGTGAATTTGGGAAGACCATTGAGCAATCTCTTCCAACGGATCCCGAGTTCAGCGAAGTTTGGGGCAGCCTTTCTAAAGAGGCCAGGACAGATAACGAGAGGGAAACATTCAAGCATTATAAAAAGGAAGGTAATCTTTTATATTATCGAGATAAGTTGTGTGTACTCGAGTCATCAAGAGTTCGGAGTTATTCTCCATGACACACATAACAGTCCTATTGCTGGTCACGCTCGATTCATGAAAAGATATTTCAAGATAAGATCTAGTTGCTTTTGGCCTGGTATGAACAATTATATTGCCCGCTACATTAAGCAGTGCCAACTTTTCCAGCAGACAAACGCAGAGCAGTTAAGAACGCCAGGCACGCTGGAACCTCTCGACATCCCCAATGCAAAATGGGAAGTCATTACCATGGACTTCATTGTAGGCCTCCCACGAATGCTTCGAGGATTTGACACCTTGATGGTAGTAATTGACAAGCTTTCTAAGATGACGCATTTCTTGCCATGCCGCACCATCGACAGTGCCTTGAATACGACACTTCTATTCTCTAAGGAGATTTTTCGACTCCACGGGATGCCCTGCACAATTATTTCGGACCGTGATCCTAAATTTGTTAGTGCTTTCTGGAAGGACTTCTTTAGCACTGTACAAACCAAGCTTGCCATGAGTACAACCTATCACCCACAGATGGATGGGCAGTCAGAACGTACCAATCGAATTATTGAGGATATGCTACGCAACTATGTCTGGAATAAGCAATCTCAATGGGCAGATTACATTCACTTGGTAGAATTTGCCTATAATGATACTAAACAGGAGTCCTCAAGGATGTCTCCCTTTATGATCACCTATGGAAATTAATGTCTTACTCCAGATACGTGGCATAACCCGATTTCCAAGGTGGCAGTTTCACAATAGTTGCTTACGGATATGCAAGATTTAGTAGAGGAAGTACGCGGGTATCTATTGGTAGCACGGAGCCGCCAAAAGAGTTTAGCAGATAGACACCCTACCCCGCGTGAGTTCCAGGTTGGTGAATCCGTATGGTTAAAAATCAAGGTTAAACAGGCCAAGCTCAAAATTGGGAATTGCAAGAAACTGGCATCACGATGGGAAGGACCCTTTCAAATCATCGAACGAATAGGTCCTCAAGCCTATAAATTGAATTTGCCTGCTCATCTCAAGGTGCACAAAGTTTTCCACGTGAGCCTTCTGAAGAAGCACACTCCGAATCCTCATAATATTCTTGATACACCAACATTTCTAGAGATGACAGACGAGCAGTTAGAAATTGTCCCAGAAGCTCTTTTCGATAGATCATATAAGCAAACGAGAAGAACCCAGATATTGCAGTATTTGGTTAAGTGGAAACACTTGCCTACTGAGGATGCCACTTGGGTACTTAAACAAAACCTTGACAGGACTTACCCCGACTTTATGCGGCAATGCCAGGGTCGGACTATTCACTATGCTATCGACTTCGACTCCAATGGTATGTAGTTGTACAGTAGATCCGACAGGGATCATGCAAAGGGGTTGGGATAGAGACATCTTAGGACGGGGGGAATTGCATCTAGGCATATTAGGATGCAACCGTCTATGGCTATAATAGGAACATTGCCATTCCTTATGCCGAGATGACTTGCAAGCCTTAGGCATTATAGGATTCCCTCATTTTCATTTTCTTTTGTTCATATAAAGGGGGTGGTCCCTTCAACCACAACTTTATATAATTGTCATGAGTATTGACGTACTGTAATCCTGCAGGTGTGTAGTGCATACATCGACATCTGCAGTTTTCTGACGGCTCACTTTAGGAGTCATGATGTGTTCTTATGTGTGTTCCTTACGGTCCACTAAGAACCTTGTTGTTATGCATATTAAGTGTTTCTATGTTATAGTATGAAAGGGCTCAGGTTCAAAACTTTTGATCGTTGATGTTGTTGTTGTACTCTCCTATGTTTTATAATAAAGTAACTACTCTTCTTTTCTTCTACTAATTATTTTCTCTATAATCCTTAATGCTGAGGACATCATTATTCTAAAGGGGGTAGAATGTGACGTTCCATGTAAGTATACTGTGTACGTATAGCTAACCTGACACGTCACCAAGATATTAGGACCATTGGGGACTAACGTAAAAAAGGGGTTATTGCAGTTAACCTAACCTAAGTAGACTAAGTAATAGCATTAATTGATCAAAACAGGCTAATTAGAGTGCGTCACTTGGCCTAACTCGATTGGCCAAGGGCAGTTTGCCATTTTTGGGTGTCAAATTGAGCTCCCAGCCCAATTCTGCCCCAAATTAGAATTTGGAAAGAGCTGAGGAAGGAAGGAGCTATTGCAACCTAACACCTGACCAGTTCTATGGATGCTTCGAGACGATGGGTCCAGCCAAGACACAGGTCAGTCTTTAGGTAGTTGTGTGCTATTCTAACCCTTGTTTGAGTAGATGGATGATTAGATTCTATTCTATGATCTACTTATGATGATGATGGATGTCTGTATCTGATTCTGTCTTCTCTTTCTGTTCCTCCTGTGTTGTATGGGATTAAGGGGGGTAGAGACCTAAAAGCTATCTAGATTTAGTGATGCTCCTAGCTAGAACCTCCTAAAACCCAGTAAATGCAGCCTGTGCACAAGAACCCACTTGGCTGTGGATGCTATGATGTGATTTAGCGCTTATAGTCGGTCACAAAGATGGCAGGGTATGGGTCTGACATTCCCTAGGTCGCAGGTGCCGTGCCTATATGGGCGCCCCGGACTCGAACGGGCAGGTGAGCCCACCTTTAGATTTAGGGGAGTAAGTCGGGTACGGACGCGGGGGTCACTGATATGGCACCGGTTCTCTAGCACACCGGGGGACCCATCATACTGGGGGAGGGGACGCCTCTCTCACCTGCCTCATCGGGCCGGGGAGATGTAGCCGGAGTAGTTCCATAGGGTGATTCCATGGGATTGCGTCTCTGGAAGGCTACAACCACGCCGTAGCATGTTTCAGCCTATCTGCAAAGTGTGCACAGGAGGGGCGAATGGAGTGGACTACCCTAGCCATTGTTCTATGCCAGCCAACGCCATGTTATACCTCTGACTGTTGTTATCCGGAGGCCTTGACTGTCAGTCGACCCCCATGAGTCTGAGCCCAGGTTAGAGCCCTCATTTAGGGTGTCTTTCCTTTGTTATGTTGGTATTTTGTTGTATTCTTATGGATGATGATGGGCCACCCTTCGAGGTGGTATATTATTATTTGCATTGTTGCCAGGTGCTAACATTGTATGTACGCTTCTGCCATATAGGATTCCCATAGAAGGCGTGGGACGAATGACACCTCCGTGTCCTTCACCCGGACACTTGCCCATCACAAGTGGTCCGAGTAAGACGGAGGTCCTTTCTATGGTGGTATAGTCGCCATGGAAGAGGGGATTTCTCGTATCTGTACGCTGGGAGCATCGTAAAGAGCTGGGGAGCATCACAGTTCTGGCCAGCCCCTGTATGAGATGTTGAGCATGGCCTCGGTGCAGATGCTGGGATCATACCTTCAAGAGGTCATGGATTGCCGGGATCATCTCGGCCCTCCGGCACTCGCCTGATATATGTACTTATTTCTTTCCCCCCCATGATAGATGCCTGTACAGTTTGACATCACTCTTATTCCTGTCACTTTTTTTCCTGCGAAAACCCTTTGCGATGGGTGTTTTTTAACCCGGACAGTAATACGTTTGCTGTACCTCCTTTTTGGGTCCCATAGACCGATTGGTCTCCGTGGACTATAAAAACTTTATTCTATTCTATTCTTATACTTTCGTACTTTCCTTACCCATTACGTCTAATAAATGGGTTCGCCCAACCCATTTATTTGACGTAATGGGAGAACAGGAGAGGTGAACTCCCATAACCAAAATGCTACCGAGATGAACATCGAGCCTGGATTATAAAGACCCATAACAAGATTATTCGACCTAGATCAATGTTTATCAGCAGCCATTGCAAGATTATCAGATCAACATCTATTAGCAGCCATTGCAAGGTTATCATATCCAGGGCAAAATTATCAGCATCCAGACCAAAAATTATCAGCATCTAGACTTGAATCTGATGCTACATTCAGTTGGTTCCAGTATATGACAGGTCTGTAGCGGACGTTTAGGATTGCCTTGATCCAAAAGCCTGTCGGTTAAAAGCCTGACCTAAACACCTCCTAGAGGGCAACCCCTAGTGAAGAAGGGAATACATTACCTCAGATAAACGGGCATTTTGGCCTTGTCCAATTCGACATGATCAATATTGGACTGATCTATTTATTGAGTTTCTTGAGTCTACATTGCTGCCTATTTCAATTTCAGCTTGATCTAGTTCGACTTCAAACGAATGCCAGACGAGTGTCATTAATCCGAATCTGTATTCTGTAATTTGTCTCAGAATTGATCGAACTCCATATAGATCTCCGTATTTCCATCCTATATAATAAAGTTTTACAGTAAGTATTGAATCTAGCCCTAGATCCGACGGCTGAGATTTCAGCCCTAAATTGGAGGGCGAGGATTTGATTGGCCTAGATTGGACGAATTAGGATTCGTATGCTACATTGGGATTTTCTATTTACATCAGGAGCAGTGGCAATGAGCTTGGAGGCTCCTGTTGTTTGGTTAGTTATTTATGGCAAGAGCACCGAGGTTTCTTCACAGCGGGCCTGGAGCATGTTCTTGAGTCTTCTTGATGCGGGTTTTGGTGCAAGCTTGGGTGCCGAAATGATGCAGTTAGATTGAAGAGGCATGGCAATGATCTTTGTATTTCCTCTTTGTCACAGCCATTTGCCAGGAGAGGCTAAGCTTGGTTGCAGAAGAGCCCGGGGGATTCACACAGAAGACCTCTATAAACCTAGTGAGTGTGTGGAAGGGGGTTTTTTCTCGATGTTTTCGTATGTACACTAGGGGTTTAAATCCCCCTCTTACTGACATTCTAGTGTACTTTCTCCATGGAAGGGGTATTTTTCTAACAATTTTTCGTACGTATATAGGGGTGTTTCTTCTCACCTTAAGCACGCAGGTGGCATATGCTCATGTGATAAAGGTGAATCCCCCGGGCAGAAGAGTAGGCAGGGCATGACCAGGACAACCATGAACAGAGATGAATGGCAAGAGGCTGAGATGATGGCGGCGGCATGAAGAATGGCTCCTGCTGGTAAGTACAAGTATGGCTTGATCTCAACACAAACTGTATGCTCTTTTTACAGTATGCTAGAAGCTGCATTTGCTCTGTTGGTTTTCGAATTTGAGATTTAAGTTCTGGTTCTTTATAGCCTGCCAAGTAAATCCACAATCCAAACCTGTGTGATATTTTGAAATGATGCTGGGCAGAACATGGAGCACAAGTTATAAATTTGCCATGCAGACATCCTTTGCAGTACATGTATTGCTATCAAATATTTGTAGCTCAGAAATAAGGAACATTGGTAGATAAATCCATCTAACTTCTACACAAAAATGATAGGTTGACGACATGCAGAGATCTTATTTGAAGGAAATACTAACTAAGCTATCTGAAAAATAGAATTGAGGAAGTTATATTGAAGATATATGCTATGTATTGAATAATTAAGCTACATATTGAATAAAAAATGTTGCTGGTTGTCCATGACATACTATTTATGATATATTAGCTGATTGTTTCTATGCCACCTTATTAACATGGGACTTACCATCAACAGGATTGTTTCTTCTTTCATTGTGCCTCTGAGTAGCTTTAACTTCCTCAAAATGACTGATCATAGATTTTTTTTTTTTGATGGAGATGATGGGGAGAGAACACGACAGGACAATAACCCTATATAAAGGCAGACTACTCTTTTTTCATGAAGTCAGACCCTCTACCGGGGCCATCTAATCCTATTCCAATTAACATGTCAAGAAGAATAATGCAGACAGCAAAAAAAAGATATAAGCAGAGGCTGCAATGAGCCTAGATGTATGTGATTGATAATTGTAGATGCTAATATAATCTTCCTAGATCAAAAAGTGTATTAAGTGTTTAAGGGCTTACTATGTTGATTTTGCAGGTGCACGTTTGAGGTTAGGGTTTAAGTATCTTTGCGCGCTAAGATGATTTGCTTGGAAGAACTGTGCCAAAGATGTATCCACCATCAAGTTTTATTATATGATAGAGCTTATTTTGGGCATAGAACATGGAAGGAGTATATACAATTGAGTGTGGTTGTTTGAGATTTTGGAGGTGAATAGAACATGCACAAAGTTTTGTGTCTAGCCACCTACCTTTGGTCAATCCATCACTCTAAGACCAGGTGAAGAATGGAGAGGGCTTCAAGAATTATCAGCAGCTCATTCAAGTTATGGTAGTGGGCAGCTGGATCCTGACAAATGCTTCTTATGATGTCTCTCAAGGATTACATTTTTGACATCTATTTTGCTTTGGATGTAACTGTATGGAGTTAACAATAAGGCTGCTGCTGCTGTGACGTTTTGGAAATTGAAATTCAAAGACTGTATAGATGTGAAAGGCAAAACTCCGGGTGCTCTTAAGATGGCAATATTTGCAACCCAATGTTTGCAATATTTGCAACCTTAAGAAGTAGAACTATCTTATATTGTCCCACATGGATATACTATGATTTGTTGCATTGTAATAATAACAATCATCACTCAACTCTTTACCATCTCAATTAGACTACATATATAGGCACACCAGTACAAAACAAACAAAGTCATGAGAAATAAAGAACGTGAGGAAAGTCTGTAGAAAGTTTGCAGAGTAAAAAATAAAATGTTGCAATAAATATGACATCTAAGAAAGAATATAAATATGGTAAAGTTGATAAAGCTAGAAGGCTTCAGTTAGTACATAATACTTAAGCCAGAAGGCTTCAGTCAATGCATTGGTGTTTCCTAACGTTAACCTGTCAACACTGGGCTTGGTTTGGTAGTGGAGGAGCATTATCCTTATTATTTTGCCAAAGGCTAGAGCAAAAGGAAAGAGCCTTAAGAGTACAAGAAATTTATCGCGGCGGCCAAAGCCGCCGCGAACATTTCTCTTTACCGAATTGGTGTCAGTCGAAGCCCAAGTAATATGAAGGGCATTAATAAATCTCTACAATCTATTTCCTTGATAATGTGATACCAAAGTGACATGAACTGAATGTTTCTATTTTGTGTGGAGAACTCTCAAATGAAAAGAAAAAAACATAACAAATGCCATAATTCTAAGCTTAAGACCTCACAAAAGCAGTCATTATATTTTAGAAACGAAGTTGCAGAAATGAAAACTGTGTACGAGTGAATCCTAGGAATATCATAATTGCAACATTAACTAGAAGTTCCTTGAGTGCATTTCCACTCCAGCGAGTGGAAAGTTATATCAGAGAACCTTTGTAATGCATCAATACTCATATTTACAGCGCCCCATTAGGTCGTCATCTAAGTATGTGCATAGATGCACTTAGATTTTATTTGCAAATTCAAACGAAGATGGTAAAGAATCTATTATGCCAATCAACCCTCATGTTTATCTCGCCGTTTCTCATCAGGACTATCAGGACTATTGATTACGTCAAAAGATTCTAGTTACCTTCAACAACCAAGGTCTCCATTCCATAAGATTCTGTTGCAGGGTATGGAAGAAACAATGCATTTGCGCAGAATCTTGAACGATCAAGAAGAACAAAATATCAACCATACAACTACAATGAAAAATATCCGGAGCATGGAGCATACGCAGTAAACATGGCATTTCCAATTGCAACTAATGATAAAGAGCCACCTTTAATGTGTTGGAGATCATCATCATTACTTTCCATGAAACCAAGTCAGAGATCTAAAATTTCCTTCTAAGGAACGAAATTTATGGAGAATTCTATCATGTAGGCTACGCTACTTATGAAGCCCATAGCCACTGCATTTAACTGCCCATAGCCCATATAAACTTCATCATACAAAGCAAGCAAGCATAATGCTTTAATGACAAACTCATTTGCAAAATGCCTGGACTTGAAGCCAGTTATGTTGAATTTGTGCTTTATCATTAGGCTGTAAGAAAGTCCGGCTTAATTTTCGCCCTTTAATGGAAGAAATTGCCAGAAACAGAAGAGCGGAAGTGAATATTTGATCAATAGCCTAATCCGCTATGGAATTAGCTAGATTTGTCAGAATTGGACCATTGAATTATCTACTGCCGAGAAAAACTATTGTAACAAAGATGTGTTCTTTCTAAGGATTCATGGTCGTCCACGAAATGCAGGAATTCAGTCTATTGGGCGACCACAAAATGGATCAGAACATCTTCAAAAGGGCAAAAATAGTCATTAAAAGGGGAAAATCAACTGGATTTGAGAATCCGACCTCCAAATCGCTGCCACGATCTGATAAAGGGCAGAAATCTTTGCATCTATCCTCAGCCGGGTTAATCGGAATTTACTTATTCCAGCTTTTTGTTTCTAAGATCTGCAGTATCCGACAACTTAAAAACTGAAGGGCAAAATTCGAAGGCTACTTCTGGTGCCCTGGTTGTATGCTTAGGCTTCGCCAGAGCCTCTTGACTTATGCTAAGCCTAATTTTTCTGTTTGATCCGTTTGCCTCTAAAATTTGCTCATAAAAACGTAGACCTTTCTCCAAATACAATTTACATAGAAATATTCATGATTCAGATAAAAACGTACCTATTTTGCCTTTGTCTCACTCCGGTGAAGCCCCTATAGTTTATTTGTGTGCCCTTTGCAGGTCAGACCACACTGGTTCTGCCCTTAAATCGATTTAAAGTCCTGTTTCAAAGCTTTGCCAGATGTTTAGGCTTTCCCGTTCCTCTACAGCCCCATCAAACGTTTTTTGTCAGAATCATCCTCTGATTGCTCGGATTTTCGAGGCACAACCAGCGAGATGCTTGATGCCAAGGAAGCAGATTCCGGTTAGGTAAGCTTTTAGGAACTCTGAGCATTCTGGTAGGGCCAAAATGGCACACAAATAAACTATAGGGGCTTCGGATTTGCCATTACAGCAGGTCTTACAAATCTCGGCCAGGCAGCAGGTCGCATGTCATTTGATAGTGGCCATAAGAATAAGTGTCAACAACATAAGAAGTTAGATTGCGGCGGAGAACACGAAAAAAGAAAAATATGAGACTCAATTACATATGTTTAGATAGATACTATGTCTTAAAAAACTATTCCAAAATGTTGCTCCACATAAGCGTTAAAGATGCTTATTGATTAAAAGGAATATCGAGGTAAATCCAATCCATTATGGCGTCTTACATTCTCTTGAACATCATTTACATAAAGTGCCTTGATCCAAAAGCATGCCGGTTAATGAAATAGCACCTTGGTTTAAGTAAAATTTGAAACTTAACACGACATTATTGTGACATTGGCTAATGGCTAGGATGATTTCACGACAGGAAGCAGGTCTGTATCAGAATAACAGTGCTACTGCATGCAGAGCCACGTTAGTCCTTTCTTCTCGCTCCTATCCATGACCTTGTAAACAGGGGATAATCTGACCCTTTCTACGCCCTCGTAACTGCACCTATTTCTTCAGAGCTTAAATCGCCCGTCGATCGAGCTTCGAATGGCCATGTATCGTCAGGTAATTCAACTTCTCCAGAACCCCCTTTTTGTCGATTGTTTTTGGTCCTCTATATCGCATCTCTGTGCAGTTAGTATCGGCAGCCCGGTCATCACTTAAATTGCGGGATCATTTCCTTTCTGGTGATAGATTATTTACGGTAAGATCTAATCTTGTAATACGTTACTTGAAAGTTAGTACTGAAAACTCGTTTTGTTAATTTAGGGAGGAAGCTCAGAAAAGTTTAAAGTTGTTGGTGTGTTTTATAAAGGAGGAAAGTATGCAGAATTGAACCCTAGGTTTCTTGGCAACACAGAAAATGCGCTTGGGATAAGAAGCTGGTTGGAAGAACAAGGTCATCAGTATGTTGTTACTGATGATAAAGAAGGCCCTAATTGTGGTAAAAAATAATTTTGTCACATTAATCCTGATCTTATATCATCAAGACTTATCTGATATGGTTTGGTTTTCTACTAGAATTGGAGAAGCATATAGCAGATATGGATATCTTAATATCAACACCTTTCCATCCGGCCTACATGACAGCAGATAGGATAAAGAGGGCAAACAAACTCAAGTTGTTGATCACGGCAGGAATTGGGTCTGACCATATAGACCTAAATACTGCTGCAGAAAAGGGTTTGACAGTGGCTGAAGTTACTGGTAAACTTCTCTATGCAAATGGTTGAATGTTTGTTGATGGTTGAGATTTCATTCCAGACCATGTTGTGTTGATTATAAAAAAACATTAGGTTAATCCCTTTTCTTAAACTCTTGGGCCTAACTGCAGGGAGCAATGTGGTGTCTGTGGCTGAGGATGAGCTGATGAGGATTCTTATCTTGCTTCGCAACTACCAAAATGGGTGGAAGCAAATAACGGAAGGAGATTGGGATGTTGCAGCCCTTGCCTATAGATCATATGATTTGGAAGGAAAAACAGTTGGAACAGTGGGTGCAGGGCGAATTGGATATGAGCTTTTGAAGAGGTTGAAGGTAGGCTGCACTTCATAAAATTTGTTTTTCTTTGAGCCAAAATCTCTTAGAGCAGCCTCAGTATAGCCAAACTTTTGTGCAAATGTCTAGTAAGAGGGCAACATGTTTCCTTACAGGGAGCGTTGGCATAGTAAGCTTTAGGACGCTTGGGTATGAGCCTAAGATTTTAAAACGTTGAAGTCACAGGGTTTAGGAGTTTTACTACCTCAATTTTCGAATAAAAATTTCGTAGGTTTTAGTTTTTTGAGCAAAAGCTTTTAGTTCCAACTGTAATTGGACTGCATTCTGTTAGCAAGATACCATTGCCACTCTTTTCTTTATAAATTGCAGGCCTTTAAGTGCAATCTTTTGTACTATGATCGCATTCGGTGGAGCGAGGAAAAGGAAAAAGAGACTGGGGCTTCTCGAGAGGAAGATTTAAACAGATTGCTTTCTGTATGTGATGTGGTTGTAGTGAATATGCCATTGACAGATAAGACAAGGTAGAGCTTCTCTAAGGTTTAGATATCAGATCAATTTTCTTATTTGGTCTGATGATATCTTGTGGAACCAAATGATTCTTTGCTTAGGTTTGATGGTGAAAAATGAATTGACTAGACTAGATGAATGCCTTGTACAGAGGTATGTTCAACAAAGAACTCATAGGGAAGATGAAGAAAGGGGCAATACTTGTGAACAATGCACGAGGAGGCATCATGGATGCTGATGCGGTTGCAGAAGCTCTGAAGAGTGGTCACCTTGGAGGTAGTAACTTCATGTTGGATAGTTAGGATTTTTTTTTCTTTTAATTTAGTGGTTTTGGTTTTGAGGCTGTAAACATTTGTAGGCTATGGAGGGGATGTTTGGTACCCCCAACCGGCACCCAAAGACCACCCATGGCGTACCATGCCAAACCATGCCATGACACCGCATATCTCTGGGACCACTATTGATGCCCAGGTTGACCTTGACCCAATCAACATTCTTCAATTGCGTTTCTTGTTTTGTTCTTATCACTCATTTTGTGGCGTGATTTTCTATAGGGCCGATATTCTGCTGGTACTAAAGACATGTTAGAGAGATTTTTTAAGGGTGAGCCATTTCCAGAAGAGAATTACATTGTTCGTGAAGGTAAGCTTGCCCGCCAATATTCATAGTGAATCTGGACAAAGCCATAACAATAATGATCGAATAAGTTGGAAGTATAAAGTGGTGCAAATTGAACTCGTTGGTCATTGTTTGGAACATGACCTCGACATTTGTGAGTTTTGTGGCGAATCTCGTGTATGATTTATTTGGTGTGTTTCTGGATCAAAATTATGACTATTTCTTGTTTTAAGGACCACTGCCCGTGTAGTCCGCATTTGAATTCCTAGGGTGAGATTCCACTGGCGTCAATTGATGCCTGGAAGTTAGAAGCTTGAGTTGAACAATTTATAACTTTTGTTGTTTCTTGTGATTCACTTACAGCGGCAATTAAGCATCGGGTTTTGCTTCGGAAGATGATGTGTACGCTATAAACATTCGCTTAACTGTCAGGGAAATCCTCCTGACCTTTTGCACCAAGAACAATTACCGCTCTCCAGATCTTGACACGAATCAGACCAACGGAAGAGGTTTTTGTGGAACAACTGCCTTTGTCGTAGTGAAACCATATACATTTGTCGTAGTGAAACCATATACATTTGGCTATGGTAGTTTAGGTTTACGATATTTGATACCACAGAGTTAACTACCACTCTTGTTAAATTATAGAGAGAGTTGTATTGATGAATGCTTGGTTCGCCAACTTGGCAGTCTAGTCAGCCTGCCACATAAGCACTCCATTGATCCTTATGATCATATCTTCAACACTCCCCCTTGATCAATAGATCAATGGAAGTATAAGTTTAAATTCCCTTTTTGTCCTCTAACAGCATACTCCTCCTTGAACTGCTCTCAACTGGAGCCATCCAAATGAGCTTGAAACTGCTCATCTCTAGATGAACTAGAGGCAACTACTGTTTTTCTTAACATCAAGAATTTAAACTTCTAGACTCTTTATATCTAGTAAATCTATACCCCTTTAAGGAGAACTGAGGATGCATGATTACATTGTGCTGCATTTCTCCCCCTTAATCTTGCATCCGAAGATCACAAGATAAGACACTGGGTCCTCATGAACTCCTTGCTGAGTATACATTATAATTTTCTAACTAGTTATTACTAGCCTCCTAACTAGTTAAATACTAAGACCATTTGATTAGGCTTCGCTTACCCAGAAATTTTCGTCTTCTTTGGGCCACAGCCTTCAGGCCAACTGCGCTTGGCTACTGGTCTTCGTAAGCGTGGATAAATCTTCATAAGATCTGCATAACGTAGTCCTTTAGTGTCTTGAAGAATAGTTTTCTTTTCAGCACCATTCTCTCCTAGCTTCTGGCCATTGGCATAAGCTCTTCTCCCATCTGCAATAGTCTCAACCTGCCGTTCTTGTTGCTGTATTGCATGTTGAACATAGACCACCTCTGCACCATTCTTTCTCGGGTTCTTTGGTAACCCATTCTGAGATAGTCGATGGTGCTCCAAAATCCAAGATGCATTTAGATCTGCATTCGAATCTTCTATATTTTTGCAATGTTCTGTTCTTGGAACGTCTTCTAGAAATTCATAGTTTTGAATACATGCATTGGAGCATTCATTTGAAATTGCCAATTTCTGCCAGAGGTCTTTCCGTCTTGAAAACTGAAAGAAATACTTGAGATATGACATATATTCTGAAGCCGCATTATGCAATACTGCTCCCCCTGCTGCAGAGCCATTTGCCTGTTGCCTGAAACAATCAAGGGAACTGAGCATCCGCTTCATATCCTGCCATACATCAGAGTCTTCTAATGCCCACTTCCACAGCCACTGCATTTCTTCCTCAAATTCGGCCTCTAAATCTGTGTCTTGATTCTTGAGAAAATCCCTGAGATATGCATAAAATTCTACTACATTCTTCTCAGGTTTCAAACTGATATGCTGGCTGTCTCTAATTACTGCCTCTATCTTCTGAAGCAGCTCTGGAGCGATTTGCTCTTCCTGTGCTTGTGCTTTTTCTCTGATTGCTGCCACTAGGATTTTGATTTTCTGGCATTCAGACTGGACTCATTTTCTTCAAACCGTGATTCTTCAACGGCAATGGGGTTTGCCGTTATTTCCTCCTGTCCTCTTCCAGACATTTCTGAAATTCCAAATCCGACCCCATCATACAATAACTCTGAGAAATCTGCTTTCTTTTCTTCAAAGGTCTTCTTATGATGGTCTTCTACGACATCCTCCTCAGGCCCAGTTTCTTCAACGGCCATGCAATCCTGCCGCTGACGTGCTTCAATTTGTCTTGAAGCGACTGCTTCTGCCTTGGAAATTTCGTTTGACCTGGAAATATCTGCATCAATTTGCATTACGACCCTATTGATCTTCTGATTCTGCTGCTCTGGATCTTCTATTTGGACCCCACCAACCTGCTGCTCTGAGTCTTCTATCTAGACCCCATCAGCCGTATCTTTCTTCCTTTTCTTCATCTTCTCAGCATAAGGCTTATAAGAAATTCGAATTCTTCTCTTTGCAGGTCCCTGGATCAGGGCTCCTGCTCTGATACCATGATAAATTACAGCAATAGAGAGAGTTGTATTGATGAGTGCTTGGTTCGCCAACTTGGCAGCCTAGTTAGCCTGCCACATAAGCACTCCATTGATCCTAAGCTCCTAATCGATGGTGCTCCAGAATCTGGCAGTGGAATCTCAGCTTTAAGCATAATTGAATTTTTGCTTAGCCAAATTCAAATTTATAGTGTTGTTGTGATGCCGTGTGGAAATTGGAAGTTATTAGAAATTGTGTGGGAGCAAATCCTTAGCAAGAATAAAACGACATATGCAACAAGTTTGAAATGCCTCACTCAAATCAAATCTTCAACTACAAGTTTGGCTAATTTTTAGAGGGAAAAACTACGACACTTTCAAGACATATACAAGTATACATCAACGTGACATTTGAGCACGTGTCGAATCTAGCAACGCTGTAATGCCTGGGTTCCGGCTTCGTGAATGGCTCGTGAGCGATAAAAAAAAGGGAGAAAAAAAAAGGGTCCTCCGGATAATGCTTCGAAGGCTACCCCAGGGCTCGAATTTAGTGGCAGGGCTTGCACTGGCGTCAGAGTTGGATTGGCGCGGATCATATTTTGGGGCTCTGTGGCGGAACTAGGATGCTTCAATCTGCATTTACGGTTTGTCTTTTCTTCAGATTTCGTTCTGTATCAACCAACTCCTTCGTCAACTCCTCCTCTGGATCAATGAGCTCAGGAAGAAATTTACCAAGCTCTCAATCCTCCGGTCTAACCGTCAAACTGGGTTGGTTTGGTCTCACGACAGACCAGGGCTTCACGCCTCTTGACCATTATTCCTCATGATACGCGCCCTGCTTTTGCAGTAGATACGATCCCTCATGAAGAGGAAAAAAAGGTTCACTTTGCACCAGACTTGGATAAACTCATGCCTCATGTCATGCCCAAGGTACAACAAAGTATCCTCAACCTCATGCAGGCTGCAGAAGGCCGAACACTTGCTAATGTGCACGCAACCACCAGGGCTCAACAGCGTCATGACGCACCTCCGACATCTCATACTCCACGCTCTCAGACATACCCAAATATTGCTGCAGAGGTGGAGCTTCTCAAAGAAGTTTCTGCTTCTTTACCTCAGACTTCAGCTCCCTTGGATCCTGCTGATTCGTTTTCTCATGTCCCTTTGGAACTCCAAGAAGAACTTGCAAAAATCAAAATTCTTTTAAGTTTAGCCACCATTTTGAAACTTTGTCCTGCTCTCAAGGACCAGTTGCCCCTTCCCACGGTTCTGGTTGGGGCTGTGGCTACCTCTACACCCATGGTGCATGCCACGGTGGGCAATCAACAAGTCAATCATGTCCAGATTGATGGTGGAAGTGCTGTCAATCTCATTACTGATAAGCTCAGAAAGCAATTGGGCATCAAACAACTTTACCGTGCCCTTTATGATATCAAGTTGGCCAATGGTCATATCACGCGCCCTCAAGGCATCACACCCCTTCTTCACATCAATATAGGCGAACTCAGATTCCCTCTCGAATTTGGTGTTTGGAAAGCCGGTGAAGATCCCGGTGATTATGAAATGTTGGTCGGCAGACCTTTTCTCCGTCAGGCAAAAAGTATTCATTATTGGGCCACAAACCAGCTCGTCATTACAGATGGTCATCTCAATGCTACAATGGATTTGGAAACTGGCAAGATCATCTCTGTTGAACATGCCGAACCTTCTCTCTCAGACACCGATTCGGACGAAGCCCAGAATATCTATCATGTTCAGGCTCCACCTGCGAGTCTGCCTCTTTCATCCTACCCTGAATATGCTGATCCTTGGGGTGAGATGACTCTGGATCAGGACCAGGCTGTGGCTGCGTTGCTCGACCCTTGCCTGGCTCCTTGCAATCGTATCCAACGACTTGACCATTTTTTCGACACTGTACTTCCTCCAGAAACGGTGGACATCCAGGCTGTCATGAAGCAACCACTGCTCGATGACGCTCAGCAACCGCTTTTCTTCACCACACAAAATGCAGCTCATCCCGTCATGATTCAACCTCCTGCTCACGTCGTTCAAGACACGGAAGTTGTTCCACACATTCAGACTCCGGAGGTGGAGATTGTGGACGTTGGCAACAATCAGCCCGTCCGCCTTGCTGCAAATCTCCCGACCACCTATCGGCAAGACGCCCCTCCGCGCTTGTTCAAAAATTCAAACACATTTTGCACGAGCTATAAAGATCTTGAGTATCAACAAAGACTTGGGGAACTCACCATTCCTACCAAACCGGATGCACGCCCCGTGTCTAGCAACGCGGCGATGCGGCTCAACCCCAATTCTCGCGGACCGTGTGTCAAGGCCGAAATTGATAAACTCCTTTGTCACGGGCTTGATTTATGAGGTCAAACATTCTGAATGGGTGAGCCCCATCGTCATTGCTCTCAAACACAACGGTAAGATCCGCGTCTGCGTGGACTATCGCAAACTCAATCGAGGCCACGGGCGTGATCACTTCCCACTTCCCTTCACGCACCGTGGTTACGAAGAGGTTGCTTTGTCATGAAATGTACTCCTTCATGGATGGTTTTTTCGCTACAATCAAATTTCAATCAAAGAGGCGGATCAACTCAAGACTACCTTTACCACCACCCTGGTAAGGGCACTTTTTGCCTACAAGGTGGTTCCTTTTGGTTTATCCAACTCTCCATCTACGTTTCAACACATCATGCTCTCGGTTTTTCACGATTACATGAAGGAGAAACCCTTTCTCCAGATTTTTCAAGATGACTTTTCCGCCTACAGTTCCATGGATGACCACCTGGATAAATTAGAACTTGTCTTTCAGAAATGTGATGAGTCTGGCATTAGTCTCAATCCCGAGAAATGCACCTTCTGCGTCACCTCTGGTATTCTGTTAGGACATGTGGTCAGTAAAGCAGGTATCACCACAGATCCTGCTAAAATCAGTTGCGTGCTTAAAGCTCAAGCACCATCTAATATCAAGGAGACACGTTCTTTAAGGTAAATTATTATTCCACCTTCATTCCTGGACTTGCAGCCATTGCTGATCCCATTCATAAACTCACGGGTGATGAATCCACTTGGGCTTGGAATTCCCAGTGATGATCGCTTCCAACAGTTGAAGATCTTGCTTACTCAGGCCCCCGTGTTTGTTCCTCCTCAATGGGACAAGCCTTTTCATGTTCATGTCGATGTCTCAGCATTTGCTATTGGTGTCGTTCTCTCACAAGCATTTGACGCGCACACAGATAAACCGAACCGTTATGCCAGCAGAAAACTCAATCCTCACTGCCACCGAGAGGGAGGCATTGGGCTTAATTTTTTGTGTTCAACGCTTCCGTCATTATTTGTTGGGCAGTCAGATCAAGTTCTTTGTTGATCATCAGGCACTTCTTTATTTGATCAACAAGTCCACGCCTATGGGCAGGATTGCTCGTTAGGTCCTTCTGTTGCAAGAATTCGCTCCTTTTGAAATCGTTCATAAGGCTGGCAAATCTCATGTTGTACCAGATTATCTCTCCCGCATCCATATAGATGATCCCCCCACGGGTGTTTCAGATGCCTTTCCTAACGCACAGCTGTTTTTGGTCACGACCACGCCCCATTGGTTTCATAACTTCCAGCAGTATCTTTCACTGGTGCTCTTCCCTCCGAAGATCCCACGCTCTCTCCAGAAAAGCTTCAATCCCGCCACCGTCAATTTCTCCGTGAGGTCCGTGACTACACCATGGTTGTGGGCCATCTTTACAAACGCGGCAAGGATATGGTCCTTCGACGCTGTGTACTCCCTCACGAAGTACCCGATATCGTTCAACAAGCCCATGAAGGGCTTGGTGGTGGTCATTTTCATGGTGACACCACGGCACGCAAAATGGATGCTCATGCTCACACCCGCACGTGTGATGTCTGTCAGCGTGTGGGACGGCCCACGGCCCGTGACGCTCTCCCGTTGACGCCGGTCGCCACGCCACTTCCCTTCAGCAAATGGGGAATGGACTTTGTGGGGCCCATTGATCCTCCCGCGCGGCACACCCGTGCCCGCTACATTCTGGTCATCACGGATTACGCCACCAAATGGGTTGAGGCTTGCGCACTTCCAGACAACACTGCAGCAAGCACAGCCAAGGTCCTCTATACGCAAATCATCACGCGTTTTGGCTGTCCCACGGAACTGGTCAGTGATCGAGGTGTTCATTTTGTCAATCACACCATCAAAGAGCTGACGGATTATCTGCTGATCCATCATCGAAAAAGCACACCTTATACTATCCTCAAGGAAATGGTTTGGCTGAAAGCACAAACAAGACTCTCATCACTATTCTCAAGAAAATCTGTGACGCCTCTCGCACAGATTGGCAAGACAAATTACCTACTGTTCTTTGGGCTTACAGCTACTGTTTCAAGATAGCTACTGGTCACACTCCTTTTAAATTGGTTTATGGTCAAGAAGCCTTGATGCCCTTTGAATATGTTCTTCCGACACTTCGTTTTCAACTTGCTATCACTCATAATCCACCTGCCGCTCTTCAAGAACGAGTTTACCAACTAGAACAGTTGGACGAACTTAGACGAGATGCATATATTCGGGTTCTTCATGGTCAACAGTTGAGGAAATCTTTGCATGACAAACATCTGAGAGCCAAAACTTTTCAAGAAGGTGATTTGGTTTTACTTTATGATTCTCGTTACAAAAATTTTCCAGGGAAGTTAAAGTTCAGATGGCTTGGTCCTTATCAAATCGTTCAAGTGGTACAACCCAGCGTTTTCAAGCTGGCAGAATTAGATGGCACTCCATTACCTACACTGGTTAATGGCTTTTGCCTCAAACAATTTCATACAGCAGATACAGACAGTCATACACATGATGCACAACAAAATCCTGACTCCACAGATAGTGACTAAAGCGGCATATTTATATTTATAGTAGAGGCAAAATACAAAATGAGGGCATTGCCCACATACTTCCGCTATGAGCAGAGCCCTATTTACAAAATGGGCAGAGCCCTATTTACAAAATCCTACATTAAAGCACCCCTACTCCAGGTTTGGAGCAGAGGTGATGGGAAGCACATGGTAGAGGCACCGCTCAGGATCCCAGCGCAGATGCACTACCACCTCCATCGGATTTGTTAAGGGGTCGGGATGCTCAGCCATCCCACTGCACCAACCGTCCATAGGAATACCGCGGTTGCGGCATTTCCAGAGGTCAAGATCATTCATCTTACAGGTAATCCACTCCTGGCAGTTAGTCGGCATAGTGTAGTTTTCGTTCATGATCACGACCTGGTGTCTCAGCTTCGACCACTGCTCGTCTTATATAGCCAAACCGACTGGGACCCTGTCGACGTGGACCAATCAACCAAATTGCTAACGTGGTTGCAATGCAAGGCCATTTCTAAATTGGGAATCTTTTCTCCCGCCACATATCTAGCCATGGTACCTTCTGACCTTTTCGTTTTATGATATCCCACTTCGAGTTGCCGGCATTAAATGACATTCCTTCCTTTCACGCCCGTCGGACATTAATCTTTGTACCTTCGCCAGCTGTCACATCCGCTTGTTCCTTCACGTCTCATCTCCACCGTTCATCGTTTCTCCCTTAACTGCTTGGGAACTTAGCCAAATTTTTGCTCTCAATCGCCTCCTTTGGATCTGTTGCCACCTGGCACAATCCACGGTTCCCGACAACACGCCCCTTCGCCACAGATGTGTGCCCTAAAACCTTTTCATTCTTCTTCGTTTTCGTCTTCTGCTCTCCGCCCTCCGGCTTCTCACATCCGCTCTTCCAGTTATTTTCCGTCGCTCTTCGCCATGGCCGCTACACCAAAATTCCCTCAACTTCAGGCTTCTGCTCCAAGGGATCCGGCTCTTTTTGAGTCGGTGACTTTCTCAACACCCACCTTTCGAGATGCCCTAGCAGGTCCAAGTCGTGCAGTGGCGGAACGCCATGGGCTTTATGAATTCTCCAAACAGGACCTCCCTGCACCAAATCCGGAGCAACTAAAGCAGTTCGTTGCTCATATGATCAACACCTCGAATGGATACGCCACCACGGTCGATCAGACCACCATTTTGCTTACCCCAGTTCTGCTTTCTCAGGTATTTCAAATTCCTCTTCCCAGACCTTCTTTATCTTGGGCTGCCTTACAGGACTAGGATGTCTCTCAGTATGGCGCAGCTCCTTATCAAGCCAACACCCATCGGCTCACAAACATTGCAAAGACCCACAATACTTTTCTGTGGCGAAAATTCTATGGGTATTCCATCAAGAATACCCATATCAATAAACAGTTTTATAACATTGTCATTATGGCCATCCATTCTACTCATCCTATTGATTGGCCACAAATTTTGTTCCTCAGACTTCTCCATGAAAATGATCGCATCCGCGCAGCACCTTCTTCTGGCTTTGACACTGCTGTGGGTGCTCACCTCCAGGCCATCACTTGTCATTATATACCTATCACCAGTCCAGGGTCCCCTTTCACTTCTCGTGCTTCCACTCATCAATCCTACCATTCCCTTCCAAAAAACCATCAGGCTGAGACTTCACGCCCTCAACGTTCTCCTAGTCATGTTCAACAAACTGACAAGCCTATTTCTGTTTCTTCTTCCTCCACGGAATCCACGCACACAACTTCTCATCATAATTCTCAACGAACTTACGGTAATATCCTGCCAATCCCAGGAAACTTCTGACCTCCGAAACATTGGTAGGTGCTGGCCACTCTTTGACTGCCTCGATTTTTGCTGGGTTTGTAGCAATACCATCAGCAGAAACAATGTGGCCCAAGTACTCGACCCTGGTGGTCGTAAATTTGCATTTGAAAAACTTGGCGAACAGCTGGTGGTGCCGCAACTTCTGGAGAGCCAGCCAAAGATGGCATTTCATGATCCTCCAGGGTTTTACTATAGATAAGAATGTCATCAAAGAAAATAATGACAAACTCGTCTAAATAGTCTCTGAAGACATCATTCATAAGATGCATGAAGGTTGCTGGTGCGTTTAATGAGTCCAAAAGGCATAACTGTGAACTCATAATGCCCATAACGGGTGCGAAAGGCAGACTTGTGAATGTCCTCCTCCTTAATCCTTATTTGATGGTAGCCAGAGCGAAGATCTATCTTGAAAACATACTTAGCTCCTTACAGCTGATCCACAAGGTCATCTGCCCACGGTAATGCATACCGATTCTTAATAGTATGCTTATTTATGGCGGTAATTGATACACATACGCAAGGTCCCATCCTTCTTGCTAACAAATAAGATAAGAGCTCCAAAAGGCGAAACACTGGGCCGAATGAAGCCTAACTTCAGAAGGTCCTGTAACTGTTTCTTAAGTTCTGCCAACTCAGGTGTGCTTATGCAGTAAGGAGCCTTATTTGTAGGCTTGGTACCTGGTTGGAGTGCAATTTTGCACTCTACCCCCTTGAAAGGTGGTAATTTCCGAATCTCATCTGGAAAGCGATCCTAGAACTCGTGAATGAGACTGGCTATGGTTGGCGGCAAGCTTTGAATAATGGCTTCTTGATGGGCTTCGAAGGACGCAAGCCTAACAATGCAAACTACCTGTCTATGCCGAATGGCTTTATCCAGGCTACGCAAGGAGATGCAGTGCATAATAGGATGTACTGCATTACCTGTTATAGAAACACGGGCCCCATTTGTTGCGTTGAAGGTGATGACACGCTTCTCACAATGCCACGGTTCTTTGCTACTGCCAGAAATTCCATCCCCATAATCAAGTCATACTTCCCAATATTCATAATTTCAGCTCCCAAAGTGACGGGTGCCCCTGGTAATTGGATGTTCAAGTTAATACGACGGCCTTGGGTGTGGTGGACAGCTCCACTAGCCAACGTGACTGGTCTTGGTTTAGATTTCAAATGGGATAATTGCAGAGTTTCGGCCAACCTAGGGGAGGTAAAGTTGTGGGTACTACCCGTGTCCATAAGGATAATGAAAGGTTTGCTATCAATTTGGCCCACTGTAGAGATGACACTGGGCTGACAATCGGCCTGACCAGTCTCAATAGCAGCAAAAATGTGAGACTCACCTTGTACATAGTCAGTCGGCTCCTCCTTTGCCAGGGCTGGGAGTTCATAAAAAGGTGTCAGCTCATCCCAATCTACCTCTGCCAGGGCTGCCTGCACTCCCTGAGTGACATATGGGCAATCCTACATCTGGTGGCCTGGAAAACATTGGAAACAGGCGTTATCCCGTCGCAGCTGGTCACGAGCGTCTCGCGGAATAGATTGGAGGATCTGCTGCATTGTGTTATTTGGGGCACCTGACTTATCCGGAACATTGAAGATGACTTTCTTTTCTGACTTCTGATAAGGAGGCTACTGAGGAGGTCCCGGACTAGAAGAGCGGGCCTTATATGGTACATATGGATTGCCTTGACTCGCATTTGGAGGTCACTGGTACGGGGCCTTCGGTGTGTCATCCTCCAAGCTCAAGGCTTTTGCTTCAGCCTCTGCTACAGTTTTGGGGTCAATTGCGCCGACCATCTTCCTTAAAGTGGGCGACAACCCCTCAACATAGCCCTCGACTGCATGGCATTTATTGATCCCTGGAACATAAAGTCTAAGGCATATGGATTCATCGGTATAGGCCTGGACTGTCATGCCGCGCTGCTCCAAGCGATAAAATGTTTGTATCTGCTTGCAGCGATGTGCCCGAGGAACATAGTGTCACTTAAAGGCCTTGGCAAAGAGTTTGAATTTACAATGTCTCCTATTCAACCCATGCGATCGTTTCCAGAATACACTTTGCCTAGAGACAAAAGGCAAAAGTGTATTCCGGAATACACTTTTGCCTTTTGTCTCTAGGCAAATTGTATACATATTAGCCCACTACAGAGTTACAAATACGTACTCCGGAATAAGAAATAGGATCTATCAATTCAAATAACCTTACACTCTACTTCATACGCTTACCTGTCCATGATTTCCTCTCGATTCGGAATATAGCTTCTGTGAATAGTATACAAGGCGCTTCTGGCGACTAAAGCTGTGAAACCGGAATGCGCAACTGAGACGCTCAATATTCTTTTTTAAAGGTAGACCATGGTCCATTCTCTTTTTCTATGTGGAGTGGAATACGACTTGTCCAGATAGGCTGGACTACTGTATTCCAGAATAGCTTTTTGTATTCTCGAATAGCAAAGGCACAACCGCCAAGTGAGTTACTTACATGTCCTCATTGTTTTACAGTTGTTTAAGATGGTTAACCCCATAGTGAACAAACTTCCACCACCTTTTGTTTCCTCTGGTATCTCTACTTCAGATGGAACACGTGATCAGACCAGGTTTCTTCTTGACACAAATGCTTCTCCGACTCCTACCTCGACAAGATCCTTGTTGTTGCTCGAAGACACCTTTTCAACCCTCTCCAAGTCCATTAAAAAACAGGCTGCTCCCTCCTTTCAGCATCACCAGCTATAGTAGTAATCTTCCACCACTTTTTGTTCCATTCCCCGAACTACAAAGGCTCGATCTCAACAGGTTTTTCGGACCAACCATTTGTAGTTTCTCCTTCAAATAGACAAACAAGGACTGCAGCACGCTCAGAAGACTGTGAGATTCTCCACAACTTTTCCCACCACGACTTCACTACAAATGAGGATGATCTTGCAGCATCTACTCTTCACACGACTAGTCCTCCAAGAAATTCAAGGTGGATTTTAGTTTAAGAGCACGCTCCTCTGTAAGAAGAAGAAACCTTATGGATGAACACAAAATGAGGAGACTCCTAGGAGCTAAATGCTGCTCATTGGGTTGCATCAACAGATTTAACATGGTTAAATTACGAGCAGTTAGAGACAATTACAGTTCAATGACATTTGGCAGACCAGAATGCCTACTTAACTTATTGTGTAAGACCAGACCGCAACCCCTTCTTGCACTACATTAGCCGTGAACAAGTCTGCCAAAAATTCTTTATGGTTGTCCACCATTTAGGGTCCACCAGAATGTCTCTAATACACAAAAGACTGAATAATAACCCAACAATTGATGATCATTGTAGACCAAGAAGAGTTATAACAATGCATGCCCTAGCTGCTGTGTCACGGATGGAGAAATATTTTAGAGAAACATGTGAGAACTTGCATAACAGCAACACGTATCATTTGACAGACATCATCACAAAAGAAGATGTCTTCCAAGAATACAAAGAGACTTGCATTCAGTCTCAACACATCTCTTACTCACACTTCACTAGACTGTGAAAAAGTGAATTTGGTCCTGTAAAAATATCCAGGAGACATAGAATGTCTGTCTGCTCAAGATGTGCAGAATTAAAGAGTCAACGAGAAACTGTAAAGATAGAGGTCGAAAGAAGTAAGCTCAAGTTCTCTAATCTCTCATTTGTTTTAAAGAAATGTTTTGACCTGATTTCTTCAACAGATATTGTGCAATAGAAGCTTGCTAGACATCGTAAACAACAAGCAACAGAGAGAAGAAAACTTGCCAAGCACAGAAAAAAAGCTCTCGAACGTCCACTGCAATATATTGTCTGTTGTAATTGATGGAATGGATTAAAAAAAGACAGCTCTACCTCATTTCTTAAATATTCCTAAAGATGTGCCAGAGGAATGTTTGATTAAGGTCCACCTTGTAGGAGCTATGATCTTCAAAGGAGGTCTAAAGTGCAAAGTATCTTTGACGCATCCAAACTTGCATAGTGACTCAAACCTCACAATTACAATTCTTAATAAGGTCTTGTGCGAGCAAGAGCAATTATCACCAATGCTCTACCTGCAACTTGACAATACTATAAGAGAAAATAAGAATCAAATACTCTTTGCTTACCATGCTAGTGAAGCTAGGGATCTTCAAAAAAGTAAAGCTCAAATTTTTACTTGTAAGCCATACTCATGATCAAATAGACCAGATGTTCAGCAGATTTTCCATGCGCCTTAGAAGGAAGAAGGCTTGTGAAACTTTTTTCTGTTCATTTCTTCTGTTTTTTGCCTGTCTTTGACACACAATTTAGCAATTTCTATTCTGGAATATGTCGTCTTTATCTTTTTTACTTTTAACAGACTTGTTCGCAACCACTTTTTGGTAGGCTTGGAGGAAGCAAGAAGGCACCTAAGAAAGTTCTAAAGATTGTCAAACAGCCTCACCCACAAGGAAGGTTGCAGGGCACTGATGAGCCTGCAATTTACGAGAACTTTCAAACCCAATGGTTTATCACGAGGGGTGCTGGTGGAAAGTATAGCACCCTAACCTTCCTGCACGTTTGCAAGAGCCCTGGCCAAAAACGCTACGACAATAGCGAGTTCGTCAACCTTGGAACCATAGAAGATGTTTCTAAAGTTGCAGGGCAAGATGGACAAGTAGGGAGGCTTTCTTTAAAGACCTCATAGGGCTTCATTGTGGTTGACATAGCCTTTTTTAGAATCATCAGTGTGGGCTTCAACTGCTTTAAATGATAAAAACAAATATGTCTCAATTAAGGCTCTGTTACATGAAAATTAACTAGCCTTGATTCCATGCAGGGTCAATTGGAGATAAATGTATTCGAGTAAAAGGAAGTGTTGTAGCCATTAGAAGGTTGATCTTTTGAATGTTATTAATTATTGCTTTGCATCAGTTGTTTAAATCTGTTGTATTCTAATATAGATCTGCACGAAAGCTAAACAAATGTGATAATGAACAAAAGAAATCTGAAAGCATCCATAAAGTCAAGAAAAGAAGAGCACAATCAGAATTGAAGCACAATACTTCCGCTATTGCACTTGACACTCCAACAATTGTGGCTACAATAAATGACACTCAAGCACCTAAAATTAGTGAGCCTATGGTTGAGCCAGCAAGTAGAGTTGAGCCAACTAGTTTAATAGCAGCAACTATAGTTCAGACAGCAAGTATTGAGCATTATGTTGATACAATTAACGAGATACATGAGACAAGTGAAGCAATACAGAATAGAGATGTCATTGTGAGTAGAAAGCTATTAATTCTCGACCTCAATGGTATGCTGGTGAAATCATATACAAAGTTTGAGAAAATTGTAAGTACCTGAACCATACATTATAGAGTGCACAACAAACAAGATTGAGTTACTCATGTTTGGTATTAAGGAATTCTTAAACAAGGTAAGTATCCCCTATGACTCGGCTATATGGTCATCAATGACTACCTTCAATACAAAGGAAGTGTTAGAAAAGTTGTGTCTATCTCTTATGCACATGTTTATTTTTATATAGGGACAAGAGTTTTGTGATACTATGCCTTTCACATTTCCTGGCCATGCTAACAAACTAGTGTTCATGAAACCCTTGGAAAAGGTATATTGCTAGTTTCCTCAATATACAAGTAGATGTATTTTGGTGGATAATTCAGTTTATATGTCATATTTCCAGTCTTGTGGCGTGTAGCAATAGATGAGAACTGGATGGATTTGTTGAAGAGAGCACAATTTGTGCAGTTCTTTAATGTGCACGTTGTAGATATTCTGGAGAAGTTGCAAGCAGCAAAGTTAACCGTTCCTCAACAGGTTTCCTTTGATCTTTATTACTCTACATTTGTAAAATGGTTAGTTGGTCAAGCAGATAACATGTCCATCAACAACTCTGCTTTGCAAAACCTGAAACAATTTGTCAAAGATTAGTTCATTTAGTAGTTGATCATTAGCTCAGTATTGTAAGCTCAGTATTTAGTAGTTGATCATTAGCTCAGGCTGACCAATTTTGGTGTTCATGTAGGGGGCCAATTTTGTATATATACTTCTTAATATATATTTAAGATCACTCTGGATGTACTTTTTCATCTATGAATATTCAGGAAACATTTGTCAATGAAGGTTATGGAAGCAGATCGACAGATTTTGTCAGTCTATTGCATACAAAATACAAGAATGTGACAGTCGGACTACTCATGCTCATGCAAATGACCGCAGTTGCTTCAGCAACACCTCGAGGAGCTGCTGATGCAAGTGCGGCCATTATTGCTACAATTTGGGGTGTTGCTAATGCCAGGGCAGCTGCTATTGTTGCTACAACCCTTAGGATGCAATTATTGATGCTGTTGCAATCCTTGGGTGCTGCTGATGCCAGTGCAACTGCTACTGTGCTACAATCCCTCAGTTGTTGTTGATGCCTGTGCAACTTCTACTGCTACTGCTACACATCATGGTGCTGCTACTTCATTTGCACACACCACCACTTCAAATAGAGATTGTGCATGTATAATGTCTCCTAGAATATCAGAGTCAAGGCCATGGCTCCGAACCCAATTCTCCTCCAAGAAACAAGATCCTTGCCTCTACAACATGCGGCTTTGTAGCACCATATACTCTATTGTAAGAAGGTAGTAAATATGGGAGATACCCAACATTTGAATTTTGCCCACGCACTGGCAAGGTCCACAACTTAAAAAATGTTGGAAGGAGAAAGGGGCAAGTTGATTCTCCAGATGGAATGTCCAAAAACAAGGATGTGTACAGGTGCAATGAAATTATACTCACTTGAAGCATTATCTCCATACATGTTTCTTTGCTAATCTTTGAGATGCCAGTGTTTTGGAAAAGGACAATACAGCACACTACAAAAGCCCAGATAATCCCACACTTGCCCATGGCCCATAGCAATTCCTGTTATCTCATTTGCCCATGAAGAGGTGTAGAACAATTGGATGCATTTTTACTGGGGCACACTCCCTCAGAATTGAAACATGGAGATGGGATCCTGAGGAACATGAATATAGGATATTTGAATGTTGCCAGACAGGAGCCATTGAAGATGACACACTCTTTATATTTGCACGGCATTTGCAACTATTCGAGCACGTTATGTTGATCTGATTACACCTAACAACCGATTGCAAATGCTAGTAGTAATGGCATTATCGTCCGTCATTTTGGAGGTTCTTGACAAGTGAGAATAAGTCATGCAGTATCATCACATTGTATGCGCAAATGTACAGATGTACAGTTTATCAGCGAGTCTATTACTGTTAAGGTTTTTTCCTCGAAAACCCTTTGGAGCGGGGGTTTTAACTTGGGAAAAAACAGGATACTTGGGATTGAGAATATGTTCGATCTAGAGAATATGTTTTGGGTTAAACATGAAACATAGAGTTATGTAACTTGAAAGACAAGAAGTCTATAGACATGATATGGAATGTGTTTGTATAATTATCAATGGAATCAAAATAATTCAAGTAACTACATATATATGTAATTGAACAACATATAAGCAAATTTGGAACTCCATTTATAAGACTTGCACACAATTCTAGTTCTTCTTCTTCCAAGGAAAAAAAACTCTTGCCTTGAGCGCAATTTACCTTTAACAAATTTCCAATGTTTGCCATTATTAATACAATATCCAATTTGGTTTCCTTACACAAGGCCCCCAAAAATGAACTTGTATAAAAAATTAGCATGAAAACCAGTATATATGTGATTTTTTTATACGACAATATAAAATGTAAAGAAAAATCATGTGTTCTTCCTAGTTTTGCAGAATCAATAGTGGTTCATATCATATTATTTGTACTAATTCATAAATTTATAGTAGTTTCTAGAAATCATCATTAGTTTGTATGATTGTTTTTTAATGTACAATGATATAGCAAAATCATATCCTGTTTAATTACATGACTTCTACGTTTGTACAATAGGTTTTTGAAATCATCAATAGTTTAGAAGAGGTGTTTTAAGCATATATTGATTTTGAAAAACCAATAGTGGCTAATATCATATTTTTTGTACTAATTCAAAATTTTACACTAGTTTCTAGGAATCATTATTAGTTCATCAGGTTGTTTTTAAGTGTAGATTGATTTAGCAAAATCACTAATAGTTTATATCATGTTTAATTACATGAATTCCATAATCATATAATAGTTTTTTGAAATCATCCATAGTTTAGAAGATGTATTTTAAGCATATATTGATTTTGCAAGACCAATAGTGCTTCATATCGTATTTTTTGTACTAATTCAAAGGTTTATAGAAATCATAATTAATTTGTGAAATTGTTTTTAAGTGTATAGTTTTTTAGCAAAATCATTGCTAGTTCATATCATGTTTACTTATAAGAATTCTATAATCGTACAATTGTTTTTTGAAATCATCAATAGTTTAGAAGATGTGTTTTAAGCACATCTTGATTTTGCAAAACCATTCCTAGTTCGTACTATATTTAACTTATGAATCCTAGAGTTTATGATGGTCTTTGAAAATCATCATTAATTTAATGGAATGATTTTTCTATATACATTTTTAGTATCATAATTTCAGATGCGTTTACATGCTAGTTGTCACAAATTTGTATTCTACCGCGTTCTTCTTATTAGTTTGAGAACCACGTTAAAATTTGCAAAGATGCTAAGGTTTTCTTTACGTGATTGTTTACTATGCTCGTTAATAGTTTATTCTTGTGTTAATCGTGTTGTTAATATTGTATTTTTCCAAATGCAACTGTTTTGAGCCTTAATAAAGATGCAAAGCTTCTAAATATATAGGAAGCATACGCATGTAAGGCTTCGTAGAATCAAATGAGCCTTATCAAAAAAATTTACAAAAGAAAAATGAACAACGTGTCACTAATGACATAGATTCAAATCAATGTGTTGCTTCGCAATAAAAGAAACCTTGTAGTAAATTGATATCTAGCTTGTAATTTCGTAGCAATATTAGAAATTTATGATTAGTGCAACGTCAAAAACCAAAGGTGAATGCTTTGCCTCCGTTACTTAATATTGTAAGAAACCTTGTAATGTCATTTAGCCAAGAAATTGGCAGTTGTTTTGTGAGGTTTAGCGCAGGAATAATGACCACTCATATGTAAATATAGAGATACCATCGACACCATCTTAACTAACAATATTATAACGCTTAGCTCAAAAAGGCCAGAGTTACCCTAGGACACATGTCTGAGGAGTAGAGAATCGATCAAATACCCGGACTGCCAAGTCCGTACTAGCTTTACATTATAGCACTAGGCCAGAGTGCATCAAGTGAAAGATAGACTAGTTGCTTGTAGCAAATCGAGTTTGGCTCTGTTGGTCATAATCGCTGGTCCCCTACAGTAGATGCTCTGGACTCATGCCCAAAGTCAAAATCACATTTTGAGCTAGCAAGAATGGCCAAACTGGAGGGGCACATCATTTCCCCCTCTTGTCTTATGTCCGTAAAGGGGAACATTTGAGGGTTGGGACATCCGTGCGGTGGATGTCCATTTTTTCTTTTTGAGAACGTTTTCTATAACATGAACTACTATTTGAACGGTGGGATTAACAAATGGAGTTGTTTTATTCCCTCGATACCTAAACACTAGTAAATCTATAGGGTTTAGGTTTTGGCAGCCTTCCCTGCCTTTGAAGGGGTCAAGAGCTTGCGTCAGGGTTCCTTCGAGGGTTCGAAGAGAACCTTAAGAGGGAGAACAAAAAACCCTCCCCAAATGCCAATTCCAAACTTGCTTCGTTGTGATGGCCCGCGAGCTCTGGACATTGTGCGACCGGAGCATGCCGGTTGGCATGCAACGACATTTCGACTGTGCGGTTGCATCCAAAAGGACAGAGTTACCCTAGGACACATGTCTGAGTAGAGAATCGATCAAACGCCCGGACTGCCAAGTACGTGCTAGCTTTACAAAGAGTGCATCGAGTGAAAGATAGACTAGTTGCGTGTGTCAGAAATAGCTCCAGGTGTCAGATAGGTGTGTCAGAAATAGCTCTAGGTGTCAGATTGAAAAAATATCTCATTTGTTCATTCTGCAAAAATTTGAATTATGCCAGGAATATTGACTTTGTTTTGACTTGGTCAGATTGTCAACTTTGGTGCCCCCAGCTATTTTCTCTTACTTTTCTAAGTCTTTTGTTATGCAGGCACTTTCAGTCTTATTGCAAAAGTATAGCCCTCCTTTTATGCGATGGCATGGTGCCACATCCTGGTCGAATCCGACATAGGCAAGGGTGCCAGGCAAGTGGTGCGGTGGCGAGATATGAAGGGGTGGAATAATGAAGAATGTGCATCGACAATTTGGCAATCTTTAAAAAAAACATATCTCTCCATAGTGACATGGCATTTCTTTGGACAATGTGGCATGTCACATGATGACTAAGAATTTTATGCACTTTAAATAGAAAATGACTAGGGCCTTTTTTTGAGAAAGAGTTTCTTTTAGTGGGATAAGTAAGTTATTTTTAGTGCCCCTAAATCTCCTTGCCAATTCCTTTATGAAACGTTAAGAGTTGTAACGTTGCTGAATTATATCATCGTTGCAAATTCTTCTCACTACCTCATTGTCAATGCTATTTCTGTCTATAGATCTGCCAGAATGGAGAAAACATTTGATTGGCAGCTTTCGCCTTCAAGTTATTTCATGGTATAACACCAACAGGTCACTGCTTGGTATCAAAATTTAGAGTATTTCATTTGATGTTTATCTCAACTTTCCAAATAGACCATTGTACCGATTCAACGTTGAGTGAATTCGGTCACGGATATTCAACCATTACTTACGTTGAGGGACTCGAACTCAGGATGACCATTACTACATCCATGTTAATCCTACCGAACCAATGACTTTGGAATGGTAGGTTGCAGGTCCTACCAAACATCAATTGATGTGTGGTGCGCCATATGTTCCAATTGGGTTGTCCTTCGCCTGTGTTGCATTTTGGAGCATTATAGATGTTGGATCCATGATTAAATCTTGTAAAGGGAAGCCAATTGCTCCATAATTCTAGTTTTGTGGCTCCCGACCTCTGCATGTCACTAAACAACCAAAATCATGTCCCAAATTGACTTTCCCCTATATAATGTGTTGATAGTTCTTCTAATTAGATGATAGCGAATTTATTGTCCCAACATACGCCATACATCCTGGCTATTTTGATTAGAGAGCCTGATGGCAAGTTATCATCTATTTGTTAGCAAATTGTAAGGTTCAAGGCGATGCCTTGAGGTACATGCATCTTGAGGTCTTCTGTTTACTTCTTACAAAAATAGACTTGAAACTTAACATGAGTGCCAAATCTCAACTCATATACATAACTTACAACATTTATATTGCTTTGTTAACATCGTTCTCCAGAACCCATCTATTGCACGATTGTGGAGCTTCAATACTTCTAGTTTTGAACACTAACTTCAATGAGGAGCAAGGCTTTTCCACCTTGAGTGGCCACCTTGAAATTGGAAGTCCCCGTTCATCAAACTCCACACTAGAAGTACCTATGCAATATGCACTTGTCTAATAAGGTTTTAATGCGCACTTCACTCTTCCAGACCCTACAACTATATTTCAACTTATGCACATTTTCCACCACAACGTCTTGCTCTTTAGCAAGTCCAACTAAGATGCAAAAATAATCATGGTCAAGTGCAATGATGCACCGAGATTGTGGGCTTGACATATCGGTGAGTGATTCCCAGCATCTCTTTTTATCATCGTACACATCCACAGTTGCAACGGCAAGGCAATCTTCCTCTTCACCTCCAGCAAAGTATATTTTATCTTCCACCATTATGCAAGGAAATCCAACTCTAGCAGAAGTCATGCTAGGACACTTAACCCATGTCTTCGAGCCCTGTACCAAATTTATGGCATAAATGATGCTTAAAAATTTACCCGTGAAAGGGCACAGTTGCAAGGGCAAGGCAATCTTCCTCTTCCCCTCCAGCAAAATATATTTTATCTTCCACAATTATGCAAGGAAATCCAACTCTAGCAGAAGTCATGCTAGGACACTTAAGCCATGTCTTCGAGCCCTCTGCCAAATTTATGGCATAAACTTTGCTCAAAAATTTACCTGTGAAAGGGTTCCATCCTCCTAAAATACATAGAACCTCGTTTCCATATACAAAACCACAGCTTTGTGGAAAACCCCCTTCAAGCTCTATTTTTGAAGGCACTCCTGCTTTGATTAGATAAAATATTGAAAGGCAGGAGCCATTGGCAGAGATTTTGATCATTGGCGCATGCCACTGTATGAATTTGGAGTTTGCAAAATATAGGGGTGTATTTTAATTTTTCCCAACATTTTATAAATTTTGTTCAAATTATCCCGCCCTCCCACCCAAACCCAATGGGCGGGATAAAATTCAAATGCATGTATTCTCTTTTCCTTATACTTTGCCTCTATCCTATACCCACCGCCCTTGCTCCAGCTCCGACCCTGGCACCCCGGACTCCAGCGACTCCGGCAGATCCAACTCTGGCCCCCGACTCCAGCGGCTCCATGGGCGGATCCAACTCCATCCCTCTTCTCCTTATTCTGTAATAAGGTAAACAGTATCGCCATTGCAGACATGGAATGTCAACTCTTATGGGCAGGATCTCCGACAGCCCAAGCCTCTCAGAATAATCGATGGGCGCTCACTTCCTTTGGCTATCTCACACACCCACTGATCCAAGCACCACTTTGTGTATCTGCAGTCCGGTCTGTATGCCCAAAACCGTCCGCCTCCTCGTCCACGCTTTTCTGTAAACGACACTGTTTCATCGATTAGGTTCCTCCCCTTTTGTCGTATTCTCCTGGCCACCGCTTTCTTCAATGATCACATGTGGCCCATTTATCTTGCACCACGTGTACAGGCTGGATTTAACCTGTCATTCTCCCCCTCAGCCTGTACAACTTGTGATTCCTACCTGCCCCTTTGCAACTTCGAGTTTTGGCTCAGTGAGAGCCTTGGTCAAGACATCAGCTTGTTGCAATCTAGTAGGAATGTATTTCACATCTCCTTTATCTACCTCATCTCGAATGAAATGGTGATGGATCTCTATATGTTTAGTACGTGAATGACATACCGGATTTTTACTCATTGCTATCCCGCTCTTGTTGTCACAATAAATTGTTGTAGCTCCTGCGCATGATTTCCCTAACTCCTTGAGCATTCTTCACAGCCAAATGATTTCTGATGCCGCCAGAGATACTGCCACATACTCTGCTTCTGCACTGGACTTCGCAACACATTCTTGCTTTTTGCTCGTCCAAGATATTGCTATATCTCCAAGTTTACAGAGATAGCCGGATGTTGACTTTCTATCATCAATGTCTCCTCCCCAATCTGCATCTGCATATCCAACCAGTTTGTTTTCCATGTTCCTTCTAAAGCACAGACCGTGAGTTAAGGTACCTTTCAGGTACCTAAGGACCCTTTTCGCGGCTATCCAGTGTTCCTTTCCAGGATTGTTCATAAATCTGCTTAGAAGATTAACGACATAAGTGACGTCCGGCCTTGTGCTATTTGCAGCGTACAACAGACTCCCCACTAATGATCTGTAGGGTCTAGCTACCATTTCTTCCTTCTCCTCATGTGTTTTTGGGCACATTTTCCCTGATATTCTTGTTCCTGAAGCTATTGGTGTTTTTGCAGCATTGCAATCCACCATCCTGAATTTGACCAACATTTTCCTGATGTATTGCTCCTGAGTGAGGTACAGTACCCCTTGCTTCCTATCTCTTCTCACTTCCATTCCTAATAGCTTCTGGAGATCTCCAAGATCAGTCATCTGAAAGCGACTTCTCAGCAACAATTTGCATTTGTCTAGAAGAACTTTGTCATTGCAGGCAATGATGCAATCATCAACATATAAGGCCATTATTAGGCACTTACTCCCTTCCTTCTTCATGTAAAGGTTACCTTCAGTTTTTAATTTGACAAGTCCATTAGCAACCAAAAAACTGTTTATGCATAAGTACCACTGCCTAGATGCTTGTCTAAGTCCATAAATAGCCTTTTTCAACTTGCATACCAAATCATCACCTTGCTCGTACCCATGGGGCTGCTCCATATAAATCTCTTCTTCTAACTCTCCATTCAAGAAGGCAGTCTTGACGTCCATGTGACTCAACTCCATGTCATTCTGTACTGCAATTGCTATAAGGACTCTCAAACTAGTCATTTTAACAATGGGCGAAAATGTGTCTTTGTAATCTACACCTTCTAGCTGTGTATACCCTTTAGCAACTAGTCGGGCTTTATACCTTTCTATTGATCCATCCGCCTTCCTTTTAAGCTTGTAAATCCATTTACTCCCTACAACATTCTTGCCACGTGGCCTTGGTACCAACTCGTATGTTCCAGTTCGTTTGAATGAATCCAGCTCATTCTCCATTGTTTCCCTCCACATATTTGCATCCGACCTTGTGATTGCTTCCTCTACAGTCTCTGGTTCTAAAATGCAGGACAAGATCTTAGGCTTTGGAGGTCTTGTTGTCTTGCCGCTTTCTTTTCTCCCAAATGTTTCTGTATCAAACGGAAGCTGAGATTTGAGACGTTCAACTTCACTGCGCCGAGTCCTGCTTGTACTTCTTCTGATTTCTTCAACTGCTACATCACTACTTTCCTCCCCCTGGTGTCCAGTTTCCGGTGCACTGTCAGTCTCTATGACCTCATGCACCTCCTCTGGCTCAGTGTCCGGTTCATGTGGTGAACTATCAGCCTCCATGGCTTCATGCACCACATCCGGTTCTATGTCTGCTTGCATGTCCACAGGCTCAACTTCGTCATCTTCAAAATCAACTTCCACGGGCAAATCCGATGTTCCCTCTGAACCGTTTGTTGCTCCTTCACTTGTTCCTGGCTCATGTTCCAAATATTCCACTGGTACCCATTCCATTATTTCTTGTACGCTAAGTGCTTTCCTATCCTTATATAAAACATTCACGTCTCTACTAACATGTATCTTACGCGTACTGGGATCATATAGCCTGTAACCATTTGTCTCCTCATCATACCCCACCAGGAATGTGCATATGCTTCGGTCATCCAATTTCCTTCTCAGTTCTTCAGGTACTAGCATGTACGCCAAGCATCCGTATACCCTAAATCGTTTTACGGATTGTTTTTGTCCGGCCCAAAATTGTTCTGGTACTCCCCCTTTTACCGCAGCACTAGGCAATCTATTTTGGATGTGGCAAAGTCGCCGCTACCGCCGCCCCACAAGCTATTAGGTAGACCTGCATGCTTAAGCATAGATCTTGCCGCATTCATGATAGTGCGATTCTTTCGTTCTGCTACACCGTTCTGCTGCGGTGTATATCTGCATGTATATTGCCTTTTTATCCCATGCAACTGACAAAACCTGCAAAATTCATCCGACCTATATTCCCCTCCAAGGTCGGACCTCAAACATTTAACCTTAAGTGATGTTTCTCTTTCAACTTCTGCAACATAAAGTCTGAAAGCATCAAATACTTGGTCTTTGGACCGCAGGAAATAACATTTAGTTCTTCTACTATAATCATCAATAAACGTTGCAAAATAAGATTTGGATCCTAGACTTTGTACTTGCATGGGACCACAAACATCTGAATGAACTAATTCAAGCAATCCATGTGCTCTTTTACCTTTGTTTCTAAAAGGCAATCTACTCTGTTTACCCAACATGCATGCCTCACAAATATCATCATGATCTTTACTTTCATACACCAAATCATCCAAAAGATTATCCTTTTCTGCAATTCTAATGCTATTGTAATTTGCATGTGCCAATCTTAAGTGCCAAGTATGCAGTTTATCTATGGGCGACACTTTATTGATTGATTTGATATCTAATTCAAACAAATTTCCCCTTCTTTCAGCATCAAACAATTTCACACCATCCTTAATAAACTTGCAACCATGTTTATGGAAAAATAAATCAAAACCATTGTCAACAAGATTGGCGACCGAGACCAAGTTAAATAACATTTCAGGTGCAAACAAAGTATCGGGCAATTTCAAAATATCCTTGCCTTCCCTCGATACCTGCAACTCCCCCTTTCCATGCACCTTTTGAATCGTGCCATTTCCCATTTGCACCTTTGAACGTTTGCTTGGTCCAACATTCCTCAACAAGTCAGAAGTATTGACTATGGAGACTTCAGCTCCCGAATCTAGAGTCAAAGTGTTAGTTTTATTCAATCCTCCTTTAAAATTCACATTTGACACTATGGAGCCTTTAGATTCGAATTTAGAGTTTAACTCTTTTACCTTTTCCTCCGTGAGTACTCCAATCATCGCCATCTCCTCTTTATCACCTTCAGTTTCACCTACGGCTGCAACAGACGATGCTCGACCCCTTCCTCTTCCATAGGACCCTCGTCCGCGACTCCATTTTTCGCGATTCGGACATTCTGCCTTTATATGTCCGAACTCATCACACCCGTAGCACTGGATTTGTGCTCTTCCTCTTCCTCGACTTCTACCACGGCCCCGACCTCTTTCATCTGCATACAATACTGCTGGATGTTCCTCTGCATGGGATTTCTCCTTTGCACCTGCCACTGCAATTCTTTCTTGTTCCATTTCTGTTCTAATTGCCTCTACAGCCTTATCGAATGTCGGCGAAGTACGCCTAACCAATACAACTAAATCTTTGTAAGAATTATGAAAAGCTCTTGTTAATGCCAATACCTTTTGCTGTTCGGAATACTTTACTCCAGCTCCCTCCAGGTCATGAAACAATAAACGCAATCGCCGTATCAGGTCTGTCACTTCACCACCTTTCTCAAATTGCAAACTGCGTACCTGCATCTCCAATACTTCTATTTGCGAAGAAGTCTTCGCTTCATACCTTTCAAGAAGGTATTCACACATCTCGGAAGGAGATTTGTGCTGAATTTCAAGCACTATGTCTCCTCCCAATTTGGCCATAATGATTGCCTTTGCAATCTCTTCCTTCTCATCCAGCTCCTCAGATGTTTCTTCAGCCTTCTCTCCTTTAGAACTAGAAGTTTCCTTCTTTACTCTGCTGGATGCCACAGCCGATTTCCCTTTCACTACAAGCTCCCACAATTTGTCAACCTTGAGAGCTTGTGTGATCATGGCCTTCCACAATTGAAAGCCTGCTTCGTCTCCTTCAAAGACTTTGGTGCTGCTCAGGTACGTTAAAGCAAGTCTGCTGGCCATATTTGTGCTCTGATACCACTGTCAACTCTTATGGGCAGGATCTCCGACAGCCCAAGCCTCTCAGAATAATCGATGGGCGCTCACTTCCTTTGGCTATCTCACGCACCCACTGATCCAAGCACCACTGTGTTTATTTGCAGTCCGGTCTGTATGCCCAAAACCGTCCGCCTCCTCGTCCACGCTTTTCTGTAAACGACACTGTTTCATCGATTAGGTTCCTCCCCTTTTGTCGTATTCTCCTGGCCACCGCTTTCTTCAATGATCACATGTGGCCCATTTATCTTGCACCACGTGTACAGGCTGGATTTAACCTGTCATGGAAGGCCCCTGTTTTTCATCTTCTGTTTGAAAAGCATAAAGCCAAGTTCTTGGTGCTCGAGAGATGGTTTCTTTACAGCATAAGCAATGAAGAGCATAAAAGCTTGCATATTTTTGTGATGGTACGGCGTTACAAGCCTCTGATGTGCTTTTTTCAAATCTGCCATTAAAAAATCTCCATATCTTTTCAAACTAATTTTTTCTTTGCAGGTTTCTTCTCTTTCCAGCTAAGTGATGTTACGACAGGTTTTGTTTTACACATCTCTTGCAGGTAATCTCTTCCCGTTATTTTCTTTAGTTACTTTATTCTTGTAAATCATTCGAGATTAAAGTCTTTCTCTGTTTATATTTCACAGGTGCTGATCCTTTGCTTCGAGAGGTTTTGTTTGTAGCTCAATGTTTTCCTGACAGGTACCCACTTTTGTGAAGAATGAATACATAAACTTTATGGAAGAGATTAACGTGTATTGCTTACAATGAAGGTTAGCACAGAAGAATAAGAAATAAGAGGAAGGAGGAGATTTTTCCCTTAAGAGACCGCTGCTAAGGAATCTGAAACGTGTCAATGGATCGGATGGCAATGTGTCTTTGGAGTTAAAGCAGAGCATTATATTTTGAATAAGCAGAGCACGCAGCAGCATGTAACTAAAGTCTGTTTCCATGTAATAGAGTCCTGTTGCAGATAAGTTCTTCCTCTTCCTTTCTTTTTTTACTCCATTCTTTTAAATCATTGGAGATTAAAGTAAAGCCTTCTCTGTTTTACATTTTATAGGTGCTGATCCTTTGCTTTTCCTGTAGCTGACATACCATATTAAGGGAGTTTGCCATCATTAATCTAGGAATGTTGCATTACCAGTTATGTGGCTGTTTTGGAGTTTTTACAGAAATAGATAGATACACTTAGAGAGACACTGCATACTTGTCTTGAAAAAGTTTGACATTGTTATTGTCATCACATTTATTATTGAATGCAAATTTGCAGAATGGCAATCCATATCCATAAAGGCAAATATATGCAACATCTTGGTCAATATTATTAGAGGAAGTTGTGCACCAAATACTCTTGTATTGTGTGCCACTTGTCTGCTCATAGTACTGTCATTGACAATTTGGACATATTAGATTCATGTAAACAATGTAAAAATTCCTTTTTTCACTATTGCAATAATTCAATTCACTTTGCTCATGACAATTGCTATTATTAAGCTTTCTACAGTTGTTGTTTTTGTTTTAATTCAACACATTGTTTCTCTTAAACTATATATATATATATTTTTTTTTTGAAGTTAAGAGTTGTTTTTTCCATTAATTATTAAAAGCCATACATAATTGTTGCTAATGAGGGTAAAGACATCCTCATTAGAGATATACTAAGAGTATTTTCTCTTAAACTATATTAGATTAACTACATTAGAAAGAAACATGTGTTATTGTATGAAAACAATACGTGGTTGCTTAATTGAAACCCACAAATTTGTGAAACCTACACTTGAAAGTGAAAAACAACATATAGAAAATCAGTAGAAAAATACACTTGAAAATAAAAAACAACATATAAAAACCAAATTATTACCTTTGGAAACCACACGTAAGAAAACCACGCAAATTTTTTATTTGTGAAAACTACACTTGAAAACAACACCTATTTGAAAACCACACAAGTTTTCTATTTCTGAAAACTACATTTAAAAACCACACTTGATTGAAAACTACACTTAAAAAAACCACACCAATGTTCTATGTCTAAAAACTATACTTGAAAACCATGTGTTGTTTCTAGCATTTTCGGAACAAAACAATGCGTGATCTTCAAGTGTTGTTTTTTTGCAGAAACAACAGCAAAAAACTACATGTTGAGCAAATTTTGGGGTTATTGTGTATGCTCCAATTTCATATCACTAAATGTCACACAAGAAGCACTATTAAATAACATATAGTCGAAACTAGGTATACCTACACTGTTTCCAAATTGTAATGATTAACTATTCCAAATTATAGGGAAAAAAAATCATATTCAAACCACGTCAATTTGCCGCTTTATATGCTGTCCATTAATTGCTACAAAATATCCAAATAATTTACCATGTCAATATACCGAGGAAGATAGATACGATCAAATACCATTCCATTAAACTTGAAATACTGCTAGAAAAATTAGATGAAATAATTATGTTTTAGTACCATGGAGAAAATAGGGTAAAAAAAGTCATATTAGCATATTTAAACCAAGATTGTTTACCACATTGTGTACTGTGATTAATCACTATAAAATGTCATGATAATTATGCGTTTAACATTACCATGTCAATATACTGAAGAAGATAGATGCGATCAAATACCAGTCTAATAAATGTGACCTATTAAACAGTAGTACATATCATATAGTTTAAGCTGTTACAGAGACCAATTAAAATTGCCATGTTTCAACATCATGTCATAAAACAATGTTATCTTATCACCTTAGAAAAATATGTTGATGAACCATATTAGAATATCATATAGGTTAAGTTGTTATAAAAACCAATTAAGATTGCCATGTTTCAATACCATGTCATAAAACAATGTTGTCTTATCACCTCTAAAAAATATGTTGATGAACCATATTAGATAACTAGACATGGTTTGTAAACTTTTGAACCCACAAACATGTACTGATTTATGGATTTGGTTTTCACCAACAAACCATTAAAATTTTTTTATAATGGTTCAATTTTGGGGGCCTTGTGTTACCCATCTTTCTTTCCATCGGACATTTTAAATGTAACTAGAATAATTCACTTTCTATTAAAATTGTTTATCCCCTAGATTTCATGGCAACAATCACATCAAATGTTTACAACATACTCTTCAATTATAGCATCAAAGGTATTATAGTAATAGAAGATGTAGAAGGCACGATAATATAATGCCAATTAAAAAGAAACTATCCTATATTTTAGATAGACAATTGTCAACCTCCAATACAACCCCAATGCTTTAAACAATAAAAACAACATCATTGTGACAATGGGGCAATCTATAGTGCCTTGGTACTTTGTTAATCCTAGTAGTAAATTTATACTAATCCAACTGTAGTGATGTCAGACCCAGTAAAGCATATGTTCTTCTACTTTCTGTAACGGGCCCATGGTAGACCGCTCGAGTATTCGAACCTTGAATGTGCCTGTGGGGCGTTCCCGAGACACCGGCATAAATGGGTAGAAGCGACTACTCATAAACGTCTAGACGGTTTTGCCCAGTTGGCTAAGGGCATGTCGGTTAGGAACGTTACAGTTGGTATCAGAGCAGGTCTCGAGTTCGAGTCTCCATGGGTGCCTATATGCATGGGTAATTTGCAAAGACTTGGTAATCATTGTGACATGGTATAGCCTTGGATGCTCGAGGACGAGCATAGTTCTAGTGGGAGAGACTGTAACGGGCCCATGGTAGACCGCTCGAGTATTCGAACCTTGAATGTGCCTGTGGGGCGTTCCCGAGACACCGGCATAAATGGGTAGAAGCGACTACTCATAAACGTCTAGACGGTTTTGCCCAGTTGGCTAAGGGCATGTCGGTTAGGAACGTTACACTTTCTAATTTAAGTGAAGTTTACATAGGGTATTGAAGTCGTCTTGAATAGGTTGAACATATACTTTCCACCAATGAGAAGAAGTTTGGCTGCCATGCGGTTGAATGCTTCTGTGAAATGCAAGCCATCCCAACTCATATATGAATTAGGATTTGAGCATGCCCTTTGCCTCGTGCATTGTGCTACTGGATGCCCTGCACTACCAACACTGCCACAACAAGCTCTTGGGTTCCCTCCTTGCTGAAACCTAGACATGTGAATAGAGCAAGGAATTAGGTCTATGGATGAAATATAGACATATGCAAGAGAGAGGAGGAAGGGAAAAATTAAATACCAAATTTCTTGGGATCTTTTAGCACATCCCAATGCAAATTGTAAAGATCAACATAAATAAAGGAAGAATACGGGTGTTGTTGTTGGGCAAGAGTAAGTTGTTTTTTAAGTAGTGTGTTGTGCAACTTTGAGAGTTTGTTCAAGGGTTTGAAGCGCCCAGAGGAGTCATAGTCGGAGTGATTTCCTGTAGCAGAGTTTACCAAGCAACATTGGCAAACAACCCATTGCTGCTGTACCTACCACCATGAAATTTTGTGCTCCATGGGCTTGAAGCATCTGCATCAAGCAATCCATATATCATCAACTATTCAACAACTAGTAGGTTTTGTTAATTACAGACTTACTTCAATCCCTCTCATTATGGAATCTACAGATTCAGGTACAATTATAGATGTTTATTGGTCGATAGTTGCATTTCTACCAGAGTTTTGTGAACTCCTAAAAGAAGATGCGTTGACAATGTACATTGATAGTACAATGGAACAGGATAATATATTTAACTTCCACTGGAGACCAACTACTCTATGAGGCATGCACACCACATTAACATTGCTCTATAGAGTAACATCAATACTTATAGATGGTCGACGATGGCATATCCATTCACAGCGCGGTTTGGAACAGGATTCCTGTAGGCCCAAGGGGGAGGTGGGAAACGTGAAGGATAAAGAATACCATAGTTCCCCGTGTCAAAAAGAGAATCTTCAAAGCCAACCATGCCATGTGGACATGCCAGGGCGAGGCTGTGGCCAATAAACGACATACCAATGAGTAGCATGCATATTAGTTCTCTTAAGATAGGACCCTTCATGGTACAAGGCGCACAAGTAGTGAGTTGGGATAAAAAGAGATGTGTGGGGTTTTTATATTGTGAGGAAATAGAAGGTTGGGCCCCTTTGGCCCTTTGGCCCTTTGCCCTTTGCCTAGGGAGGGGAACAATTTGGGACACCATTCTTCAGCCAATCACACTCTACAGAAGAAGGAGGGTCGCAAAATGAGGAAAGCGAACTGTCCCAAAACTGCCAAAAGGTGTGTTTATCTTCAAAATCACGTCCTTCCTACTGCTTTCAAACCAGATCCTAGCCGGAGAATTGGGTTCTGGTCTGACGATTCTACAGTTACCACGATTTTTTTTAGCAAACTATGCAGAGATGGGTTCCTCGATGATGCCCTTGATACTATAGAGATTATACAGCAACAAGGGATTTCTATAACCCGAAACAATGCATCCTCTCTTTTGCTGGAATGTGATAAAAGAAAGGAGTTGAAATATACCAGGCAAATTTTGTCGCTTATGATCTGCAATGGACTTGATGTAGTTTCAACTTTGAGTGACCATGTTGTTAGGCTCCTTTCCTATCATGAAAGATTGCTTGAATCTCATGGAATGCAATGATTATAGGATATGCCCAACATGGAGAAAGTGTTCTGGCTCTAGAATGTTTCCAAAAGATGGAGGATGAGTGCATAGTTCATTGCTCATTGCATGCAATTGTGGAGGTATAATTGATGAAGGCAGTTGGTGTTTTAAATGAATGAGAGATTGTTTTGGCATAAACCCAGCCATTTCTTATTATGCTTGCCTGGTTGATATTCTTGGCCGTGCAGGATACCTTGATGAGGCTGAATACTTTCTACAAACTACTATTGGATCTGATATTGTAGGCTGGACAACATTAGTAAGTGCTTGCAAAATGCATGGAAGTTCAGATGTAGCATTAGCATGGAAGTGTTTTGATCAACTGATCAATTGGATTGCCAATATGCACCTGGATATGTGCTTATGTCAAACATCTTTGCTGATGATTGCTTCCTCCAAGCACTCGCGTGAATTTCCTTCCTGTATTTTATGACAGTATTTAAATGGCCTAGCCGCCTAGTGGAGAACTAGAGTGATTACTTATAAATAATATTTCATAGCTCTTTGGAGCTGCACACCAAATGAGAATTCTTAGGAGGTTGATGAGAGTGGAGAACAAAATGGAAATTAGGAAAATGTGGAAGAAGAACAAGTAGTACTAGAAAATGCTGCAAGAACGGATGCGTTGGCAAGGGCTCTATACAGTGCTCATTGCCTCATGGATATGAAAGAAATCTTAAGATGTTGTTTGTAAGGAGTTCACGTGGCATCCTAAAATGCTATTTGTAAGGAGTTCATGTTATTGTGGACTATAATATTATATTTAAGACATGTCCAGTTTTGTGTAGTAGAAAACTGTGAATATAATACACCACGTTTTTGTGCTAGGTAACCAGCTGGATCGAGTGGTTTCCGGCCGGTAAACTGGCAAGCGGCGTTAGCCGTGAGGGCGCCACCACATGCCAGTTTACCGGCCGGAAACCCCGAGATCCGGCCGGCTACCCAGCGTGAACTGGTGGTTTGTAGAAATTCCGTGCTTATTCTCTTGTTAGCTTCTGAATCAACCGATTGAGCTACAGTTTTTCTGTAGATATTTGAGGGCAAATCATTAGCGGGGCCAGTCACAGATCTTTGGGTTTTTTTGTGAAATCATAGAAGCCCAATACTTGACCTTGTTCTACCGCCCTTGATGTTTCTTGCTCTGTTTCTTGCTCCGACCCTATTTCTTGCTTCTTGCTCCGACCCTGTTTCTACCGCCCTTGATGCTCCGCCAAATCTGAGGAACAGAGGCTAAAATTTGAAGAACAGAGGCCAAATTTGAAGAACAGGGGCCAATTCTGAAGAACAGAGGCCAAATCTGAAGAATAGAGGCCAAATTTGAAGAACAGGGGCTAAAAAAATGCCCTTATTTTGCTACATGAAGCTCCTCCGTTCCTGTTTCGTTGCTTGATGCATTGAAGCTCTGTCGGATCCGCAAGTTGGATCGAGCTTAAGAAACTGGATTACGAAACCGCCACTGAAGCAGATCTTGAAATAAAGTTCCACTGAAGCTTGGCGGCCGCTGCAAACACAAGCTATGATCATTGCGTCGGCAATACTCTGCCTGCAAGATTATTCCGTCGGCAAGAATACTCTGCCTGCAAGATCATTTCGCCGGCAAGAATACTCTGCCCGCAAAGGTGCTCTGCTATGGCGGCACTATAAGCGGCGCCGCTAGAACAACATAGACCCAAAAATACCTAAAGTAAAGAAATAGGGAATATTCCAGGAATTTCTACAAACCAGCGGTTTACGTCTTATGTTAAAGGAAAGCTCCATTCGTATATTCACATGTTTTATAAGACATCATTTTGGGCTCCATGTCTTACATAGGACATGTCTTAAAAACTTCAGTTTCTTTAAGGCGCTTATTCCATGGCAAGCTTGTCCTAAATTTCTTAGAGTTTATTGGTCCATGTAAGAAAATAAGACTCGGCGGCTTTTCCACGGATACTTTTGTGACATGTCTCAATTGCATTCCGTACAGTTTTGATGTCGCATTTTCCTCCGAGGGAAACCCCCGCCACAATTTGCGACTGCAAAATGCAGCCAATGAGATTCTTCTATTGCCGCAGAAGAAGGATGCCTCAAAAAATAATTTTTAGTGGAGCGCCACAGAAGCGAAGCGCCAAGAAGCGGAGCCTGGGTGGGTATTGTGCCGAACTTGGTCAATCTGGATTTCGATCTGGGTATTCTGCCGAACTCGGATTTTGCAGCTGAGCTTGAAATTTTGGGAGATCTGTCAGATCTTGATGGGATCAACGAAACTGAAAGGAGTTTTTTCAGGAACGAAATTTCAAAGATTAGATCTGTCCGAAAATTTTTTCAAAAGCATTCCTTTAACTATAGGTTGTGTGAAATGAACAGTTCTGGAAATTGCAGTTCTTTGTGTGAATTGAACAGTCCTGGAAATTGTAGTTCTGATGGGAAGATTAACAGTTCTGAAAATTCTGGCTTTTTCTTTCTACAACCAATGTTCTTCATTCTCGAAGGCCATTCTTCCCATTTTCCTCAGATTCACATCCAGGTCTATCTAATTTCTCCACATAGATCTTCATGTTCTTGTTGTTCTTCCACAGAGATCTTCGTGTTCTTGTTGTTATTTGTTTTGATGCAGTGCAGTGGAAAAAATTTCTCCACATAGATCTTCATATTCTTGTTGTTCTTCCACAGAGATCTTCGTGTTCTTGTTGTTATTCGTTTTTGATGCAGTGCAGTGGAAAAGTAGAAAATATAAGAGGTGTCTTATATATTAAGGACATGTCGCATAAATATTAGTGGGAAAGGTTTTTATCCGAGACATGACGTGGAGATACATGGAGTCTTATATGCTGTCTTATTGTATTGCGACAGATACATCCGGCCGTGGAAAAAGGGCTCTAGTGCTGTAAGTTCATGGGGAGATGCTGCCATAAAGTACGTGTTTTTCTACGTTTTGGAAATATGAAAACGGAGAGGAACTCTGTGATCAGCATAGTTCCTATTAAAACCAGTCCTGATTATATCATGCAAGAGAAGTATTTAGGAAGAGATAATTTTCACCGACGAAAAATTTCGCCGTGAAATTTCCTTGCGGTCGCCAGGCTCGCGGGTGGGCTGTAAAATGTTGAATTATCAGAGTGTGGGATTTGAACCCAACAAACCAGTGCTCTGTCTCCAACCAATGCAATTCTCCTTCGGTACTAAACCAGTCTGTGATGTCTTCTTACAAGTACGGTTTGTCAGATTCATATGCAGCAGCAAAATCAACTTCTGGATATGCAAGTCCGATTCTGCTTCAGACCTCTCCAGCAATACAAGCGCTCTGCAACGGTTTTGGTGATCACAATCTACTTCCAAGTCGAATTTCTCCAGCTCTCTGCACGTTACAACAGGCTATCAGACGGATTTTCACATCTGACGGATCTTCACAGCCTCTTGCCAGTTTGATCACGACAGTCTACCACAACCAATTTTGAAATCCCTGTATGCTCAAATTCCTTCACCCTCTTCTGCACATCCGACCTCTGCTCATATATCTGTTCTGTGCACCGACTTCCTCCTTTTTTCCTTTTTCATCTGTTGCCACGTCATCACAAACCATTACCTGAATGCTGGATGCTAATTTCCAACACTTCCCCTCAGCCAGCATTCATCTTCCTGTAATGCCAATGTCTTTCCTAAATTGTAGATGTTTACTTTCATTCAATGCATTTGTTAAAATATCTGCTTGTTGTTTACCTGTGGCTATATATTGCAAGTCAATTTCATCTCTGGCAACTATTTCTCTGATGTAATGATAATGAAGATCAATATGCTTCGTCCTCGAATGCAAGGCAGGATTTTTGGCAATGGCAATGCAACTCCTATTATCGCAATATAATTTTGTTGGGCATGATTGTTTTTCTCCTAATTCACTTGATAATCGCCTCAACCAAACAATTTCTCTGCTTGCCAGAGATGCAGATACATATTCAGACTCTGCGCTAGACATCGCCACACAGTCTTGTTTCTTGCTACACCATGAGATGGCTGTTCCGTTAAGCTTACACAGATACCTTGTTGTGGATTTGCGTTCGTCTAAGTCTCCAGCCCAATCTGCATCTGTATAGCCAGTTAATTCTGCATAACCGACCTTTTGTCGTGACTTCTAGTATAACAGATTCCAAGCTGCAATGTACCCTTCAGATATCTAAGAACACGTTTAGCTGTAATCCAATATTCCCAGCCTGGATTATTCAAATATCTACTCAATAAATTTACTGCAAATGCAATATCTGGTCTAGTGGCATTTGCCACATATAGCAAACTCCCGACAAGTTTCCTGTATGGTATTCTTTGCATTTTTCTGTTGTCTTCTACAGTCACAGGAGACATATCTCCACATAATCTCTTATTAACCACCAAAGGAGTTGGTACTGGCTTACACTCTGTCATGAAGAAATCATCCAGCATCTTCCTAATACCATGTACCTGTGTTAAAATCAACACCCCAGCTTGTCTATCTCCATAAACCTCCATACCCAAAAGTTTCTTCAAGCCACCGAGATCACTCATTTGAAATCTATTTTTCAAAATATCTTTGCAATCATTTAAGATACTTCGATCACTTGCGCTCATAACATAATCAACAACATATAAAGCTATAATGCAGAATTTACCATCTACTTTCTTTATGTACAAGTTACCCTCACTTTCTAATTTCTCGAATCCTTGAGATAATAGGAACCCATTTATGCATACATACCATTGTCTAGCCGCTTGTTTAAGCCCATACACTGCTTTCTTCAATTTGCAGACTTTGTTACCTTGCACCTCAAAACCAAGTGGCTGCTCCATATAGATCTCTTCATCCAAATCTCCATTCAGGAATGCAGTCTTTACATCCATATGATCAAGTTCCAAATCATGCTCCACTGCTAAAGCAATTAAAGCTCGCAAACTTGTTAGCTTGACAATAGGAGAAAATGTATCATGATAATCTTTACCATACTTTTGTGTAAAACCACGAGCTACAACAATTTTCCCGTCCGGTCCTTTCTTTATTTTAAAAATCCACTTACATCCAACCACATTTTTCTCCTTCGGTCGAGGTGCAAGATCATAGGTACCTGTATGTCTGAATGACTCGAGTTCTTCACACATAGCCTTTCTCCATTTATCTGCATCTATTGAATTGACATCTTCATCATATGTTTTAGGCTCCATGACGCTTGACACAGTAGGTGGCCATTGCTCATGTGCGCTATCACCTAATTCATACTCTTTAAATCTTGATGGTAGTCTACGCTCACGAGTACTTCTACCATGCTCATTTCTCCCATACAGTGATGTATCAAAAATTACTTCCTGCTTCAATCTTTCTGCATCACTTCTATGCAAACGAGTTTCTTCCATGGACGGCTCTTCTGCACTTACAGGTTCTAATTCTTCTGCCTGCTCTTCAGTTTGCTCTTCCAAGCTTATCTCCATACTTCGATCTTCTAGTTCTGATACTCCACCTTCCGGCTGCTCCTCCGTATCATTATCTTCTACCTCTTGAGCCTGTACAATTTCTATTTGATGTTCTTTCTTTCCTATGTCATCGTCATCATCGTCAAACCAACCTGTTGGAGCCCAAGGTTGATTTTCTTCCTTTCTCCATGCCAAACTTTGTGTCACAACTCTATCTCTATAGAACTTAGTTTCATCGAACACCACGTCTCGGCTTACATGGATCTTCCTAGTTTTGGGATCATACAATCTGTATCCCTGCTCCTCATAACCAACAAGATTAGTCTCTATGCTTCGATCGTCTAACTTGGACCGCAATTCTTCGGGTACATCCATATATGCTAAACAACCATATGCACGCAATCTTTCCACAGACTGTTTTTTTCCAGACCACACCTCCTCAGGAATTCTCCCTTCAATACCAGACGACGGTAACTTGTTCTGGATATAGCATGCAACCTGCACTGCTTCTGCTCATAAATAGTTTGGTAACCCTGCATGCTTTAACATAGATCTTACTGCATCCATAAGAGTTCTGTTCTTTCTCTCGTCAATACCGTTCTGCTGCGGGGTATGCCTACACGTAAATTGACGTCGAATCCCCTTCTCACGACAAAACTGCATGAATGCCCCAGACGTATATTCTCCCCCTAAATCTGAGCGCAAGCGCTTCAACTTTCTAGACGTCTCTCGTTCAGCTTCTGCCTGATACAATTGGAATGCCTAGAATGCTTGATCCTTTGATTTCAAAAAATAACACTTCGTCCTCTGAGAAAAATCATCTATAAACGTCATAAAGTATGTTTTGCCACTCATACTTTGGACATGCATCGGACCACATAAGTCACTGTGCACCAAATTCAAAATTCCTAACGTTTTAGCAACGCGAGACCGGAAAGTGTTTCTAGTCTGCTTTCCAAGCATGCACCCATGGCATATTCTATGTTCACTTGTATCTATGTTGGTAGGCAAACCCTCTACCAATTCATGTTTGCTCATAATTTTTAGTTCCGTCACTCACATGACCACACCTCAGATGCCACAATTCTAGAGAGCTAATACTCCCAATACAAGGAAAAGCATCCAAACAATATAGTTTACCCCTTCTCCTAGCATATATATTTCTACCATTACCGACCATTTCACAACGAGATGCATCAAAGTTTACTTTGTACCCTGCATCTACCAAGTCTGCTACCGAAATTAAATTGAATAATATACCAGGGGTATACAATACGTTTTCCAAACTCACTTTGTCTTCACCATTGTGAAAGAACTCCAACTTTCCGCAACCTTTGACTTCGTGTAAATTACCATTTCCCATTTGTACGCAAGGGGTATCAGGTCCCTTTAATTTTTTTATCAACTTCTCTAATGCAATAACAGTCCTTTCTGCCCCGGAATCAATAGTTAAAGAAACTGCTGCGGAATCCTTTTCCATGACAACTTTGCTCTGATACCACTGTTGAATTATCAGAGTGTGGGATTTGAACCCAACAAACCAGTGCTCTATCTCCAACCAATGCAATTCCCCTTCGGTACTAAACCAATCTGTCATGTCTTCTTACAAGTACGGTTTGTCAAATTCATATGCAGCAGCAAAACCAACTTCTGGATATGCAAGTCCGATTCTGCTCCAGACCTCTCCAGCAATACAAGCGCTCTGCAACGGTTTTGGTGATCACAATCTACTTCCAAGTCGAATTTCTCCAGCTCTCTGCACGTTACAACAGGCTATCAGACGGATTTTCACATCTGACGGATCTTCACAGCCTCCTGCCGGTTTGATCACGACAGTCTACCACAACCAATTTTGAAATCCCTGTATGCTCAAATTCCTTCACCCTCTTCTGCACATCCGACCTCTGCTCATATATCTGTTCTACGCACCGGCTTCCTCCTTCTTTCCTTTTTCATCTGTTGCCACGTCATCACAAACCATTACCTGAATGCTGGATGCTAATTTCCAACAAAATTTTCTGGCGGCCGCCAGGCGAGCGGGTGGGTTGCGAGCGGCGCCGCCCGCGAGCCTGGCGGCCGCCAAAAAATTTCACGGCGAACTTTTTTGCCGGTGAAAATTACCTGACAAAAAACAGGGGGCTTGAAATTTGCCCCCGATAATTTTTTCCCAGCGTGTTCTGGGGTTTTTTCTTCGGTGGCACCGCTTCTAAGGGGAAGATGAGGTAGCTCCAACGGCAGGGCAGATCGACAGGCGATCGATTACAAATTTCGATCTGAAGAAACAAGGCGTTTGGGGCCGAAATTTCAAGGCCCCTGTTTTTTCGGGTGCATCTTCATTTTATGCGACCAACCTTGCCGTGTGGCAATCTGAGATAAAAATATGGCAATACCATTACCATCACTCTTGCTGGCGTGTCGAAATTCACCTCAAATCAAAATCTTAGAAATTGGACGAAGCTTCCAAGAATCTTTAGCTTGCTACAATTTGTCTTTTTGTAACTAAGATTGTTGTCAATACATGTATAATTATTATGGGAAAGATTCTTTAGGCATATTCGGCGTTGATGCCTCTTCCTAGATTGGACACGTATTTCCGGAAGGAAAAAATAGAGATTTAAAAAAAAATGACGAAAATGAGGTTTGTATGCTCTTCACCTCATGAATTCTTAAATCCGGAGGTCAAGGAGCTGGGACATGCCCCGCGCTGCCTCGTCTACCTTCCCTGACCGCCCAATCTATGATCAGAAATGGTACTTCTGTAACTTCCGGCCTCAATTTTCTTAAGCTCAATCCCCGTTCCACAAGAAGAAATCCAGCCTGACATCTTGGGCCAAAACACTGAGCAATCCTCCGATGCATCTAGCAAAAGCATCCTGCACCATGGTAGCGGCTTCAATAAACGAAAAAGTTCCGCCGGATTGCTCAGCTATGGAGTGCATAATAGCGGGATCGTGATCTGCCCCAATTCCAAAAGTGTGCATAGGGTGTCTGTCTCTTCTCTGTCCCATAAATCCGGCAAAACCATGCTGGAAAGAATTTGCAGAATGTCTAGAATCGGTTCCATTTTGCCAGCCATGGGTGTCCTGCCCATCTGATAACAGCATAATACTTGCAACAGAATTCCGGTGCCTTCTTTCTTCAAGAACTCTGGATCCCTTTCTCAGCCCATCTGCAATATTCGTACCACCGGAACTGTCCAACAGATTAATAACCCCAATTGTCGTTTGTTTAGCTTCTTGATTCATACATCTGAGAGGCAGAACGCGTCTTGAAGCAGAAGAAAAAACGACAATGGAGAGTCTGTCTTGCAGACCCATTTGATTAATCACAAAATTCATTGCAGCTTTTAGCAGGGCAAGCTTAGATCCGGCCATGCTTCCACTGGTGTCTAAAACTGTGATCAGATCAATTGGAGCCCTTTCCGAAGTGTCTGAATCATTTTCATTTAGATCTGAAGCCAAATCCGGCGGAGGAGGAGCAGGAGGAGCTTTAACACGGACAAGAACGGTAAGATTATCTCTGGACTGGTGATATGGCAGAGTGGAAACTTCTAAAGAAAGATCCATTAAACATTGTAGAGGACAGCAAATCAGAAACCAATTTCTTCGTTTTCGAATTGCCTATCCCTCCTGCTGCAAATCGTCTCCCTTCTCTTCGCGGTTTGCGTTCCGGCTTCCCTCTTCTCTGTCACACCCTGCCTTCTGATACAAGGAGCTGCCAATCGTGGCAAAATTACGTGGCGCCACCCGGACAGGGTAGGTGATTCTGCCGGGTCATAAATCCGGTCTCCAAATTCGGCTTCTTGGCCGCTGTTTCAGAACCGTGGCCTAGCCACGCTCAGATGCCCCGATTTAGGGGTGCTTACTTTTTTAAACCATAATGGTTAAACAACCATTTAACCTTAATGGTTTTTAGAAGACCCAATTGCTGTCATTCTTGCTTCCAACGGTCCCCTTGGTTTTGAGATAGTGCTTGCAAAAAACTCGGCCATTGGGCTCCATACCAGAATTGAAAATCTATCACATGAATAAATTTATCCCTTTCGATCGCATCCAAAATGATCTGATTCATCGTCAGATGGGCGAATTTTCCAATCGGAATTGATTCGTAGAACACAGAGAATGCTTTCAGGAGATCTGTGTGCATCAATTTATCCACATTCTGGAGCCGATTTGCGACTAGGCCTTTGAAGGGGCCGGTTTTATTCTGTTTTGTGATTCTGGCAACAAGGGCTTCGGAAATATATGCACAACTGCTTGGGTAAGCACATTGTAATAGCTATTGGCATGTTCAACATTTGAGCATGTCATGAACTAGTCTTGAACCCACAAGCATCTCATAAATTGTCTACGTGTCTTGCAGATGTAGGTAAAGCATGAAAACTTTTGTTTGTTGTTAGCTTATTGGAGCATAAACATATTTGTACATGTGGCAGATATATGGAGAAAATCTCTGCTAGCTGCTGCATACATCTACAGAGGCCAAGTGAATTGTATTTTTTGCCTCCACTCTTCAAGGCTTAGAGCCTTCTTAAAACTGCCTGACCACTTCAAGAAAAGTAAAAGAGACAATTGGGTTAAACGAACGGAGATGTAGCAGAAAAGGAAATGAAGAGATCACAAAAGGAGATTTGTAGGACCAAACGCTGTGGTTAAATTAAAATTCAAGCAAAGGAAATGTGCAAACTATAGGTATAATCTGTTTCAAGGACTAGATTTCGACCCTGGATTCGAACAGATCGTTGCGAGGCAGGGTCTGCGATGCTCTTTTCCGTTTTGATGCAAGAGCATTCACTTTTTCGACACTGTTCTGTTGAAGGAAGAAGCTTGCCTAGGACATTCACAACATGTTGTTGGAGTAACACGGGTTTTTGGTTATGCCAAAGGGAAATAAGACCTAGTTCAAACTAAACCTATAGAGTGCAAAATCGTTTTGTTCTTGAGGAAATCTAAGATCATGAGAGAATATTTTTCGGATATAGTGACATCGCCAAACAAAAGTAAAAAAACACAAAAGAAGAAAAAATAAACACATTGTCAAGATAATACGGCCAGCCATGGACTCTAATGAAGGATAAGGGAAAAAAGGAATAAGAATACTGGGTGCAAGACAAATCCCTCTATTTAAAAATATTGGGCTTTTCTTTTTACCTCTAAATTTGCAAATTAATCATGCAATTTATTTTTAACATTCAAAGTCTATTTGCACAAGGCTTGGCACACATGAGTTAAGGGGACAATGCAACAAGCTTAAGCCAAGAATGATTAGGAGCAAGATGGTATTAAGGGGAAGACGTGAAAAGTCTAAGCCAAGAATAATTACGTCATTTTGATTACCATCTATGTTCAAGATATTTTTGCTACAAAATCTTGAGGACATGAGGTAATTTCAGCCGCCATGTCATCCTTGATGCAAAACAGATAGCAATAGTGCAGGTTCAACTCCTGCATATTCTTTCGCATCTCAAGGATGTGCAGAATTGAGATCTATTCGACTTAACACAAAACTTCTTTGCAGCGGGTTGGAGAAGAGAAATATTCGCGGCGGCCGCAAGGCCGCCGCGATAAATTTCTTGTAGAAATAAGCTTGATCCAATACCCTTGTACAAGATTGCTGAAGCGTAAAATTTCGATGGACGTTTTATAGAAGATAATCTCAAGAACAGAACTAACCTTTTGAAATGATATTTGGTACAGTATCCTTGCTAGGTTGATGATCCGATGCTTATGTAGTATTCAAGACACACAAAATATTCCAGTGAAGTGGAAAACAATGAATGCTATGGCTGATGCTTAATTTACAAAAATGGAGAAGGCCATGGAATCTGTTGCCATTCTTTTCCGCCAATTTGAGTTCAAATAGGATGTATAAAGAGGAGATTATACTTAATGGTCACTTTTTGACTATTTTTTGCGTACAACAATGTAATGCTAATGGCAGACTAAACTTTGTTTCTGGATTGCCCCTTGGAGTAGCATTGGGAGTATTTTTAGGATCTTATGATATTTTGATGGAATATTCAAAGATTCAACTGCTGCAATTTGATCTTTGATAATATCTCTCATCTTGGTTGCATTTTCTTGCTGGGATGCACCATGTGTCATAAAGCAACAGCCTACTTAATTTTTTTAATGGAAATGGAGCTCTCAAGGAAGCCCCCAAATGGCTGGTGGCATGTAGAACAAGGAATATCAAAATCCTCTGTTGGAGCTAATCAACTTGGCAGACCATATACTGTTCTGCAAGGTGTAGTGCAACCATTAAACATTTTTGTGAAAGCTGTAGAGCTCATTATCTCGCTATTTTTCTTTTGTTTTGTTTCTGTTTTGCAGTTTAATGATGCACCACATAGAATAGAAGTGCTCATTACATTAGCATTTCCGTTAGAGTACATGATGTCAAGATCTGCCAAGTATACCTGTTTTCCTTGTTTCATTCTTTTTTTATCTATAAAAAAGAAATTGAAAAGATTCCCATACTGGAGATTGGAGTATGGTCTACTGAACAATTTTTGTGTTTGTTTCAAAGTGAAAGCTACTCCCATACAAGCGTGTTTGTTTGGCCTTTAGCAACGTAAAATTCAATCATTTTCATTTGTATACTAACTGTGTGCCTGTTATACAGTGGGTTTTATTACAAAACGGGGTGACCCTGTATCAATGGCCTAGCAAATCTTGCAACTTTTCCTACAAGAACCAGGCCATTCAGGTGTTCCCACCATGTAAGCTGCATTCTTTTTGCACTCGCCCTGTGCTGCCCATTGTACACAGTTCTCGTTTTCATCTTCACAGCCACTTTTCTTATGGCTGTTCTCAAAGGGCCGTACATGGATCCAAGTTGGAGCAGACCATTTCTCCCCCTCAATTACAGGACATGCTGCATGAAGACTGTACTCGTCCCTTGTTCCATTTGGATGTAGGCTAAAGAACAGTAAAGCATCGCCTTTGTGTGGTTTAACTGCACAAATGACAACCAATTAGCCCATCAGATTTAATAACCCCTTATTGCACTTTGCATCTTCAAAGTTACCTGCTAAACCCTTCTTGCCACAATCAGACCATGAATCATCTTTGATTCTTTTGTCCTGAATATACAAATAATATAGGTAACATGAAACCAAACAGTTCAAAAGGAAGCTCTTTGAATTTACCTCTGCATTTGGAAAAATAGTTTCACCACCTTTAGTAGTAGTTGCAAGATACATCAACACAGTTGCATATCGATCTCCCCCCATTGCTTTATTTACCTCATCATGGAAGTAATCATAATGGGGCTCATATTTTTGACCATGTTGATATCTGAGCACCTGAATGGATTCCGCATTTTCTAACCACAAGAATGGTAACCGTGTAAGTCACCAATTACACATATTCTCCACAAGATTTAAACAACGGTTAACTGACTGACTTGAAGGATGTGTGTGGGTATCATTTGTCTACAATGATTATTACTGAAGTTATGTTATAAAATTCAACACCATCATATGAAAAATTAATCATTCACCAAACTGAGGAATTCACAAGAAAAGATCAGTAATCATTCAAATACCTCTAGGCAGGAATGTCCAGGCTGCTATCCTTTCCTCAATCCTTCGGACAATTTCATCCTGAAATCAAGGAAAGAAACCTGTTACTGAAAGGAACTATAAAACATTGAACTAGATTACTTTGAACCATGCCAGGCTTTCTGATTTACGAATAGATATTGTTTTCTATCTTGACATAAGCATACATTACCTGACCCTTGCTCAGAAACATGCCAGAACTCGTGCGAATCTCACTTAAAAGACTCTTGCCAGAATCGTTGTCTGCTACCATTGATTTCTGTAGCTTCGCTTTAGCCTGCCAAATTATTATGGCAGGTTGTCAACAATATCTCAAGAATCCATGTGGCACAGGTAGTAGAAAGAAATGTGGCATAGATGCAAAAGAAATGAATAAAGTGTAAAACTAATCAAAATTTTGCCGTTAGAATTATGTCAACAGTAAAAAATTCTCACGTAGCAGATCATAGAAGGCTATAGTTTTCAGTCCTTTGTATATGTGGCAATGATGTTCAGTAGACCAAATTTGGTCGGAACATCAGAATTATACATTAGCAGCAATTTTGGGCAAATATTTAAAACTCACCAGATTCATAACATGATCGCTTTCTTCATCTGTCAAAAAACCTTTGTATAGAAAAGCTCTACAAAATCCAAAAACAATGCGGTCAGCAAGGGGGAGGCATAAAAGAAAGGAAATCACCGTCTCCATAAGGTACCTAGGCCTCCATGAAAGCTGGATCACTTTAGTGGGATCTGCTGTGACGGGCTCGGATTTACGAAGAACTGACCTAATTCCAGTTTCTGCTTCTTTTTCTTCAGACTTGACAGAATGTCTGCAAATGGGTATGATATTTATAAAACATACAAAACAAATCTAAGAAAATACGTGTTGAAGTATGAAAAATAACCCAAAAACAAGACTTACGTTTCGCCCTTCCAGCCAGACAGATCTTCAGAAGATGAAGCAAGGGCCAAAACGCAGAGGGAGAGAAGAAAAATGAAAGAGACCCACATTGTATCAATTGTTAGATTATTAGAAACTTCTCGAGCAAAGTGGAGTTAACTATTTATATAGGAACTGCAGCTGCTTTTGAAAGTGTCGGGCAACAGAACGGCGGTTAAAATGGCGGCAATAGAATGGCGGCTGTGATGCATCCATAACTATAGCTCTGCAAATTGCCCACAAAGGAAAAAGTGCATTTCCTCGTAGTTGACATTTTCTCTCTAATATATAATTGTATCCGCCTCAGATGTCCGGCAAGCCAAGAGCTAAACCTCCTCGTGTCCAATATGTAACCCGTAAAGTAACCCAATACCGCAAATGAAACTAAATTCTCAATGGTCTGAACATGTCTGGTATGATCAATATCTATCCATGGAGTCTCTGGAAGAGCTGCCTGCAGGTCAACAGAGTGATAATCCTCTACAAATTTCAGAGCCTCTTGAACACGGCAAATCCCTACACTCCGATGCCTTGGCGCTTGATCCAATCGAAAACCCCACCGAGTGATGCGAGCAACAAGTGTCATTGCTCGCCAGCAGCCGGGCAAGACAGAGTTGGGGCTGCATGCCGCATCCTGAGAGGTATCCAGAGGCACCCCAGGAGGCACAACAGCTACATGCACCCTAGAAGAGGGCGCATCAGGTATCAGTCTCTGAAATTCCTACCAAATAATTTCTTCATAATCATGTTTGAGGCTGAGTCTTCCGTGCGGCAATTGGTTAGTCGAGGGGTGGATACTTTGGGTGAATCTTATGTGTTGTATCGATTATTATACTCGGCAATGTCCACCCGGTTCTTTGGCGGCGGTTAAAATCCCGTGTTGGTTCCGGTTCGGGATCTTCCTCCCGATCGATGGTGCCTGATTTCTTGGTTTCTATGGCCAATGGCCCGGGTGTATATTTGGCTCATTCTATTGTGCGAGTCCCCAAGATCGTGTTGCTCTGCTGCTGCGGCGTGCCCACTTCTCTTCCAAAGTCGTAGTGGTCCCCGCATTTTCTCTTAGATTGAAGCTTTTGAATGGCTCGAGATTCTACGGATGTTTCCATCTATTGTGCTACCATCGACCATGTTGATGATCCCGGCGGTGGTTGTGATGTGGTAGAGGTTGCGGGTGCTTATGCGGGGGCGAGATTCCTCTCGTTCACGAGGCAAATGCATGAGGACTCGTGGTGCGATGGTGGACGAGGTGGCGTGGTTGGGAGAGGTGGTGTGGGACGGGGGCGGGGCAAAATTGCGGCCGGCCGCCCATTGGGATGGCGGGGCTAGGGGAATGGTGGCTCGTGGGAGGGCTCGGGATGATTTGGTTGTGGCTAGGTCCGAGGGACGTGGCCGTGGGAGGGGCCGTGATCCCGGGTGGGGATGTCCCGGAAGCGGTATGTCTTGAGCATGAGGTGGCCGGAGCAGCCCGGGTGGAGGTAGAGACTAGTGCAGCCCATGACTCTATGGAGGTGCACGGGGACTTCCAACACGTGTTGGAAGTGGAATCTCACGAGAGCGGTTTGTGGATCATATTGCCGTGATTAATCCTCCGGCTCTAGATGATGACTCGTGGAGTGGGCCGATGGCCCGGTGGGTAGGCATGTGGGGCGGACACTTCTCCTCCCGGATGAATAGGTCGATCCTTAGTTGGAATGTGCAGGGGTGCGGTCCTCTAGTAGTAAGAGGGCCTCGTGTTTCTTTGGCACTTCCCGAAACTAACGTCCCCGATATTGTTTGCATTCGGGAGCATAAGTGTCACGGGGTGATATGTCTAGGCTCATGAATATGGTTGGTAGGCGTTTGCCTCTATTGCTTCTTCTTAAAGGCGGACTAGTGGGGGGTACTCTTATTGCTTGAAGGATGGATGTGCGTGTCACGTACTCTGCAGCCAGGGGGCAATCATTAAGTGGTTGGAGGGAGGGCAAGAGTGGGGGATTGTTAATGTTTATGCCCCATCGCCTTCTCGTGGGGTGCTTTATGGGCCACAGTTCGAATAAGTTCATGCGAGCCCTTGGTGGGTTGCGGTCGCTTGGTTGTTGTTAGGGGACTTCAATATGGTAGAGCCAGTAGAGGATTGCTCTAGTTCGGAACCCGGGTTGTACATGGATTTGAGAGGGACCCGGTGGTCTCGCTTTGTTGCGAGATTTGGCCTTGGTTGAGGTCCCCACAGGGACTTGTCTTTCACCTATTGTAATAGGCGTGATTGGTGCGGGCGGGCGTATGCTAGGCATGACCGGTGTTATGCTTCCCCATGCGCCTTTGATGGTGTGCCCTCTTTCTTGCGCCGGGAGTAACATTCTGTCTACCTCCATTTCGATCATTACCCTCGGGTTTTGTCGGTCGAGTGCGATTGCCTCTCGGCCCTCTAGGGCGGTGTTCCGTTTGAACACCCGGCTACGGGCGATCGCGGATTTCTGCCCGGTGCGGGGAGTTGTGGCTTGATACCTTTTCGTCTCCGAAGGGTATGTCGGTATGGTCACCGCCTTGGCCAGGGTGAAGCGTTTTGCCAAGGTCTTTGGTAGGCAGCGTGTGCAGCAGGAGCGGCAGGAGTTGCATGGTCTCTATCAGGAGTTGGAGAGGATTCGGGCGCAGCCTTCTGATGGCATTAGGGAGAATAAGTCGTATTTAATTAAAGTGGGACTCATTCCATTCCCACTTTTTTGCGGAACTCTGTTATTTTACACAAGAAGGAGCACCCCAGGCCAAAACCGCCCTTAATTGAATTTTTGACATTATCGTGCATCCAAGCTTTCTCCCAGTTTTTGTCGGATAACGAGTCGAGTCCCTGTTTTGGGGCTTATTTGTCATCCAAAATAAGAGTTTTTCGCGTGAGGGTGAATTCCTTTACCATGACATTTTGGCTCTGTTTTCTTAGGTGGGTAGACAAGAGATCACAAATTCCAACAAAAAATAAGCAAATTGTTTACTTAATTACCAAAAAATACTAGTTTTGAGATACCTTATATTTATAAATGGGCTCATTACAATATATATTACAGTGAGTGAAGCGACCATAGTGGTCGTATTATCACAATGATTACACCCTCTTCACACATGAACCACCTAGTGCAAGCGGGTGGAGCTCATGTCCAAGTCACGAGCAACTTACGACGATGATAGAAATTTGTATGAGGAGTTCCTTCATAGGCCACGTGCTTGTATGTCCAACTGATGTCACCACCCTCTTCTCGGCATCTTTCTTCAATGAACTGGTCTTTTCATTGCTCCCAAGCATGTACTATCTGGTCGAGATAAGGACTGCAAAAGACAAAATCAAGTTAGTCAAGTGATGCTACAGGCAAAAAAATTAAAATAAAACACAGTTCTTAGACAGGCCTGAGAGCCTTTCTCGACTCGCGAGTCGAGAAAGGCAGCTCAAAGCGAAAAACGCAAGTTTTAGGGGTCAGAAGGCCTTTCTCGACTCGCGAGTCGAGAAAGGCAGCTCAAAGCGAAAAACGCAGGTTTTAGGGGTCAGAAGGCCTTTCTCGACTCGCGAGTCGAGAAAGGCAGCTCAAAGCGAAAAACGCAGGTTTTAGGGATCAGAAGGCCTTTCTCGACTCGCGAGTCGAGAAAGGCAGTTCAAAGCCAGAAACGCAGGTTTTAGGGGTCAGAAGGCCTTTCTCGACGCAGTTCAAAGCCAGAAACGCAGTTTTTTATGTGAAGTCCTTTCTCGACTCGCGAAAGGAGAAAAGGCGATTCAAAACGGACTAAACGCAGATTTCGGAATAAGGCCTTTCTCGACTCGCGAGTTGAGAAAGGCAGCTCAAAGCGAAAAATGCAAGTTTGAGGGCCTTTCTCGACTCGCGAGTCGAAAAAGGCAGCTCAGAGTAAAAAAAGGGCAATTTCAAAGCTCAGAGTCCGAGAAGGTCGAAAATGAATAACCTTCAAACATCCTATGTATTTTCTATGAAAAAATACCCTCCCCATAAATTTCCTACGTATTTTCCATGAAAAATAGACCCTCCCCATGTATTATCTAATGGACACATATCCAATGGACCCTCCCCCTTTCTAATGGACCATACCATATAGCTATATGAAGAGGGGACCATTGGGCTCATATTTAGCTATGTAAAGAGTAATGCCTAATGCACATGTAAATAGCAACATATGCACCTATAATGCACATTATAACCTACGAGAGCCTATTAGACCTATGCATTGTCCCCATTTTGTGTCTTGAACCTTCAAAATGGGTTAAACAAGGTGTAAATTATATCATGATCTTCGCAAAGTTAAATTTTTACCTTAGAATAAGAATATATGCCTAGAAACGTGCACCATGGCAACGTAATGTTTAACGTGTGAACATAGTAGCACACACATGAAAAGAGGAAATTGCGGACACGTCAAAATATAATCCTATATTATTAGCATTTATTTTACACTTTCTTTTTCAACGTATTATTTTACCCCGCCTTTTTCCCGCCCATGGTTGAATTTTAAATACCCCGCCTTTTTTTCCCGCCCATGGTTGAATTTTAAACTTTGGTACATACCTTTGAGACAGAAGTTCTTTTGTACCACTTGGAAGAAGCTCCCCAACGCCATAGCTTCCACCGGCTTGCTAAACAATTTCGGCTTGGCAGATTAACCAACACTTACGCCGAAAATCGTGGCTATGCAAAAAAGAATCGGAAAGAGTTGGAGCAAGAAACGGGCATACATGCAGAAAAAGAATAGGAAAGATCGGGAGCAAGAAGGCTATGGCAGATCTTTTTATAAGGTATGGCCGTCATTTCCTTAGCTAGTCGTCATTTCTTTTGCTAGTCGTCATTCATCTTTGTTTCTTCCATTTTTTTTCTTTATGCTTTGTTGCCGCTGGAGAGAGGCAAAAAAAAAATGAAAAAAAAAAATAAAGAAGCACAGAGCAGAATTTAGAGAGGCACCGGAATGGAAGGATTTAGAGAAAGGAGACTATGAAAGGCGATAGAGGCAAAAACCTGCTCTTCCTGTTTGGATTAAAGCCAAGGAACGGAGCTTGGATATGGCGCTCAAATGTGCTTGTATGGAGAGGAGCCCTAGCATGCTTTGTTGCATTGCTGCCGAGAGGCAAAGAAAAGAATGGAAAAAAATAAATAAAGGAGCACAGAGCAGAGGTTAATGAGGCACCGGAATGGAAGGAATTAAAGAAAGGATTTAGAGAAAGGAGGATTTAGAGAATGGAAGGAAGGATTTAGAGAAGGATTTAGAGAAAGGAGGCGAAGCCCTCAAGGCCTTTGTTGCACACGGTCTTAGGGAGCACACGCCGAAGCCGGATTCAACCCTCTGCCGGAAGGAGCTGGGTTACCTGATTAAGTTGAATGTCATCTTCTGAATCTTCTTCCTCTGAAAGGGCAACAATATCAGGGATCAGAGGAGGCTGCTCCACGATTTTAGCACTGCTGCTGCATGGGGCAATAGCTGGAATGAACTTCTTGATCCCAGGATCATTCTTATCTCTGTTGGGATCTAGCCCATGCTGCCTACATAATTCCAATAGTTGACGTTTTGTGGGTTGTGTCCCATCATGTTCCAGGCCATGCTTTCTCAAAAATTCAATAAGCTTGGGCCTGGTTTGGCCTTTGTTGGCTGCTCCTTCCGGTCTGCCTGCTTTGCTCATTCTGTGCCTTAGTTAGAATGACAGCATACTTGTATTTATAGATCAAATTGTTTCCAACGTGGCCTCCTTATGGAGCCCTAAGCATCGATTATTCAGCATTTTACAAGAACCTGTAAGTGTCTAAATCCGTTATGTCTGGCAGAGGGCATGACGGCGACCCAGGCCCATCTGCCGTGTGCCACACATCCGGGAGGCGATTCAACCCTGGTGCTGCCCAAACCAGAGCACAAGGGTAATTGGCTAAGATGGGCGCAAGACACTACAGCAGAGGAAGCTATGGCCATTCTGGCCGAGATAAGCTATGGAATGAAAGGATTTAGAGATAAGCAGCGGCCTCCAGTTTTGAGCTCGGTATGGAGCTTAAATGTGCTTCCGGTTTTGGATTTGGGTTTCTCCTTGTGTTTGATGTGGAAGATGTGGCCAGCAAATCGCCTTTCTTGCCTTTCTTGCATGGTAGCAGATGAAGAATCGCCTTTCTTGCATGGTAGCAAAGCCATGGTAGCATACAAGCTTCTGAATGCTCTCACTTTTCGCCTGAATTGGGTCTTTGTTTCTGAAAAAACCCCAGAGCAGCTGCATGACCATTTCTTCCCATTGATGAAGGGATGCTTCATTCTCGACTACCGAGTCGAGAATGGAGGCACTTGTGTTGTGTTGTATTTGGGCTTAGTTGTGTATTTGGGCATGCCAAGGATTACTATTTAAGTTAGTCATCATTTTACATCCACTTCACATCATGAGAGGGGAGAAAATGATGTTTACAATTCAACATGCACATGCAGTCCATGCACATTCTCGCCTTGCACATTCTCGGCTTGGCTTCAGTCCATGCACATTCTCGCCTTGCGAGGCGAGAAATGGTCTAAGGCTAAATTAATTAATTGTATATATTGACTCGTAAATGTTTCTCTAATTTATATATTTAATTACATTGACAACTCTAATTAATTAATTTGTAATTTATTTATTTATTTATATTATGAATATTGTATTATTATTTTTATTTTGGAGGGGGTGGGGGAGACTCCCTCCCCTTGCCACTTCCCTCCCTCCTTGTTCTCCCTCCCTTGCCCTTCCCTCCCTTGCCCCTCTTCTCACCCCCTTTCCGACTCACCTCCCCTTGCACCCTCCTCTCACCTCCCTTGCCCCCTCTTCTCCCCCCTTTTTTTCAACTCACCTCCCCTTGCACCCTCCTCTCACCTCCCTTGCCCCCTCTTCTCCCCCCTTTGAACTTCCTCCCTTGCACCCTCCTCTCACCTCCCTTGTCCCTCTTCTCACCCCCTTTTCGAACTTCCTCCCTCCCCCTTCTTCTAACTTAACCCCTTCCTTACTTCTCTCAACTTCTCCCCAACTTCTCCCCTTCCCCTCCCCCTGATCTAACAACGATTCAATGAAAAAAAATTTGTCTGTATGAGTCCCATTTTCAGTCTGAGTCCCAAAATTCGAGATTTGTCCCACTTTAATTAAATACGCCTTGAATGCAGTGTTGCAGTGTATTATTGCTCTGGAGCAGGTTAAAGTGCGGGAGGCACGTGTGAAGGCAGCCCTTACCTGATTGATAGATAGATAGATAGATAGTAGTTTTAACGTCACGCCACTAGGCAGCATCCTGATTGAAGGAGGGGGACACAAGTTCGTCGGTGTTCTTCAGAGCAGCTAGGCAGCGGCGATATGCAGCATCTATGGCGTCCCTTGCTTTGCCCGATGGCGGACTTTGGAGGATCCCGCTGATTTGCAGAGGTATGTGCATGCCCATTTCTCGGGGTTTTCGCAGACAAGACTCTTCCCTATGAGCGGGGAGATGCGGGGAGCTTGTTTTGGGGGTCATTAAGCCATCTATTCTCCTCACCAAATGAGAGAGCTTAGAGCGAGGAAGCTCTCGTAGAGGATTTAGCTAGGCGGCATGTATGTGCATGGCCAAGGATAAATGTCCTAGGCTGGATGGCATCCCCGTGGAGTTCTTTTCGGACTTATTGGGAGTGGGCTGGTGAGTCGGTGTACCAGTGTACCTTGAGTTGTCGCAGGTCTTCTCAAATGGATAGGATCTTGAATACCGCATGCATTTCCTTGATTCCTAAGGTTAAGCAGCCTTCTACTATTAATGATTGAAGGCCTATCTCCTTGTTGTTCTCTGTGTATAAGATTATTGCGAAAGCCCTGGCAGAGAAGTTGAAGCCGGTGTTGACTTCTTCCATTAGTAAGGTGCGATCACGGGTTTGTCCCCGGGAGGAACATTTTGACTAATGTTGCCGCAGCTTATGAGGGCCTTTATTGGGCCAGAAGAACAGGGCAAGGCATTGCCTATCTTAAGCTTGACTTTGCCAAAGCTTATGATAGTGTCCGTTGGGAGTTCTTGTCTGCCATGATGTTAGCGTTGGGCTGTGGTCCACGCTTTACAGAGAAACGATCATGAAGCCGCATAGGTCAAGACCGCTACTGTGGTGTGGTGTGGTGAACCCTCCGCCTTTTCTCCTTAGGCGTAGGGGTGCGTCGAGGTGCCCCTTTGGCCGCCGTTTTGTTTACGATTGTGGCGGAGGCACTGTCTCAGTTGTTTTTGGCTGCAGTGGAGGAGGGAGTGGTGGATGGGCTTCGGATGCAGGATGGTAGCCAGCAGATTATTAACCAGTTTACCGATGACATTTTCCTCTTCTTGGTGGCAGAAGAGAGGAATTTGTAGAATGTGAAGGGTTTGTTGGATACTTTCTCCTTGGCCTCAGGCATTCTTCTGAATTGGGGTAAGTGCTCCGCATTATGGGCCCAAATTGACTCCGCCTCCCCTTGTTTGGCTCTATTCCCTTGGAAGGTGCTTCCAGGTAATGTGTGTACTAAGCTGTTGGGTATTCCCTTTGGAGGGGATGTTTCCATGGGGAGGGTATGGGATGAGATTTTGCAGGGGTTGCAGAGACACCTCAATTGGTGGAAGGGTAGCAAGTTGTCCATGGCAGGTAGGATCACTGTTGCCAAGTCAGTACTTTGTAGCACTCATGTGTATCGGAGATTCGCGATGCTAGCTCCCCGAGGGTAAGATACTGTGGCTTTGGATAAGATTGTTCAAATTTTTGTGTGGGGCGGGGATGATGAAGGGGCGGTTGTTAAAGTGGCTTGGTGGAAGTGTCTCCATACGAGAGGATGGGGGCTTGGCCATTCCGGATTTAGCGCCGCATAGTAAGGTGTTGGTCTCCAAGTTTGTTTGGAGCATTCTGCAGGATGGAGCATCTTCTCCTAGTCTTGTTTGTTGTTGCGATCTCTTCACCATTGTGTGGCGTTTGGGAAGCCGATGCATTGCATGTGGAGTTGCCACGGCACGTTGTATGGTCTCGGCCTTTCCCACATGCATCCCCTTTTCTCCACCGGAGTGTTGCGGCTTGGGATCATGTGAGTGTGCTCTTCCACTAGATTATGCCTCGGTTTATCACCACTCTTCTCCTTTCTTGTGGGTTCCTTTACCCCGCACACTTGCCCTTGGCTGCCATCGTGCATGCTCTGGACCTTGAGCCGCTTGGCGGCGAAGCCGCCTCTCACCTTGGAGGATTGGTATTGGGGTGGTCAGCTAGCTTCGTGGGAGTTCTTTCGAGCTTCGCTTTTTAGGGGCGCTGGACCGGCTATCTAGGAGCACGTGGCAGGGAGTATTCCGCTACACATACCTATAGTCCCTCAGGATGATGTGGTGGTGTAGGTTTGGAAGGTTCATCCGGATGTTGTGTCTTCTTGCTTTGTGCGGTCTTCTTACCGGTGCTTGCTATTCATGACGACCTTTGCCCCTTCGTGCAAGTGGTCTCTGCAGCCTTCCTGTTCGATGGCGCTCGATTTGGGCGTGGACATGGAGCTCACTTCCCACCGAAGGTTAGGGTGCTTCGGTGGCGGTGGTGCACCGGCCGTATCGTGGTGAATGCCCTTGTGAGTCCGTTTAGGCCGGGTGTGAGCCCTCTCCCCTTGTTGTGGCCTTCATCGTGAGACCGTGGAGCATTGTGCGGTTTTATGCCCTCACTTGCGGGCTGCCCGGGATTGGGTTAGGGCTCGTTTCAAGTGAGATTGACTAGCCCGCCAGATTCTTTGCTTCATGTGTATCCCGGTGCTTGGCCGCTCTTGCGGCAGCAAACCTTGCATCTGTCGTGGCTTGGTTGGTGTGGCCTGATTTGGATGCGGCGGCGGTTGTGGATCTTCGAGGATTGGCACTGCGGCCTCTCGATTCCTCGACTTCGGTACAAGCTATTTCAAAGCTTTACGGTGTTCCCGGGAGTAGTAGAGCGGAAGTTTGCCATTTGGCGGGACTTCTTGGGTGTTGTAGATGGTGATGGTGGGTTTGTACAGCGGTGGGGATTGCGATTTTTCCGTGAGTTTGTTGTGGAGTGTCGAGGTATCGGCCGTCTCTTTAAGGGCGATTCTCCTTCCTCCTCACTTGCTTTGTAACATTACCATTCTTTTAATATATTAATGACACAGTTCTTCAAAAAAAATATATCATCTAATATAATAACAAAATACCGCGTTGTAACGAATGTAACTCCACCCCCATCTACGGCCTGCGTGGCGCCACTTGGCGCGATCCGGACGGCTCTAACGCACTCTTCACGCGCCACGTGGCGCGATCCTAGGCCCTCCTCCTTTTTTCTAACCACTATCTAAAATTTTATGTTGCATGGTGGATTCGAACCCAAGACTAGCCCCCCATACCCCCCAATTCTATCCACTATGCCAAGCATTTCTTCTTCAATAAAATATGTGGCTCACATATAGTTAAGGTGGGTGCCACAGGCCTATGTACATGTCTCCCATGCCTATGAAAGGCTAGGATGTTGCCAAGTGGCACAATCTTGGCCGTGGGTAAGTGCATCCACCCAAAAATAGCAACATTCAAGCATGTGGCAAAGAGAAGAGAGGAGGGAGAAGAGAGAGAGAGAGAGAGGAATAGAAAAGAGAGAGAAAGATAGAGAGAGAAGGGAGAAATAGAGAGAGAGGAGAGAAATAGGAGAGAGAGAAGGAAAAAAAGGAGACAGAGAAGAGAGAAAGGGAAGAGAGAGGGGGGAGGGAGGGAGGGGAAGAGACATGGGACAGAGTGAGAGGGGGGAAAGAAGAGAGAGGAGGGAGAAGAGAGAGAAAGGAATAGAAAAGAGAGAGAAAGATAGAGAGAGAGGGGAGAAATAAAGAGAGAGGAGAGAGATAGGAGAGAGAGAAAGAAAAAAGGGGAGAGAAAGGGGGGAGAGAGAGAGAGAGAGAAGGGGGGATAAAGACAAAGAGAACAGAAGAGAGAGGAGAGAGAAAGAGAGGAGAGAAGAGAGAGAAGAGAGCTGAAAGAAGAGAGGAGAGAGAGGAGAGAGAAGAGAGAGGAGAGAGGGAAGAAAGAGGAGAGAGAGAGAGAGGAGAGAGAGAAGACAGGCAGAAGAGAGGAGAGAGAGAGGAGACAGAGAGAGAGAGAGAAGAGAGGGGAGGGAGGAGAGAGAGAGGAGAGCAAGGAGGAGAGAGAAGAGAGAGAAGATAGAGGCAAGAGAGAGGGGGAGAGAGAGGGAAAGAAGAGAGAGGAGAGAGAAGAGGAAAAGGGAGAGAGAAGAGAGAGGAGAGAGAGAGAGAAAGATAGAGAGAGAGAGGGGAGAAATAGAGAGAGAGGAGAGAGATAGGAGAGAGAAGGAAAAAAGGGGGAGAGAGAGAGGAGAGAGAGAAAACAGGGAAGAGAGACAGAAAAGAGGAGAGAGAGAAGAGAGAGAAAAATAGAGAGAGAGGGGAGAAATAGAGAGAAAGGAGAGATAGGAGAGAGAGAAGGAAAAGGGGAGAGAGAGAGGAGAGAGAGGAGAGAGGGGAGGAGGAGAGAGAGAGAGAGAGAGGAGAGGGGAGGGAGGAGAGAGAGAGGAAGAGAGAGGAGAGAGGAGAGAGAGAGAGAGAAGAGAGGGGAGGGAGGAGAGAGAGGGAGAGAGAAGAGAGAGGAAGAGAGGGGAGAGAAAGAGAAGGGGAAAGGAGAGGGAAGAGAGGAGAGAGAGAGAAAGATAGAGAGGAGAGAGAAGAGGGAAATGGGAGAGGGAAGAAAGAGGAGAGAGAGAGAAATATAGAGAGAGAGGGGAGAAATAGAGAGAAAGGGGAGAAATAGAGAGAGGCGAGAGAGATAGGAGAGAGAAGGAAAAAAGGAGGGAGAGAGAGAGAGAAGAGAGAGAAGAGAGGAAAGAGAGACAGAAAAGAGGAGAGAGAGGAGAGAGGAGAGAGAGAGAGAGGAGAGAGGAGAGAGAAGAGAGGAAGGAGAGAGAAAGGAGAGCGGAAGAGAGAGGAGAGAGAAGAGAGAGAGGAGGGAGAAGAGAGAGAAGAGAGAGGGAAGAGAGAGGAGAGAGAGAGGGGAAAGAATAGAGAGGAGAGAGATGAGAGAGAGAGGAGAGAGAAGAGAGAAAAGGAGAGGAAGAGAGAGGAGAGAGAAAAGGGGGGGGGGGGGAGAGAGAGAGAGAGAGAGAGAGAGAGAGAGAGAGAGAGAGAGAGAGGGTAAAGATAAAGAGAAGAGAAGAGAGAGGAGAGAGAAAGAGAGGAGAGAGGACAGAGGAGAGAGAGAGAAGAGAGGAAAGAGAAAGAAGAGAGAGGAGAGAGAAAGAGAGGAGGAGGAGAGACAGAGGAGAGAGAGGAGAGAGAAGAGAGACAGAGGGAGAGGGAAGAAAGAGAAGAGAGGGATAGACAAAAAGAGAGGAGAGAGAAAGACAGGAGGGAGGAGAGAGAGATGAGAGAGAGAGGAGAGAGAAGAGAGAAAGGGAAGAGGGAAGAGAGAGGAGAGAGAGACAAGAGAAAAGAGAGAAAGAAAGATAGGGAGAGAGGGGAGAAATAGAGAGAGAGGAGAGAGATAGGAGAGAGAGAAGGAAAAAAGGGAAGAAAGAGAAGAGAGAAAGCGGGGAGAGAAAGAGAAATGGGAGAGGGGAGAAATAGAGAGAGAGAGAGAGATAGGAGAGAGAGGAAGGGGGGAGAGAGAGAGAGGGGGGGAGAGGAGAGAGAAAAGAGAGGAGAGGAGAGAGAAAGAAGAGAGAGGAGAGAGAAGAGAGATAGAGGGAGAGAGAGAGAGGAGAGAGAGAAGAGAGGGAAAAGAGATAGAAGAGAGGAGGAATAAAGCTAGAGAGAGAAGATGGAAAGATAGAGGGGGAGAGAGATGAGAGAGAGAAAGGAGAGAGGAGAGAGGGAGAGAGACAGGGAGGAGACAGAAGAGAGAGAGAGAGAGAGAGAGAGAGAGAGAGAGAGAGAGAGAGAGAGAGGGGGGGAAAAAAGAGAGGGGAGAGAGAAGAGAGAGAGGAGAACTGAAAGAGAGAGAGGGGAAGAAGAGAGAGAAGAGAGAAGAGAAAAAGGAGAAAGGGAAGAGAGAGGAGAGGGAAGAGAGAGAAGGGAGAAGAGAAAGAGAGAGAGGAATAGAAAAGAGAGAAAAATAGAGAGAGGGAAAAACTAGAGAGAGAGGAGAGAGATAGGAGAGAGAGAAGGAAAAAAGGGGAAAGAGAGAAGAAAGAAGGGGGGAGAGAGAGAGAGAAAGGAAAGAGAGAGAGGAGAGAGGAGAGAGAGGGGATGAAGAGAGAGGAGAGAGAAGAGGAATAGAGGGAGAGGAGAGAGAGAGAAGAGAGAAAGAGAGAAACAAAGAGAGAGGAGAGAAAAAGAGAGGAGGGAGGAGAAATGAGAGAGGGAAGAGACATGAGAGAGAGAGAGAGGAGAGAGAAGAGACTGGAGGAAGAAAAGAGAGAGGGGGATAGAAAAGAGAGAAAGATAGAGAGAGACGGGAGAAATAGGGAGAGAGGAGAGAGATAGGAGACAGAGAAAGACAAAAGGGGAGAGAGAGAGAGGAGATAAGAGGGAGAGGAGAGAAGAGAAGAGAGAGGGGAGAGAGAGAGAGAAGAGAGAGGAGAGAGAATAGAGAGTACAGAGAGAAGGGGAGAGAGAGCAGAGAAAGGAGAGAGAGGAGAGAGAGATGCTAGAAAAGGGAAGGGGCTCAGCCAAAAATGTTAATGGGGTCCAAATCGAGGCGAGGCCGGCCGGAGGCCGGCCGAGCCGAGAAATACTACAAAAAAGAAGGGCATGGGTTGGTCCAGATCGAGGCGAGGCCGGCCGGAGGCCGGCCGAGCCGAGGAATGGTGTAAAAGAAGGCCGGGCCCTTTTCTAGTCCTATATAATAAAAGAATAGCGTCCGTCTGTGAGTGAGTGAGTAAGTAAGTAAGTATTTCACACCCCATCTACGGTTGAGGATGCGCCACGTGGCTTGATCTGGGCCGTCCATGGGCCTTGGCCTCCCAAAAGCTCCCAAGTTTGGTGGACAAAATTTTTTTTGTTTACCAGGGACTTGAACCCTGGACATTGCCCCTCAAACCCCCCACCCTTACCACTAGACCAACCAGTCTTTTCTTAAAAGAATAGGGAGTCCATGCTTAGTTAAGGCTGGGGCAATGGAAATTCCTTTGCTTAATTAAAAGCCTTGGTGTGAAAGCTTTTTTGGTTTGGAAGGGATTCGAGCCCTGGGCTGTGGCACCCCAGCCCTGAATCTCAACCACTAGGCCAAGCATTAGTTCCTTAAACAATATGATGATTTCAACATTGTTAAAGGTGGGGCATAGGCAAGATTTAAAGCATACGCAATCCTAGAACCTTCTAGAATGTTCTAGAATAAAGGCTAGAGAGAGGAGAGAGAAAGACAGAGGGGGGAGAGATGGGAGAGAGAGGAGAGAGCAGAGAGAAGAGAGAGGAGAGAGAGGGATATATATATATATATAGAGAGAGAGAGAGAGAGAGAGAGAGAGAGAGAGAGAGAGAGAGAGAGAGAGAGAGAGAGAGAGAGAGAGAGAGAGAGAGAGAGAGAGAGAGAGATAGATGAGAGAGAAGGAAAAAAGGAGAGAGAGAGAGAGGGAAGAGAGAGGAGAGAGAAGGGAGATAGAAGGAGAGGGGATAGAGAATAAAAGAATAGCGTCCGTCTGTGAGTGAGTGAGTGAGTGAGTAAGTAAGTATTTCACACCCCATCTACGGTTGAGGATGCGCCACGTGGCTTGATCTGGGCCGTCCATGGGCCTTGGCCTCCCAAAAGCTCCCAAGTTTGGTGGACAAAATTTTTTTGGTTTACCAGGAACTTGAACCCTGGACATTGCCCCCCAAACCCCCCACCCTTACCACTAGACCAACCAGTCTTTTCTTAAAAGAATAGGGAGTCCATGCTTAGTTAAGGCTGGGGCAATGGAAATTCCTTTGCTTAATTAAAAGCCTTGGTGTGAAAGCTTTTTTGGTTTGGAAGGGATTCGAGCCCTGGGCTGTGGCACCCCAGCCCTGAATCTCAACCACTAGGCCAAGCATTAGTTCCTTAAACAATATGATGATTTCAACATTGTTAAAGGTGGGGCATAGGCAAGATTTAAAGCATACGCAATCCTAGAACCTTCTAGAATGTTCTAGAATAAAGGCTAGAGAGAGGAGAGAGAAAGACAGAGGGGGGAGAGATGGGAGAGAGAGGAGAGAGCAGAGAAGAGAGAGGAGAGAGAGGGAGGGGATATATAGAGAGAGAGAGAGAGAGAGAGAGAGAGAGAGAGAGAGAGAGAGAGAGAGAGAGAGAGAGAGAGAGAGAGAGAGGGAGAGGGGAGAAATAGAGAGAGAGGAGAGAGATAGATGAGAGAGAAGGAAAAAAGGAGAGAGAGAGAGAGGGAAGAGAGAGGAGAGAGAAGGGAGATAGAAGGAGAGGGGATAGAGAAGACAAGAGAGAGAGAGACAAAGAGAGAGAAGAGGGAGGAGAGAGAGAGGAGAGCAGAGAGGAGAGAGAAGAGAGAGAAAAGAGGGGGCAGAGAGAGAGAGAGAGAGAGAGAGAGAGGGGGGGGGCTAAAGACGAAGAGAAGAGAAGAGAGAGAAAGAGAGGGGAGAGAGAGAAGAGAGGAGAGAGAATCAGGTTTGTAAGCCCCTTTAAAAAATTGTTATGTTTATTGTGGATTCGAACCCTGGCCATTGCCAGACAAACCCACTATCCTTACCGCTAAACCAATCATTAAGTAACTAAAAAAAATTAAGTCCAAATATAGTTAAGGGTGAGACCTAATCAATTTGAAAATGTTGCATGTATATCCCACATGCATTCTTGCAAAAAAGAGCGTTCTTTTTTAGTATATAAAGGAGCATGGATTTAGGGTTTGTAGAAATATCCCACATGCATTCATGCTGAAAAGAACCTCTTTTTCCACTATATAAAGGCATAATGAGTTTGAAGATGGACATTTAAGTTTAGCATCGGTGTTGAAGCTTCTAGAAACTGTAAGTAAGCACCTCAATTTAAAAAATAGAAACTTTTTTCCAAAATTTTTAAATAATCTAGATATATCTCAACCTACAAATATTAACTTTTCTAAACTGTTTTAGAATTTTGTAAATAGTTAGAAAACCCTAGAATGTTTTGTAGTATGAAAATAGTAAGTTTTCTAAGATTTTACAGTGCGCTAAAGTAGAACATGTCAAAAGATTCTAGAACAATGTAGATAGTCATCGAGCAATCTAGAAATAGAAAATCTACAAAAGAATCAAGATAGAAGTTAAGGAAACTTTCCATGGATCAATGTTAGCCAAATAGAATACTTTGCAATGACCAAAAATAGAAAGTTTTAGGACATACATAGAATACGCAGTTTGTATCTAGACGCTGCATTTTAATAAGAATAGAAACTTTTTAGCCTTTTTAGTGATCAATCTAAATATAAATAAATTGTAATGGACACGTAATAGAATGCTCTACAATGTCCAAAAAATAGAAAGTTTCGTTTATATAGCATAGAAACCCTTTATTAATGAATCTAAAAATAAAGAATTTGTGAAGGAGACAAAATAGAATGCTCTACAATGTCCATAAATAGAAAGCTTCAGGATGTAGTTCTAATAAGCATTTTATAATATTTTACAATGTTTTTAATGGTACATAGGTAGCATGTCCTAAATGGAAACTTTCCTAGAAGAGCATATTGTAGAACCTCAATGTGCCCCTCATGCCCAAAATAGAAAGTTTTCTTTGATGGAATGTCCCGAATCTTCTAGAATGTCCGAAAATAGAAAGTTTTGTGGAACTTTGCAAACAATTCAAGGATGCCCTAGGATGTTCTAGATAGTCGGGAATGTTCTATAATCTTTAAAATGCTCGAATGCCAGAGAATCTTCTAGCATGTTTGAAATTAGGAAGTTTTTTGAAACTTTACAAATGTTCAAAATAGAATGTTCTGGAGTGTTTCACATGCTCGCGCGTAAGCACCAGTCTAAGAATAGAAAATACCAAGCCTAAAAATAGAAAGTTTTCTGAAAGTTCACAAGAACTCATAACAGAATGTCCTAGAATGTTTCAAATGCTCTTGAAAAGGCACCTCAGTCTAAAAATAGAAAGTTTTGTAGAACTTTATGAACATTCAAAATAGAATATTCTAAAAATGGAATGTTCTAGAATGTTCTAGATGCTCATGGGCAAGCACCTCAGTCTAAAAATGTAAAGTTTTGTGGAACTTTGCAAACACTCAAAATAAATTATTCTAGAATGTTGCATTGTGCAGGACTTCCATCCTTACATATTCCAGAGTCATTATTCTAACCGTGCTTCTATATATTGTTTGTGCAGAATAAATTGTTAATTGAGAAAAAAGAAAATAGAACAATGCCGCGCAGACAAAGAGAGGAGACACCAGAGGAGAAGGAAGCTAGATGCGCTCGAGATAGGGAAAGATACCAAAACAAAACAACGATTACTTGCAAATAGAGACACACCGTAGAGGAGCCACAAGGCCGGATAGAGTCGCCAACATCATCGAGAAACGTAAGATACAAATAAAGAGTAGAGAAGTAGAGGAGGAGCCGCGCGCCAAAGTTGGCTCATCAATAAGCAATGGCGGCCATGAGCGTACTCCGCCCGCCAGAGGGGAAACGGATGAGCTGGCCGCCAGTTGGCCTCATCAAGGTAACAAGTGGCCAAGTGAGCGCACTGCCCATCATCATGCGAGCTGCCGCCAGCTGGCTCATCAAGGTAATAGCGATGAGCGTACTGCCCAAAGCAGAGGGAACGGATGCGAGCGCGTGTACGCCAGTTGGCTCATCAAGGTAAGAAGTGGCCAGCGAGCGCACCTCGCGCCCAAAGAAAGGGAAACGGATGAGCGTCGCCGCTGTGCTGGCTTATCATGCGTAATAAGTGGCCATGAGCAGCTTAGTGCCCAAAGAGGGAAACGATGCGAGCGTACGCCAGTTGGCGATCATGTAGAAGAAGCGCCATGAGCGTGCTCCGGCCCGCCAGAGGGAAACTGGATGCAGAGCGGCCGCTAGGGTGGCGATCATGCAAAAGAAGTGGCCATGGGCAAAAAATCCCAAAGGGAGAGAGACGGATGCGAGTGTAATGCCAGTTGGCCCACCATGGAGGAGAGGGTCGGCCAAGGCTCCCCGCCCAAAGCCAAGGGAGACAGAGGAGGAACACATTGAGAGGCTAGTCAGAGGCTCAACGAAGACGATAAATCGAGATAGTCCTTCAACTTACGTACAGCTCTGACTAATTATTCAAAGCACGCTTGAGCCTCATCACCGTGGAGAACTAGACCAGAATGCGAAGTATTGTCATGCACTAACATTTAAGCATGATGATAATGGGCGTGTTGCTTTAATGGCAAAGTTAGCCTCTCCTTTGACGCCAATGCCTCCTGTATTATACCACTTATTAATTGAGATCACCCAAAAGTAAGGAATTCAAATCACATATCGAATTTACAATAATGCATTGGCATTTGTATCATTCGGAGCGCATATACAAAGAATTCAATAGACCAGCCCATATTGCTTTAAGATCCATGGCCAAGTCTATCATAGATCCGGGGCCTGCTCATCCCGATGATAATGTGTCACCGCCGATATGCGCAATTATACATTCTAGACATGGAATATGCAAACGGCGAGCCGCCGCGAAAATGTGCACAATGCGTACGTGATATAGACCTTATGAGGCAGCTTTGACTTAGAAATAAGGAGCAGGAATCCATTTGCACAGCTCGTGATATGATGCACGGTAGAGGAAGATGCACCTACGGCTTAATGAACACGCCAAGTAAGAATGTACTTCAAAGATGACAAAGCAGACTAGACTTGGGTAAGATACAACCCCGCATTCGCCAATGAGGTTGCCGTGATATTTGTAAATCCAGATGGAGAGCCACCTTTTAACAGGATATATGCATCCATCAAAAAGGCGGCGGCCAAAAAATATTGCCATTACCGTACCCATACATAGACGCCTTACTTATCCATTGCTAATACCGCCCGGTGACAAGGGGTGGCAAATGAATATGAGAAACCAAGCAATTGTTTCGCCGAGTTTCCGCCGAGACAAAATGTGTCCATGTTGCAATACTATTTGTATAGACTAAGCACGCCAAGGAATACAAAACCGATAGCACCCTTTTTAAATTTGAGTTCAATCCCCGTTGAGCGGCAAAAGAAATCGACGAACAATTCATAGTTGATGCGACGCAAAGAATAGAGGCCAACACCTTAAATTTTTATCGCCAATCAAAAGAGCTTCCGAAAGCCGAGATGTATGAGGGCTTGATTGATTATGTGAACCATGAAGCGTAAGCACAAGGATTGGCATCCGGACGATTGGTTATCTTGCCATCGCCGCTTATTGGTGGTGCACGTGCCATGCAAACAAAACTATCAAGATTCCATGGCATTGGTAAGAAGATTTGGGAAGCCGCACCTATTCGCTACATGCACGCAATACAAATTGGCCGTAAATCACAGATAACTTGAAGTAGGCCAATCGCCAGAGGATAGACCCGACGGTTGCACGCGGTGTACCACACCTAAACTAATGGAAATCCTCTATGATATCTTAGAGAGAGATATTTTTGAAAAGTTAAGGCCTATTCATATACAATTGAATATCAAAAGCTGGCCACCGTGACCGCCACATGCTATTAATAATGGAACAAGCAAGATAAAAATACGGATAGCTTATGACATTGACAGATCACGAAAATAAATACCGTGTATGTACATCGTATTGTTATTTCCGTGGTTGATATGGTAATGTAAGTAAAGTCCGTGATGTTTTTCATTTATATACCGCATCCATTGGAAGACCCCGAATTGCATGAAATTGTAAAAAATGCATGGTGATGGACCATGCACCTCACCAAGTGCATGAAACCGAATGAAAAGACCGAACAATGGAGGTTCTAAAGGCTTTCCAAAAGCATTTGCTGAAAGCACCTCAATTAAAGAGAATGGATACCCGTAATATAGAAGACGCCCCGCATTCAATATAAGCAAGGAATAGAATGATAGACAAAGATGGTTGTTCCATACAATGCCTATCTCTTAAAGAAGTATGCTTGCCATATAAAATGTGGGAGCAAAGAGCCAAAGATTGCAAGCATAAAGTATATTTTAAGTATATCCATAAAGGCCACGATCGAAAGCAAGTATTGCTAATGTTATCAAAGACATCCGCATACAAAAATATCCAAGCCACATATAATTGGGACGAGATACAAGAGTTTCTCGATACAAGATACATCTCTGCACCAGAAGCAATGTGGAGAACATTTGGTTACAAAATGCATGACACATCCCATACTGTGCACAGGTCGTTAATTTGGAACCCACACTATATTTTATTAATACTAACTATTGTCATATTATGAGCAGATTGCCTGTCCATTTGCCCAACAAGCAAATCGTATATTATGAGCAAGGTCAAGAACGAATTGCTTTGGAACGTGCTGCAACAAAGCATACGATGCTCACTGCTTGGTTTGAGTTAAATAAAGTTGATGTCAGCCGCCCTATTAATAATATATATATCCAGTAAATCCCGCATCATTATACTTTTATAAAAAGCCAAGGCATCCGAAGATAAGGGAAGGCAAATACAAATTAATTTCAAGAATGTATAATGTCAGCCCGAAGACATGGAACTCCAGATATTTATGCTTATTGCTGCTACATAGAAAAGGTATCATTAGCTTCGAGGACATGAAAAATGTCAATGGAAAGCAATGCAATACATTTCATGAAACAGCAAAGGAACTTGGGTTATTAGCAGATGATGCAGAATGGGAAAGAACGCTCGACGATGCAGTTGCTTTTCGGGATGCCGCTCAATTGGCGACAAACGCCAACATTTGTTTGCATATATGGTCCTCCCATCCATTGAACCCGTGGAAAAGTTCAAGCACTTGGCGTAAGATTATGCCCATGCATGACATGCCGTAAGAAGATGCATACAATGCAAAGATTGTTATCCATTAATGAAATCTTCCTTGCAAATGGGACAAACCGCCAAATAATCCAACTTCCAACCAAGAATGACACGCAGATTCATGATGCATCGCCAATCAAACATTCATGTAGCCTTTGAAAAAGCTAAAGGTGATGAGCGATATGCAAAATTAATTCCAGATCAAAAGGAAATAGCTGATGCCGCTCTTCTGCAATTGAAGGAGTCCAACCATCCCATTCGTATAAATGTGGATGGTCCCGGGGTCCGAAAAACGCTTCGCCTTCAATACAATTATTAGCATGCTAAGAGGAAGAGAGCTCTCTGTTGTTATGGTTGTATGGACAGTATAGCGAGCCTTTTACTCAAGGGAGCCCAAACAAACGGTACCCTACATTCAAGCCCCGCTTAAACTTGACACCAAGCAAATATCCCACTTATGCCACGAAAGCAAACAGCGGATAGAATAAGAAAAGCAACACTTTTGGTGTGGGATGAATTAAGCATGACGACTGACGCTACCACGTAGTAGATACCGCTTTTGAAGGAAATTCGACAGACCCTGCACTATTCTAAGGAATGGTTATATTAGCCTACAAGTGATTTTAGGGCAACAATTGCCTCAGAATCAAACGAGCTAAAAAGATGGAGATTCTTGCAAAATGTGTCAAGAGCAACCCCCTCAGGGAAACACTTCAAGACATTCAAACTAACAACTAACATACGCCGGCAAGGGGCTTAAAAAGGAATGGTCCAATACTTGTCAAGCTTGGCTTACGAGAACTAATGAATGACGAGCCTACCCTCCCCCCGAAGACGCCAAACGAACCGCCGAGCAAGTGCACGCCCAAAATAACATTATCGAGAAGTGTTTGGAACAAGCATAGACCCAAACAAAGATGGAAGATCTATTTGAGAAATCTATACTATCTCCAAAAAAAATGAGGATACATTGAGTCTTAGTGACAAGACCCCTCGCAAAGATTGCATGGAGCCTTGCACCCATATAATCGGTATTGATACCCCTCAACTGAAGATGAAGAGGACATTAGAAATTTCCCCGATTGAATTCATCAATCACCTCACACCTTCCTAATGCCTCATAAGCCCAATATCAAGGTGGGAGCAATAGTGATGTTACTTAGAATATGTATCCGCTGGGTGGCCTATGCAATGGAACACGCACGCATCACACACACGAACACAAAAGAATTTTACTTGAGATAGTCACGGTGAATTCGTGAGGCACCCCAAATTCTGTTTAAAATCAACTTAACGCTTCATCCGATTCACATATACCCTTCACTAGAAGACAATATCCGATCCCCAGCATTCTCAATGACAATCAATAAATCACGTGGTCAATCTTTGGAGACCGTTGGGTTTTACCCGCCAAAGACTTTTCGCCATGGACAACTCTACGCTGCCCCTCTCAAGGTGCACCTCACAAGATGGAGTCAAAATTGCCAAGCAGAGACGCCACGCCAAGGTGCATTATTACTTAAAAGACCATCGGAACATACACCTTTAATGTTGTGTATAAGGAGGCACTTATATAAATAAAATATTTAAGTTTGATAGAATAATATGAGTACCTAACATGTATATTAGTAAGTGTGAGTCACCTTTAATGGGCTAGACTTTAGACTTAAATGTAGTAGCACTACATGGGATTACTTTGAATTAGTAGTGTTCTTTCCAGGACTACATGGATTTACAAACACCAAAATAGAATGTTCTAGAATATCTCAGCACGCCAAGATCACACCCCAAATAATAAATGTAGTAGATGTAGAAATAATAAATGTAGTAAATGTTGCCCCATGGGCCAAACTGAGGCGAAATCCAAATGAGGGGCCTGAGGCCAGGAATAAGTGCAAAAAGAGTCCATGCTTAGTTAAGGCCGGAGGTCAAGGAAATTCCTTTGGTTAATTAAAAGCCTTGATGGACCCTAGAACCTTCTAGAATGTTCCCAAAAAAAAGCTAGAGAGAGGTTGAGAGGAGGGAGAGAGGAGGAGAGAAGAGAGAGGAGGGCGAAGACCCCGAGAGAGAGAAATAGAAAAGAGAGAGAATTTTATGTTGCAGAGAGGGGGAGAAAACCTAGAGAGAGAGGAGAAAATAGAGATATAGAAATAGGAGATAGAGAGAGAGAGAGAGAGAGAGAGAGAGAGAGAGAGAGAGAGAGAGAGAGAGAGAGAGAGGAGCCGAGGAGAGAGAGAGAAGGGAACCAGAGGAGCAGAGAGAGGAGAGAGATTCAACCTAAGAGAGAGGGAGGAGAGAGAAGAGAGAGAGAAGAAAAGAGAAGAGAGAGGAAAAGGAGGAGAGAAGAGCTTAAAGGAAAGAGAGAAGAGAGAGGAGAGAGAGAGAAGAGAGAGAATGAAGAAGAAGAGAGAAGAGGGAAAGACAAAGGGAGGGGGGGGAGAGGAGAGAGAGAGAGAGAGAGAGAGAGAGAGAGAGGGAGAAGAGAGAGAGAGAGGAATGAGAAAGGAGAAGAGAGAGGAGGAGAAAGAGGAGAGAAGAGAGAGAGAAAAGGGGAGAGAGAGGAGAGAGGAGAGAGGGAAGAGAGAGAAGAGAGTACCTGAGAGAGAGAGGGAGGAGAGAGAAGAGAGAAGAGAGAGAAAAGAGAAGGAAAGAAGAGAGAGAGGAGATGAGGAGGGAGGAGAAGAGAGGAGAGAGGAGAGAGAGAAAAAGAAGAGGAGAGAGAGAGAGAACAGAGAGAAGAGAGAGAAGAGAGAGAATAGATAGGAGAGAGAGAAGGAGAAAGAGAAGGGGAGAGAGAGAGGAGAAAGAAGAGAGAGGAGAGAGAGAAGAGAAAAAAGGAAATGGGGTCCAAGAGAAGAGAGGAAGAGAGAGGAAAGATTGTTTCCAGGAATACTACAAAAAGAAGGGCATGGGATGGTCAAGATCGAGAGAGGCCTAAGAAAAAGAAAGGAGCAAAAAGAAGAAGAGAGAGAAGAGAGAATAGAGAGTAGAGAGAGAGGGGAGAGGGAGAGAGAGAGGAGAGAGATAAGAGAGAGGAGGAGAGAGAAGAGAGAGAGAAGAGAGAAAGAGAGAAAGGGGGAGAGAGAAGAGGGAAGAAGAGAGAAGAGAGAGAGAGAGAGAGAGAGAGAGAAGGAAGAGAAGAGAGGAGAAAGACAAAGGAGAGGGGGAAGAGAGAGAGAGAGAGAGAGAGAGAGAGAAAGAGAAAGAGAGAGAGAGATGTAAGAGAGAGACAGAGGGAAGAGAGAGAGGAGAGAGAGAAGAGAGAGAAGAGAGATAGAGAGAGAGAGGGAGGAGAGAGAAGAGACAGAGAGAGGAAAGAGAGAGAGAGAGAGAGAGAGAGAAGATAGAGGAGAGAGAAGAGAGAGGAGAGAGAGAAGAGGGAAGAGAGAGAGAGAATAGAGGAGAAGAGAGAGGAAGAAGGAGAGAGAGAGAGAGAGAGAGGGAGAGAGAGAGGAGAGAGGAGAGAAGAGAGAGGAAAGAGAGAGAAGAGAGAGAGGGTTGCAAATGAAAATGGGGTCCACATCGAGAGAGGAGAGGAGAGAAGCAACCTTCTAGGATGTTACAAAAAAGAAGGAGAAAGAGGAGGAAGAGAGGAGAGACAAGAGACAGGAGGAGAAGACTCCAGAGAGAGGAAAACAGAAAAAAAGAAAAGGCAGGGAGAGCAAGACAGATAGAGGGGGAGAAATAGAGAGAGGAGAGAGAGGAGAAGGAGAGGAGAGGAAAAGGGCCCCTAGAGGGAGGAGAGAGAGAGAGACAGGGGGAGAGAGAGGAGAAGAGAGAGGAGAGAGAGAGAGAGAGAAAGGAAGAGAGAGGAGAGAGGAGAGAGGGAGGGAAGAAGAGGGGAGAAATAGGAGAGAGAGGAGAGAAAGAGGAGAGGAGACAGAGGAGAGAGAGAGAGAGAGGAGAAGAGAGAGAGAAGAAGAGGGAGAGAGAAAGGAATAGAAAAGGAGGGAGAAAGATAGAGGAGAGAGGAGGAGAAAGAGAGAGAGAGGAGAGAGATTTTGGAAGAGAGAAGGGAGAAAGGAGATAGAGGAGAGAGGAGGCCCAAACCTGAGAAGAGGAGAGAGAGAAGAGGGGAGGGAGGAGGAGTCTAAAAAGAGGAGGAGAGGAGAGAGAAGAGAGAGGGAGAGAGAGGGAGAGAGAGAGAGGGAGGAAAGAAGAGAGAAGAGAGAGAAGAGAAAGGAAGAGAGAAGAGAAGAGAGGAGGAGAGAGAGGAGTTCAGAGAGGAGAGAGAGAGAGGGAGAGAGAGAAGAGAGGGGAGGGAGGAGAGAGGGAGAGAGAAAGAGAGGGAGAGGGGAAAGAAGAGAGAGGAGAGAGAAGAGAGATGAGGAGAGAGAGAAAAGAGAGAAAGAGAAGAGATAGAAAGAAGAGAGAGAGGAGAGAGATAGGAGAGAGAGAAGGAAAAAAGGGGAGAAAGAGGAGAGAGGAGAGAGAGAAAGAGAGAGAGAGAGGGGGGGGAGGAGGAGAGAGAGAGAGAGAGAGAGAGGAGAGAGGAGAGGGAAAGAAGAGAGGAGAGAGAAGAGAGAGAAGGAGAGGGGAAAAGAGGAGAGAGAGAAGAGAGAGAAAGAGAGGGAGGGAGGGGGAGAAATAGAGAGAGAGGAGAGAGAGGAGAGAGAGGAGAGAAGAGAGAGAGGAGAGAGAAGAGAGGGAAGAGAGGAGGGAAAGAGGAGGAGAGAGGAGAGGAGGAGGAGAGGAGAGAGGAGAGAGGAGATGGGAGAGAGTAAAGAGAAGAGAGAAAGGAGAGAGAAAGGAGAGAGGGAAGAGAGAGGAGAGAGAGGAGGGAGAAGAGAGAGGAGGGAGAAGATAGAGAAGAGAGAGGGATGAGAGAGGGGAGAAATAGAGAGAGAGGAGAGAGATAGGAGAGAGAGAAGAAAGACACAGGAAGAGAAGACAGAGAGAAGAGAGGAGAGAGAAAGAAGAGAGAGGAGAGAGAAGAAAGACACAGGGAGAGGGGACAGAGAGAAGAGGGAAAGAGACAAAGAGAGAGAAGAGAGAAAGAGAGAAGGGAGGAGAGAGAAGAGAGAGAGACAGAGGGAGATGAGGGAAGAGAGGGAGAGAGGGAAGATAGGATAGGAGAGAGAGGAGAGAGGAGAGGGAGAGAGAGACGAGGGTGGGGAGAAAGGGGAGAGGAAGGCTCCAAACCGAGAGGGTCGGCCGGTGGATAAAGAGAAAGAGAAAGAGAAAGAAAGAGGGCCCTTTTCTAGTCTAGTATATTATAATAAAAGAATAAAAAGGAGAGATGTATGTGAGTGAGTAAGTCCACCCCATAGACGGATAAGGAGGCGCCACGGGTTTGATCCGGGTCGTCCAGGGCCTTGGCCCTCAAAAGCCCCAAGTTTGGTGGACAAAATTTTTGGTTTACCACGGACTTGAACTCCCGGATATTGCCCCCAAACCCCCCACCCTACCACTAAACCAACCAAATTTTTTCTTGAAAGAATAGGAAGTCCATGCTTGTTAAGGCCGGGCAAATGGAAATTCCTTTGCTTAATTAAAAGCCTTGGTGTTAAAACTTTTTTGGTTTTAGAGGGTTTCGAATGTCGGCTTTGGCACCCCAAAAGCGAATCTCAAACCAATAGGCCAAGAATTTTAGTTTGTTGAAAATATGATGATTTTAACATTGTTAAAGGTGGGGCATATGCAAGACTTAAAACAACACATAATCCTAGAAACCTTCTATAATGTTCTAGAATAGAAGCTAGAGAGAGGAGAGAGAAAAACAGGGGGAGGAGGGATGGAAGAGAGAGAGAAGGCCTGGAAGAGGGGGAAAGAAGAGAGAGGGGAAGGGACATGGAAAGAGAGAGAATGTATAGAGATAGAAAAGAAGAGAGGAGAGGAGAGAAGAGAGGAGAGAGAAGGAGAAATATAGAGAAAGAATAGAGGGAGAATAGATGAGGGAGGAAAGAGAAGATTTTTAAATATAAGAGGAGAGGGAAGAGAGAGGAGGGAGAAGAGAGAAACAGAGAGAGGGAGAGAAGAAGAAAAGAGAGAGATAGAGAGAGAGGAGGAGAGAGAAAAGAGAGAGATAAGGAGAGAAGGGAAAAGGGAGAGAGAGGAGAGGAGAGGGAAAGAAAGAGAGGGGGAGAAGAGAGGAGAGAGAGAGGAGAGAGAGAGAGGATAAGAGAGAGAGAGAAAGAGGAGAAGAGAGAAGAGAGAAAGAGAAAGAGGGGAAAAGAAGACGAGGAGAGAGAGAAGAGGAGAAGAGAAAAGGGAGAGGAGAGAGAGAGAGGAAGGGAGAAAAGAGGGGAGAGAGGAGAGAGAGAGAGAAGAGAGAGGAGAGAGAAGGAAAGGAGAGATGAGAGAGAGAGAAGAGGAGGAGAGAGAATAGAAGAGAGAGGAGGGAGAAAGAGAGAAGAGAGAGAGAGAGAAGAGAGAGGAGGGAGAGAGATAGGAGAATGAGAGAGAGAGAGATAGGAGAGAGAGATATAGGAGAGAGAGAGAGAGGAGAGAGATAGAAGAGAAAAGATAGGAGAGAGAAAGTTTTTGAGAAGAAAATAGGGAGAGAGAGATGAAAGAGAGAGAAACAAGAAGAGACAATGTTCAGAGAATGAGAAGATTCTTGAATGAGATAGGAATGAGATAAGGAGAGAGGAGGGTTAGAGAGAAGAGATTGGATGAGAGGAGAACATCCCAGAATGTTCTAGAATGGAGAGAGAGAGAAGAGAGAGGAGGAGATAGAGAGAGAGAAGAGAGGAGGAGAAGGAGGAGAGAGAGAAATAGAAAAGAGAGAGATAGGAGAGAGAGGAGAGAGAGAGAGGAGAAGAGAGAGGAGAGAGAGAAGAGAAAGGAGAGAGAGGAGAGAGAGAGAGAGAGAGAGGAGAGAGAGGAGAGAAAGAGAGAGAGGAGAGAGATAGAGAGAGAGGAGAGAGAGGAGAGAGAGATAGGAGAGAGAGAAGGAGAGAGAGAGAGAGGAGGAGAGAGGATGAGAAGAGAGAGAGAGGAGAGAAGAAATAGAGAGAGAGAGAGAAAAGGGAGGAGAGGGGAGAGTTAGAGAGAGGGAGAGAAATAGAGGAGAGAGAAAGGAGACAGAGAGAAGAGAGAGAGAGGAGAGGGAGAGAAGAGAGAAGAGAGAGAGAGAGAGAGAAGAGAAGGAGAGAGGGGAGAGAGGGAGAGGAGAGGAGAGAGAGAAAGAGAGAGAGAGAGAGAGATAAGAGGAGAGAGAGAGGAGAGAGAGAGATAGGAAGAGAGAGAGAGGAGGGAGATAGAGAGAGGGGAGGAGAGAGAGGAGAGAAGGGAAGAGGAGAGAGAGAGGAGAGAGGAGAGAGAGAGGAGAGAGAGAGAGAGAGAGAGAGAGAGAGAGAGGAGAGAAAAAGAAGAGATAGGAGAGAGAAGAGGGATGAGAGAGGAAGAGAGAGAGGAATAGAAAAGAGAGAAAGATAGGAGAGAGAGGGGAGAAATAGAGAGAGAGGGGAGAAATAAAGAGAGGAGAGAGATAGAAGAGAGAGAGGGAGAAGAGAGAGAGAAGAGAGGAAGAGAGGAAAAGAGAGAGAGAGAGAGGAGAGAGGAGAGAGGAGAGAGAGAAACAGAAAAGAGGAGAGAGAGAGAGGAGAGAGAGGGAGACAGAGGAGAGAGAAGGAGAAAGAGAGGAGAGAAGAAGAAGAGAAGAGAGAGAGGGAAGAGAGAGAGAGAGAGAGGAGAGAAGAGAGAAAGGAGAGAGGGAGAGAGAGAGAGATAGAGAGGAGAGAGGAAAGATAGAGAGAGAGGGAGAGAGGAGAGAGAGAGGAGAGAGAGAGAAAAGGAAAAAGAGGGGAGAGAAGAGAGAGGAGGGAGAGGAGGAGAGAGAGAGGAGATAGGAGAGAGAAGAGAGATCAAGAGAGAGAGGAGAGAGAGAGAAAGGGATAGAGACTGCAAATCCGAGAAAGAGAGAGGAAGAGAGGAGAGAAAGAGAGCGTAAGAAAAGAGGGGAGAGAGAGAGAGAGGAGAGAGAGAGAGAGAGTTTTAAAGAGGGAGGAGACAGGACCAGAGAGAAAGAGAGGAGAAGGGAGAGAGAGGAGAGAAAAGAGAGGAAGAGGAAAAGAGAGAGGAGAGAGGAGAGAGGAGATAGGAGGAGAGAGAAGAGAGGAAAGAGAGGAGAAGAGAGGAAAGAGAAGAGAGACAGAGGAGAGAGAGAGAGAGGAAAGAGAAGAAGGACAAAGAGAGGAGAGAAAAGAGGAGGGAGAGAGGAGAGAGAGAGGAGAGAGAGAGAGGAAAGAGGAGGAGAGAGAGAGAGAGAGAGAGAGAGGAGGAGAGAGAAAGAGGAAAAGAGAGGAGAGAGCATAGAGAGAGAGAGAGAGAGAGAAGGAGAGAGAAGAGAGGGAAGAGATGAAAGAGGAGGAGAGAAAGGGGAGAGAGGAAAAGAGAACAGAGAGAAAGGAGAGAGAGAGAGGGGAGAGAGGAGAGAAGAGAGAGAGAGAGAAATAAAGAAGAGAGAGATAGAGAAAGAGAGAGAAGAAGAGAAAGAGAGGAGGGAGGAGAGAGAGAGGAGAAGGAGAGAGAGAGAAGAGAGAGAAGAAAGAAGAGAGAGAGAGAGAGATGGAGAGAAAGGAAAGGAGAGAGAAAGAAAAGAAGAGGGAAAGAGAGAGAGGAGAGAGAAGAGGAGAGAAGAGGAGGAAAGAGGGCAGAGAGAAGAGAGAAAAAGTATCTAATATAATAAGAGAAAGGAGGAGTGAGTGAGTGAGTGAGTTCACTGAATAGAGACATCCCGATGGGGGGAGGTGCCCACGCGGGCTTGATCCTGGTCGCCCGTTTGGCCTTGGCCTCTCAAAGCTCCCAAGTTTGGTGGACAAAATTTTTTGGTTTACCAAGGACTTGAACCCCGACATTGCCTCAAACCCCCACCTTACCACTCAGACCATCCAAAATTTTTCTTGAAAGAATAAGAAGTCCATACTTAGTTAAGGTTAGGGCAATGGAAATTCCTTTGCTTAATTAAAAAATCTTTGGTGTGAATTTTTTTTGTTTAGAGGAATTCTGAGCCCCCCCTGGGCAAGGGCAGTCCCAAATTCCCTCAACCACTAGGCCAAGCATTAGTTCTTTGAAGAATATAATGATTTCAATATTGTTAAAGGTGGGATATATGCAAGATTCAAAACATACACAAGGATAAAAGCTAGAGAGAGGAGAGGGAAGAATGAGGGGGGAGAGAGGAGAGACAAGAGAGAGGAGAGAGAGAGAGAAGAGAGAGAGAGAGAGAGAGAGAGAGAGAGAGAGAGAGAGAGAGAGAGAGGGCATGGGGATACAGAGAGAGAGAGGGAAAAGAAGAGAAGAGAGAGAAGAGAGAGAGGAGAGAGAGAGAGAGAGGAGAGAGGAGAGAGAGAGGAGAGAAGAGAGAGAGAGAGAGAGAAGAGAGAGAGAGAATAGAGAGAGAGAAACAAAGAGATAGGAGAGAGGAGATAGAAGAGAGATAGGAGAGAGAAGAGATATTAGATATAGATGGAGAGAGGATAGATGAGATAGAGATAACGAGAGAGAGAGAGAGAGAGAGGAGAGAGAGAGAGAGGAGAGAGAGGGAAAGAGAAGAGATAGGAGAGGAGAGAAATAGAGAGAGAGGATAGAGAAGAGAGAAGAGAGAGAGGAGAGAGGAGGAGAGAGAAGAGGAGGAGAGAGGAGAGAGGAGAGAGAGAGAGAGATAGAGAGAGAGAGAAGAGAGAGAGAGGGAGGAGAGGGAAAGAGGAGAGATAGAGAGGAGAGAGAGAGAGAGAGAGAGAGAGAGAGAGAAAGAGGAGGAAGGACGAGAGAGAGATAGAGAGAGGAGAGAGGGGGAGGAGAGAGAGAGGGGAGAGGAGAGGAGGAGAGAGATAGAGGAGAGAGAGAGAGAGGAAAGAGAGAGGAGAGGAGAGATGAGAGAGAGAGCCAAGAGAGAGAGAGAGAGGGAAGAGAGGGGAGAGAGAGAGGAGAGAGGAGATAGATATAGAAGGAGAGAGAGAAGAGGAACAGAGAGAAGAGAGAGAGAAACAAAGAGGTAGGAGAGAGAGAGGAAGAGAGAGGAGAGGAAAGAAGAGAGAGAGAGAGAGAGATAGGAGAGAGGAGAGGAAGAGAGAGAGAGAAAGAGAGAGAGGAGAGAGAGAAAGAGGGAGGAGGGAGGAGAGAGATAGGAGAGAGGAGAGAGATGGAGAGAGAGAAGAGAAGGGAGAGAGAAAGAGAGGAGGAGAGGAGAGAGAGAGAAGAGGAGAAAGAGAGATGAGGAGAGAAGAGAGAGAGATAGGAGGAGAAAGAGAGAGAGATAAAAGAGAGAGAGAGAGAGAGAGAGAGGTAGGAGAGAGATAGAGAGAGGAGAGAGAGGAGAGAGAGAGGAGGAGAGAAAAGAGAGAGGAGAGAGAGAAGAGAAGAGAGAGGAGAGAGGAGAGAGAGAGAAGAGAGAAAGAAAAGGAGAGAGAGAGAGAGGGAGATGGGCCCAGAAGAGAGAGAGAAGAGAGAGAGAGAGGAGAGAGAGAGAGAGAGAGGAAGAGGAGAGAGAGAGAAGAGAGAGAGGAGAGAAGAGAGAGGAGAGAGAGAGAGAGAGAGAGAGAGAGAGAGGAGAGGAGAGAGAGGAGAAGAGAGGAGAAGAAGAGAGGGAAGAGAGAGGAAGAGAGAGAAAAGAGAGAGGAGAGAGAGAGGAGAGAGAAGAGAGAAGAGAGGAGAGAGGGGAGAGAGAAAGAGAGAGAGGAGAAAGAGAGAGAGAGAAAAGAGAGGAGAGGAGGGAAGGGCACAAGAGAAGAGAGAGAGAAGAGAGAGGAGAGAAAAGAGAGAGGAGAGAGAGAGAGAGAGGAGAGAGAGAGAAAGGGGAAGAGAGAGAGAGAGAGGGGAGATAGAGAAAGAGGAGAGAGAGAAGAGAGAGAGAAGGGAGAAAGAGAGAGAGAGGGAAGAGAGAGGAGAGAGAGAGAAGAGAGAGGAGGAGAGGAGAGAGAGGGAGGAAGAGAGGAGAGAGAGAGAGGAGAGAGAGAAGAGGGAGAAAGAAAGAGAGGAGAGAGAGAGAGAGAGAGAGAGAGGAGAAATAGAGAGAGAGGGAGAGAAGGAGGAAAGAAAGAGAGGAGAGAGAAGAGAGAAGGAGGAGGGAGAGAGAGAGGAGAGGAAGAAAGGAGAGAAGAGAGAGGGAAGAGAGAGAGAGAGAGGAGAGAGAAGAGAGAGAGGAGAAGAGAGAGGGAGAGAGAGAGGGGAAATGAGGCAGAGGAGAAAGGAGAAGAGAGAGGAGAGGAGAAAGAGAGAGAGAGAGAGAGAGAGAGAGAGAGGAGAGAATAGAGAGAGAGAGAAGAGAGGAGAGAAAGAGAGGGAGAGGAAAAGAAAAGAGAAGAGAAGTAGAAGAGAGAAGAGAGAGGAGGAGAAAGAGAGAGAGGAGAGAGGAGAGAAAAGAGAGACGAGGAAGGAGAGAGGAGACAAGGAACCCAAGGAGAAGAGAGAGAGAGAGAGAGGGAAGAGATAGGAGAGAGAGAGGAGAGACCGAGGGAGAGGAGAGAAAGGGGCCGAGAGAGAGAAGAGGAGCAAGAGAAAGAGGTCAGAAGGCCAAAAAAAGAGGGGAGAAGAGAGAGAAAGATGAGAGGAGAGAGAAGAGAGAGAGAGAAAGGAAGAGAGAAGAGAGGAGATTATAAAAAAAATATCCGAAACGAATGTAACTCCACCCCCATCTACGCCAGAATGGAGCCACTTGGCGCGGATCCTGACGGGCCCTAACGAGACAGAGGAGACGCTGCCACGGCGATCCCAGTGCCCTCCCCCTTTTCCAACCACTATCTAAAATTTTATGTTGCATGGTGGATTCAACCCAAGACTAGCCCCCCTACCCCAATCTCTAACCACTAAGCCAAGCATTTCTTCTTCAACAAAATAGGAAGTCCATGCTTAGTTGGGAGGACAATGGAAATTCCTTTGGTTAATTAAAAGCCCTGATGATCCCAGAAACTTCTTTGAATGTTCTAGAAACGAAGCCAGAGAGGAGAAGAGGGAAGGATAGAGGGGAGAAAGAGAGGAGAGAGAGAGGAGAGAGAGGAGAGAGAGAAGAGAGAGGAGAGAGAAGAGAGAGAGAAATAGAAAGAAGAGAGAAAGGTAGAGAGAGGGGAGAAATAGAGAGATAGGAGGGAGAGAGAAGGAAAAAGGGAGAGAGGAGGAGAGAGGAGAGAGGAGGAGGAGGGAGGAGGAGAGAGAGAGAGAAGAGAGAGAGAGAGAGAGAAGAGAGAGAAGAGAGAGAAAGAGAGAGGAGGAGAGAGAGAGAGGAGAAGAAGAGAGAAGAGAGAGAAGAGAGATAAGAGAGAGAGAGAGAGAAGAGGGAAAAGGGAGAGGGAAGAGAGAGGAGAGAGAGAGAAAGATAGAGATAGGAGAGAGAGAGAGATAGGAGAGAGAGAGAGAGAGAAGAGAGAGAGAAGAGAGGAGAGAGAGAGAAGAGAGAGGAAAGAGAGAGAAGAGAGGAGAGGGAGGAGACAGAGAGGAGAGAGAGATAAGAGAGGAGAGAGAGGAGAGAGAGAAGAGCACGAGGAGAGAGAAGAGAGAAAAGGAGAGGAGGAAGAGGGAGAGAAGAGAGGAGGAGAGAAAAGGGAGGAGAGGAGAAAAGATAGAGGAGAGAGGAGGGAGAGGGAGGAGAGAGGAAGAGAGAAGAAGAAGGGAGAAGAGAGAGGAAAGAGAGAGCAAGAGAGAGAGGAGAGAGGTGAGAAGAGAGAGGAGGAGAGAGAGGGAGAAAGAAGAGAGAGGAGAGAGAAAAGAGAGGAGAGAGAGGAGAGAAGAGAGAAGAGAGAAAGAAGAGATATGAGAGAGAAAGATAGGAAAGGAAGAGAGAAAAGAGAAGAGAGAGAGAGAGAGGAAAGAAGAGAGAGGAGAGAGAAAAAAGGAAAGAAAGAGAGGAGAGGAGAGAGAGAGAGGAGAGAGAGAAAAGAGGAGGAGAGAGAGAGGGAAGGAGGAAAAAGACAGAGGAGAGAGAAGAGAGGGAGAGAGAGAGGAGGGAGAAGAAGGGAGATGAGATAGAGAGAGGAGAGAGGAGATAGGGGAGAGAAGAGATAGGGGAGGAGAGAGAGAAGAGAGAGAGAAAGAGGGGGAGAGGGGGAAAGAAGAGGGAGGAGAGAGAGAGGAGAAAGAAGAGAGGGAGGAGAGAGAGAGAAGGAAGATGGAAGAGAGAGGAGAGAGAGAGAGGGGAGAAAGAAGAGAGAGGAGAGAAAGAGGAGAAAGAAGAGAGGGAGGAGAGAGAGAGAAAGAAGATGGAAGAGAGAGGAGAGAGAGGGGAAAGAAGAGAGAGGAGAGAGAAAGAGAGGAGAGAAAAGAGAGAGGAGGGGAAGAGAGAAAGGAGAGAGGAACCTTCTAAGGAAGGTTCGAGGCCGAGCCGAGGGAATAGTCCCAAGGATGTCCAAACAGAAGAGAAGGGGACGAGAGAGATCAAAGGCTGAGAGCCGAGGACGGGTGCAAAGGGAGAAGGGAGAGAGAGAGATAGGGGAGGGAGAGAGAGAGAGAGAGAAGAGAGAAGAGTGAGAGGAGGGAGAAGAGAGAAGAGAGAGAGAGATAGAGGGAGATGAGAGAAGAGAGAAGAGAGAGGAGAAAGGAGAGAGGAAGAGATAGGAGAGAGAAGAGAGAAAAAGAGAGAGGAGATGGAGAGAGGGCACGAGTGAGCCCAAAAAGGAGATAGAGGGAAGGGCCCAGGAGAGCCGAGGAAAGGAGCAAAAAGAAAGAGAGAGAGACAAAGGGAGAGGGGAGAGAGAGAAGAGAGAGAGAAACAAAGAGAGAGGAGAGAGAGAAAGGGGAGAAAAAAGAGGGAGAGAGAAGAGAGACACTGGGAGAGGGTAGAGAGAGAAGAGAGAGAGAGAGAAACAAAGAGAGAGGAGGAAGAAGAGAGAGGAGGAGCAGAGAGGAGAGAAGAAGAGAAAAGAGAGAAAGGAGAGAGGAAAGAGAGAGAGAGAATTGAGAGGAGAAGAGATGGAGGGAGAGAGAAGACATAGGAGAGAGAAGAGAGAGGGGAGAGAGAGGAGAGAGAGAGAGAGAGAGGAGAGAGAGAGAGAGAGAGAGAGAACAGCCCATCTCGAAGAGGATGCCTTAGAGAGGAGAGAGAAGAGAAATTGAGAGACACAAGAGATAGAAAGAGAGAGAAAAGAGGAGAGAAACTTTACAGTCTAGGGAGAGAGGAGAGAGAGAGGGAAGGAGGAGAGAGAGGAGAGAGATGAGGGTGAGAAGGGCCTCAAGGGAGTGTTAAAAGGGTCCAAATTTGTTGGTGCCGAATAGAATTAAAAGAGGTCGCCCCAGAACCTGAGAGAATACTACAAGAGAAGAAGGGCATTGGTAAATGGAATAGAGAGAGATTTTGAGAGAAGAGGAAAGGGAAGAGGAAGAGAAGAGAGGAGAGAGAAGATAGAAAGAGAGAGGAAAAGAAAAGAGAGAGAAAGAGAGAGAGAGGGAGAAAAAGAGAGAGAGAGAGGAGGAGGAGGGAGAACAGGAGAGAGAGAAAGGGATAAGGAAGAGAGAGAGAGAGAGAGGGAAAGAGGAGAGAGGAGAGAGAGGAGAGAGGAGAGAGGTAAAAGACAAAGAGAAGACAGAGGAGGGAGAAAGAGAGGAGAGAGGACAGAGAGAGAGGAGAGGAGAGAGAAGAGAAAAGAGAGGAGAGGAGGAGAGAGAAACTTGAGAGAGGGATAGAGAGAAGAGAAAAAGAGAGAGAAAAGGAGATGAGGGAAGAGAGGAGAGGAGAGAGAGAGAGAGAGAAGAGAGAGAAGAGAGAGAAAAGAGGGGGCAATAGGGAGGGAAAAAGGAGAGAGAGGAGAGAGAAGGAGAGAAATGGAGGAAAGAGAGAAAGGAAACCAGAGGGAAAAGAGGAGACTAAAAAGAGAAGAGGAGAAAAAGATTTTTGGTTTAGACTTGAAAGAAGAAAATCCCAGAGGAAAAGGAAAAAAAAGAAAGTCCATGAAGACTAGCAATGGAAAAAGGTTAAAATAGAAAGAAGATGATCCTAGAACCTTCTAGAATGTTCTAGAATGAAGCTAGAGAGAGAAGAGGGAAAGATAAAGGGGAGAAGAGAGAAGAGAGAGGAGGGAGAAGAGGGGAGAGAGAGAGAGAGGAATAGAAGAGAGAGAGAAAGATAGAGAGAGAGGGGAGAAATAGAGAGAGAGGAGAGAGATAAGAGAGAGAGAAGGAAAAAGGGAAGAGAGAGAAAGGAGAGAGTAGAGAGAAGAGAGGAGAGAAAAGAGGAGAGAGGAGAGGAGAGGGAGGGAGGAGAGAGAGAAGATAGAGAGAGAGGAGAGAAAAGAGAGAGGGAAGAGATAGGGGAGAGAGAGGGGGAAAGAAGAGAGAGAGAGAAGGAGATGAGAGAGACAGAAAGGAGAGAGAGAGAAGAGAGAAAGAGAGAGAAAGAGAGGAGAAAAAGGAAATAGAGGAGGAGATAGGGAGGAGAGGAGGAGGAGGGAGTTTGAGGGGGAGAGGAGAGAAATAGGGAAATAGAACAAAAAAGAAAATAGAGAAAAGAGGGGAGGGAGGAGAGAGAGAGAGGAGATACAGGAGGTCCAGAGAAGAGAGATAAAAAGAGAGGGAAGAGACGGGATTGATACATAGGAACGAAAGAAGGCAAAGAGAGGTTTGATGAGACAAAATTTTTGGAAGAGAGAGAGACTTGAACCTCACAGAGAAGGAAAAAAGGGGAGAGGAGAGACCAGAGGTAGAAAGAATGGGATCGGATGAGAGATAGGGATGGGCAATGGAAAACAATTTTAATTAAGAAGAGGGGGGAGAGAAAAGAACCAAAAGAAGAGAGAAAAGAGAGGGAAGAAGAGGGAGGAGAGAGAGAGAGGGGGGAAAGAAGAGAGAGGGAGAAGAGAGAGGGAAGATTTGGAAAAGAGAGAGAAAGATAAGAGAGATGAAAGGCAAAAGAGAAAAGTTCTTTAGAGAGATAGAGATGTTACCTTAGGGAGAGAGAAGGAAAAGGAGAGAGAGGAGGAGAGAGGGGAGAGAGAAAGAGAGGAGAGGAGATGGAGAGAGAGAGAGAGAGGAGAGAGGAGGAGAGAGAGAGAGGAGAGAGGAGAGAGAGAGAGAGAGAGAGAGAGGAAGAGAGATAAGAGAGAGAGGAGAGAAGAGAGAGGAGGAAAGGAGAGAAAACATAGAGAGGGGAGAGACAGAGAGAAAGGGGGGAGAAAAAGAGAGAGAGAAGAGAGAGGAGAAAGAGAGAGAGAGAGAGAGAGGAGAAAGAGAAGAGGAGAGGAGAGAGGATTTAGAGGAGAGAGAGAAGAGAGAGGAGAGAGAAAGAAGAGAGAGAAGAGAGAGGAGAGAAGAGAGAAAGGAGAGGGAAGAGAGGAGAGAAAGGAAAGGAGAGAGGAGAGAGGAGAGAGGAGAAGAGGAGAGAAGAGAAGAAGGAGAGAGGGAGAGAAGAGAGAGGAGAGAAATAGAGAAGAAAGGAAAGGAGGAGAGAGAAAGGAGAGAGAGGAGGGAGAGAGAGGAGAGAGAGAGAAGAGAGAGGAGAGAGGAGAGAGGAGAGAGAAAGGGGAGAAAGGGGAGGGTCCAGAGAAGAGAGAGAGAAGATAGAGAGAAGAGAGGAGGAGAGAAAAGAGGGAGAGAGAGAGAGAGAGGGAGAGGAGAAAAAAGGGAAAGAGAAGAAGAGATAGGGGAGGATAAAGACCTTCCAGTAGGGGAGAAGGAGGAGGAGGGAGAGAGAGAGAGAGAGAGAGAGAGAGAAGAATACTGCATACTGTGGAGAGGGACAGAGAGAAGAGAGCAGAAAGAGAGAGGAGAGAGGAGAGAGGGCAGGAGGAGAGGAGAGAGAGAAAGAGGAGAGTGGCAGAGAGAGATAAGCACGCGGGTGGCCCAAATCGGGAGAAGGCAGGCCGGCCGAGGCCTACCGGCCGAGGAAAGGAGCAAAAGAAAGGGCTGGCCGTGCCTGCCCCTCGAGAGAGAAGAGAGATTCCAACCTTGATGTTGATCTTCAACCTATAGTGCCATTAGGAATTGATTTGTATACCCAAAGATGAGATTTTAGATCATAACCTTCTTCCCCGATTGACGTATCCATATGTGCTTCTTTGGTTTGTCGATATAGTTCCGCATTAACATTTTCAAGCCTTGCAAGCCTCTCTAAAGCCCCCAAAAACCATTTTTCCGCTAAATTCTGGCTTCCTCAAGAGTCCGATGAAGGAGGTAATTCAGATCGTCGCGAAAACCCATCGCCGCTTAAAATGACCATTCTCTTCACATCTAGAGATAAGATTACTCCAGAAGACCGATGAAGCCGCGATTGATATGGACAGATCAATCACCAATAATCAATAAATCCCTTTGGTCAGTGGATGTTTCAGATTAACGCTTATGTTTCCAGACCGCATCGACCTAAACCTAAACCGGGCCCCATTAGGGATCGCCTGACAAGCTACCGCAAGTCATATTAAACACTATAATGCTCGCGGACAAAAGGTAAAAAAGTGGGATTTTCCTGTTCTTGCAACAAATTTTGGCTTTATCCCGCTCTCATAGAACAATGATTGACAACAAGCCCATTGTCAAGTTACCTTCAAGGATTGTAAACTTGGAACAATCCAGGATTTTGACACGTAACAACGCCTTTATAATGAACACCGATAGCGGGTAGCATATCCATCGTGGATGATGGCGCAGCAACACGCCTTTAAATGAAGTCACAGGCGGGTCGTCGAGTCTCTTTAGATCGTGCATCAACTCGCATAGCCTTTATTGAATTTGTAATCCTAAAACCATTAACCTTCAGATATAAAAAATATCGCCACATGCACCACCCCACGCCACATTACACGATCGACCGTCATATAACGGCCACATATACATACACCGACGTCATCACATACACGCCAAGACATAATGATCGCATCGCGGTCAATCAGCCACATACCGCCATATAATCGCAGACCGACGCGTCACATAACGCACATACCACATAATGCCACACATATACACGTCGCGATGCGAATGCCATCGTCAGAACATCCACCGGGCGACACCGCCGTCCACCAAGCCCACCTCGGCGAAGTATTGCATGGGCCGGCGATCAGACGTCGCATACGCCACGCAGTCCACTGGCGCGGACACCCGCCGGGTCCACCCTGGCTAGCCGCCCACTGGCATGACAGATCCCGCTTAATGCCACTTGCGAAAGCCGACGTCGCGACCACACGTCAGACAGCGACGCAGCGACGCGACGCCGCGATTGACGCCGCGAGAGATGGTGATCGCTATTTGGGCGGTACGCCACGCATGCACGCAAGCCCACGCCGCTAAAACGTCCATTCTCCTTGTCAGTGGAAAGAAGAGAGAGAGGAGAGAGGAGGAGAGATGTGAGGATGTAAGAAAGAGAGAGGGGGAAGAGACATGGGAGAGAGAGGGGGAAAGAAAGAGAGAGAAGAGAGAAGGGGATGAAAAGAGAGAGGGGAAAGGAAGAGAGGAGGAGAGAGCAAAGAGAAGAGAGAGAAAAGGAGAGGAGGGAAGAAAGAGGAGAGAGAAGAGAGGAGGGAGAGAGGGAGAGAGAATAGAAAAAGAGAGAAAGATAGAGAGAGAGGGGAGAAATGGAGGAAAAGAGAGAGATAGGAGGGAGAGCAGGAAAAAAGGGAGAGAGAGAGAGAGAGAGAGAGAGAGAGAGAGAGAGAGAGGGTAAAGACAAAAGAGAGGTGAAGAGAGATGAGAGAGAAAGAGGGAGAGAGGAGAAGAGAGAGAGAGAGAGAGAGGAGAGAGAGACAAAGAGAGAGTAGAGGGAGGGAGAGAGAGAGGAGAGGAGGAGAGAGAAGAGAGGGAAGGGAGAGGGGAGAGAGAGGGGAAAAAAAGGAGAGGGGAGGGAGAGAGAAGAGAGAGAGGGAGAGGGAGGAGAGCAAAGAGCTTAGGAGAGAGAGGAGAGAGAAGAGAGAAAGGGGAGAGGGAGGAGAGAGGAGAGAGAGAGGAAAAAGGCTAAAATGGGTGGCTTTGATAATGACCAAAGTCCCAATGTTCTTAAACAGGCAGGTCTCCCATGCCTAGAAAGGGAAAAGAAGAGAGAGGAGAGAGAGAGAGAGGAGAGAGAAAGGAGAGAGAGAAGGAGAGGGGAAGAGAGAGGAGAGAGAAGGAGAGAGGAGGGAGAAAGAGAGAGAAGAGAGGGAGAGAGAGGAGAGAGAGAAGAAGAAAAAGAAGAGAGACATGGGAAGAGACATTTTAGTTTAATTTATAAAGAGAGACTACCAGCCCTATAAAACAAAAGATTATTTTAGAGAGAATTTCTCACTGAGGAGAGAGAGAGGAGGAAGAGGAAAGAGACAAGCAGGAGAGGGGAGAGAGAGCAAGGAGAGGGAGCCAGAGAGACAGAGGAGGAGAGAGGAGAGGAGAGAGGGAGAGAGAGAAGAGAGAAAGGACAGAGGAAAGAAGAGAGGAAGAGGAGGAGAGAGGAGAGGAAAGAGGAAGATAGAGGAGGGAGGAAGAGAGGAGAGAGGAGAGAGAGGAAAGAAGAGAGAGGAGAGAGATGAGAGAGAGAGGAGAGAGAAGAGAGAGAGAGAGAGAGAGAAAGACAGAGAGAGGAGGAACAGAGAGAGGGGAGAAATAGAGAGAGAGGAGAGAGGAAAGTGGAGAGAGAGAGAGGAGTAGGAGAAGAGAGGGAAGAGAGACAAAGAAAAGAGGAGAGAGAGAGAGGAGAGAGAGAGAAGAGAGGAGAGAGAGAGGAAGAGAGGAGAGAGAAAGGAGAGGGACAAAAGAGAGAGAGGAGAGAAGAGAGGGATGGAGGAAGGAGGGATGAGAGAGGGAAGAGAGAGAGAGAGATAGAGAGAGAGAGGGAGAGAGAGAAGAGAGGAGAGATAGGAGAGAGGAAGATGAAGGGGAGACAGAGAGAAACGACCGAGAAAGTTTGAGCCTACAGCGGGAGAGAGAGGGCAAAGAAAAGAGGGGAAGTTTGTTGTTTTTTACATCCGAGAAGGGAACTCAGACAACTTCCTTGCCAGTACGGGGATGCTACAAAAAGGAAGGGGCACCGTCAAAAGTTGAATTTAATGGGCTAAAAATATATATATAATATTTTTTATATATAATTTTTTTTTTTTTTTTGTCTGTCCGAATTTTTAGCCGTGTGAAAGGAAAAAAGAAAAAGAAAAATAGAGGGTTTTTATGCTTGGGTGTCAAGAGGCCGCCGCATTCCCTTTAAACAAAAAGCCTAAAACAGTTGTCCAAAGTCCCATGTCTTTGATGACATGCAGCCGCCGTAGAATATTCCAACGATAATAAAAAATACTCGGCAGACGGCGTACACGGTGCCCGAAGGGAAGTCCTGCCCCCAGTGACCCAGCCTTCAAAACAGGGCATGAAGGGTTTCCAACAGAAGAGAGAAGAAATCGGGAATAGGGGAGACAGGTAAATGTCCAAATAATATATTTTTAAAGATTTGTGTGGTAGTGACAAACTCCACCCCCAGAAAAGCAGTTCTCGGTAAAAATCAAATTGACTGTCTGAATGTTGACGCCCGTGGCCTTCGCGCCACATTTTTATTTCTGAATAATTTGGAAAATTTTGGTTTATCTCTCATTCAACCTCGAGACCCGCCCCCAAACCCCGCACTTTTTATCTCACACAAAATATGACAGTCACACAAAGGACAGATAGAAGTCCATAGCTTAGTTATAAGGGGCCATAATGTTTATCTGAAAATTTTTGTAGAGTCCCCCCTATCTTTTCCCCATACAAAACAAATAAACTATTAATAAAAACACGAGGATACGCGCCACGTGGTGCGATCTGATGCCCCTCCCTTTTCCAAATCATCTAAAATTTTATGCAGCATGGTGGATTCGAAGACAACTACAGCCCCCAACCCCCCTGCAGCCACTCAAGCGGCACCAGAACAAACCAGTCCAGCTTAGACGCCATTGGGCCAATGGAAATACCGATTACTGATCCGATTGTGACGGGGCCGCCGAATAAAGCACGTAGAGACCATCCGGGACACTAAGAGTTATCCGGGAGAGAGAGAGAGAGAGAGAGAGGAGAGAGAAGAGAGAAGGAAGAACGTTTGTGCAGAATAGACACGAATATATCCGGGGAAATAGAGAGATAGAGAGAGAGAGAAGGAAAGGTTCTGAGAGATTGAAGGGTTGAGAGAGAGATTTCTAAATTTTTCCATGCATTGCCTTTGGTGAGAGAAAAGAAAGATTGAAATGAGGAAAGAGATCTGTAACGCTCCACTACGGAGTGTATCAATAAATCACTTAACCAATGGCCGCCTTTATATTTGGTGAAATATATATCATTATATAAACTGATTCGTATAGATGTTTTCTTTAATAGCTATGATGATTATTCATAATTACGATTCTGATTATTATAATCATAAATTCGTAGACATGTTTTGTTACTATCATCGTGATGATGAGGATGACAAAAATGTCAAAAACGATAATGATAGTCCCTAGAGAGAGGAGGAGATAGGAGAGAACCCAACATGACGAGAGAAGAGGGAAAGATAGAGGGGGGGAGAGCGTCGGGGGGAGAGAGAGGAAAGAGGAGAGAGAAGAGAGGAGAGAGGAGAGAGAGAGAAGAGAGGAGAGAGATAGAGAGAGAGAGGGAAGAGAAGTAGGAATAGCTGAGTTAGAGAGAGAGAGAGAGAGCTACTAGAGAGAGAGAGAGAAAAGAGAGAGAGAGAGAGTAGGTAAGAGAGAGAGAGAGAGAGAGCACATGGGTGGGTTCAAACAGCAACAATAACCTGAAGCTGGTGATGTAGGTCACCGAGGCGGGGCCATCGTCAACGGAGCCAAGGAGCAGGCCGTGACGACACGGCCCCGCCCTTTTCTAGTCTAATATCCATTATAATAAAGAAATACCGCACTAACGAATAACTCCGCCCCCATCGCCAGTCCAGTGAGCGGAAGCCACTTGGCGTGATCCGGACTGGCCCTTTTACAGAAAGAATTGTCTGAAACGTCCATTTGCCCTTGTTTTATGGCAATCCCAGTCCTCCCCCTTTTTCCAACCAGTGCATTAAAATTTTATGTTGCATGGTGGATTCTTATGTTTAAACACAAGTTAATACAGCCATTTTGTACCCCTAAAGGTTTTAACACTAAGCCAAGCATTTCTTCTTCAAAACAAAATAGGAAGTCCATACTTAGTTGGCTGGGGCAATGGAACGGGCCCTTGGTTAATTTTAATGAAAAGAACTCGCCAATGATCCTAAGAGTGCCTTCGTCAAGAACCACCAGTCTAGAATAGAGAGAGCAGCAGGGAAAGATAAGAGAGGAGGAGAAGAGAGAGGACGGAGATGGAGGAGAGGAAGAGAAAAGGAGAAGAGAAGAGTTTAAAGTGGGTAGAAAAAGGAGATAAACTGTAGAGAGAGGGGGGAAAAAGGGGAGAGATAGAGAGAGAAGAGAGAGAAGAACGGAAAGGGGAGGGAGGGAGAGAGAGACTATTAAGAGGAGAGAAGGAAGAGAGTCAAAAGAGGGAATGGGGAAGAGAAAAAGGAGAGAGAACATTGGAAGAGAGAGGAAGAGGAAGAGGCAGAGAGGGAAGAGAGAAAGGGGAGAGTGCAAAGAGAAAGGAGAGAGAGAGAGAAGAGAGATAGAGACAGAGAGAAATAGAGAAAGGGGAGAGGGAAAGAGAGGAGAGAGAATGAAAAAAGATAAGAGAGAGAGAGAAAGAGAGAGAATTAGAATTTTAGAGAGAGAAGGAAAAAGGAGAGAAAAGAGAGAGGGGAGAAGAGAAGAGAGGAAAAAGAGATGTCAAAAAGAGAAGAGAGAGAAAAAAGAGAGAGACGGGAGGAATAGAGAGAGACGTTTAAGAGATGCATAGAGAGATGAGAAGAGCCTAGGAGAGGAGAGAGGAAGATTTTTATAGAGAGAGGAGAAGGAGAGAGGAGAGAGATAGGAGAGAATTATTAGAGGGAGAGAATTAAGAGGGAGGGATATAGAGAGAGGAGAGAGGAGAGAGGAGCTTAGAGGGAGACCATTGAGAGATAGAGAGAGAGAGGACAGAGGAGGGAGGAGAGAGAGAGGGGAGCCAGAGAAGAGAGAAATAAGAGAGAGAGGAGAGAGAGAAGAGGAAAGGGGGGAGAGAGAGGGTAAAGAAGAGGCGGAGAGAGAAGGGAGATAAGAGAGAGAGAGAGAGAAGAGGTCGACTGGAGAGAGAGAAGGAAGGGGAGAGAGAGAGGAGAAAGAAAGAGAGGAGAGAGAAAGTTTAGAAGAGAAGGAAAAGATAGAGAGAGAGGGAGAGAGAAGAGAGAGAGGAGAGAGTATTAAAAAAAAGGATAACCACAGAGAGAGAGGGGAGGAATAGATCTATTTCTTAGGAAGAGAAACAAAAGAGGAAAAAAGGGGGGAAAGAGAGAGAAGGAGAGGAGAGAGGAGAAGAAGAGAGAGAGACAAAAAGAGAGAAAGAGGGGAGAGAGAGAGAGAGGAAAGAAGAGAGAGAGAGAAGAGAGAGAAGATAGAGAAGAGAGAGGGAGAGATTCTCCTTCTGCTTAACAAAAGAAGAGAGAGAGGGAAAGATAGAGAGAGAGGAGAAAAAAAGAAAGGGTTACAATAGAGAGATGAAGAGAGAGGAGAGAGAAAGAAAAGGAACTCAGGGGTTCATAGAGAGGAGAGAGAAGAACTAAGAGAGACTCCGAGAGAAGATTCTTCTTCAACAAAATCGGGAAGGAAACTATGCAGAGGGATGGAGAGAGAGAGAGAGGAAGATAGAGATCCTATTAGAGAGGAGAGAGAGATGAGGAACGAAAGAGGGAGAGATGAGAGAAAGAAGAGGGGAGAAGAGAGAGGAGAAGATAGGAGGAGAGAAGAGAGGAGGAGAGAGGGGAGAGAGAGGAAGAGAGTAGAGGAGAGATAGAGAAAAGGAGAAGAGAGAGGAGAGAGAGAAGAGAGAGGGAGAGGGAGAGAGAGAGAGAGAAATTTTTTACAGAGATAGGAGAAAAGATAGAGAGGAAGAGAAGGAGAGAGAGACTGGAAAGAGAGAATGAGAGAGAGAGGAAAGAGACAAGAGGAAAGGATAAAGAGGAAAGAAAAGAGAAGAGAGAGAAGAAAAGAGAGAGAAAGAGGGGACTTGAGAGAGAGGGAGAGAAGAGAGAGAAAAAAATATCAAAAACCTTGGCGTTAGAGAGAGGAGACTTTTTCAATGTCAAGAAGAGAGACAAAAGAGAGAGAGAGGCTCTGGAAAGAGAGAGGGAGAGAGAGAGAAGAGAAAGAGAGGACCGAAGCTGGAGGAGAGAGAAGAGAGGAGAGGAGGAAGAGAGCATTGAGGAGAGAAGAGAGAGAGAGGGAAAAGAAATGGGAGAGGGAAAAGAGAGGAGAAGAGAAGACAAAGAGAGAGAGAGAAAGAGAGGAGAGGGGAAAGAAAAAGAGGAGACTACAGGAGGAGAGAGAACTTAAAAACTTCAGAGGGAAGAGAGAGGAAAGCAGAGAGTACAAAAATTCTTTTCAGAAGAGAGAGGAGAGAGAAGACAAAAGCTCCAGAGAGAGAAAGAGAAGAGAGGGGAGAGAGCCCTCCGCTCTACCTCTGAGAGAGAAGACTGCAGATCCCCGCTTTTAAACTAAGGACTTTGGAGAAGCCCTTCTCTCTGTCTGTGGGGAAACCATGTGGAACACCCTACCACTTTCTCCGTCTAAAACCTACCATCTCCTCCTTTCAGGCTGCCCTGAAAACGTAATGGCTCTTCTCACAGTTTTAATGCATGAGCACTAATCCTGAACAGTTGCTGTTATGTTGTTACTATGTGTATTTTTATTATTTCCAATGTGGAGTGGATGATTTTTCGTGTTGTGAGTTGTGAGTAAAATTGGAGATCCAAGGAAAATTTTTTTTAAAATGCGCGAAGAGTTAAAATGCTTATAAGATTAAGCGGATTAGAAAATATCGCAAAGATACTCTAGGAGAGCCAAAATTTTTTAGAATTATCGGAATTAACTTAGAAAATTATTGCCCGCAAAGTGATTACCTTACCAATAGAAGTGACTCATGTAAAAATAGGAGAATTGAAGCCAAGTTTTTGAGATTGAGCCTAATGAAGGGAGGAAATGTCTCAAATAGAATGTTCTAGAATGTCCAAGAATCCTGGATAAACGGCAGGAAAGATAGTCATGAGTAAACACCTCACTTAAAAATAGAAACCAGCCACTTAAAATAGAAGTTTTTTTAAAACTTTGCAAATGCTGAAATAGAATGTTGTAGTGAACCATTCCGGACCTTGAGGTAAGCTAACCTTCTAAAAATAGAATTTTTCCCTAAAAATAGAAGGTTTTGAAACTTTGCAAATGTAGAAATAGAATGTTACAGGAAAATGATTTTATGCTCATTTTGAACAACAACAAATCAAAAAAAATATTTTGAACCTGAAATTAAAAATAAAAGTTTTTTAAATGTTTTATGCTCTAAAAGAAGACGACGGAAGTTGCGAGCCTAATTAAAAATAGAAATTCAAAAATATTTCGCCGACTCATGGGTGTACACCCACCCAGCCTCAAAAATAGAAAAATGTTCTAGAAAATAGAATGTGCTAGAATGTTCCAGATGCTCGGAGGTAAAGCATCGCTAAAAAATAGAAAGTTTCCAATCTAAAATAGAAAGAGAAAGTTTCCTTTCAACTCAAAATAGAATGTTATAGGAAAAATAGAAAGGTAAAGAGATCTAATTAAAATAGAAAAGTTTTAAAACTTTGCAAAAACCAAAAATAGAATGTTCCAAGCTCGTTCCAGATGCTCATAGGCATACATCACGGGCCTAAAAAATAGAAAGTTTCATGAAAAAATAGAAAGTGGATTGAAAACTTGCATGGACAAAAATAGAATATTAGAGGTGTCACTTTGGAATTGGAAAGTGTGTGATGGTATGATGGGTGTGTGTAAAAGTTTGGGTGAAAGTTTGCTTGAAACTGCACCAAAATAGAAAATAGCAGTTAGATGCTATGGGCAAAGTGTGAGTATGTTACTATGAATGATACTTTGGTTGGTACCGAAATAGAAAGTTGAGCAAGATGTGTGAATAATACTTTCTGGAGGTGATAAGGTCCTCCAGATTGGAAGAAAGGGATGTGAGTTCCCATTTGAAAGATCCTCATAGGTGATACTTGGAATTGGGGTCCCTTTTGATGATAGAGGACTCATGAAATGATAGCCAGGCAGTTGGTAATGGATAGAGAGAGGGAGGGAGAGAGAGAGGAGAGCATAGAGGAGAGGGAAGAGAGAGAAGACGAGAGAGAAGAGACATGGGGAGGGAAAAGAAGAGAGAGGAGGAGAGAAGAGAGGGAGGAGCATCAAAGAGAGAGAGAGGAAAGAAGATAGGAGGAGAGGAGAGAGAGAGGGGAAAGAAGAGAGAGAAGAGAGAGAGGAGGAGGGAGAAGAGAGATGAGAGAAGAGGAGAGAGAGAGAGGAGAAGAGAGAGAGGAGAAAGGAGAAAAAAGAGAGAGAGAAAGAGAGAGAGAGAGGGAGAGAGAAAAAGAGAGAAGAGAGAGAAGGGGAGAGAAGGAAAAAGAGAGGAGAGAGAAGAGAGAGAGAAGAGTCTTTATAAAGAGAGAGAGAGAGAGAGAGAAAAGAGAGAGAGAGAGGAAAAGAGAGAGAGAGAGAGAGGAAAGACAATAAGAGCAGGAGAAGAGAAAGAGAGAGAAGCGAGAGAGAGAGAGAAAGAGAGACAAAGAGAGAGAGGAGAAAAAGAGAGAGGAAAGAGAGAGAGGAGGAAGAGAAAGAGAGGAAAGAGAGAGGGAGAAGAGAGAGAGAAGAGAGAGAGGAGGAAGAGAAGAGAGGGGAGAGAAAGAAAGGGAGAAGAGAGAGAGAGAGAGAGGAGAGAGAAGAGAGAAGAGAGATGATAGAGAAACGTAGGAGATGGAGAGAGGAGAGGGGAGAAGGGTGGGAGATAAAAGAGTGAGAGAAGAGAGAGATGAGAGAGGGAAGAGAGAGAAGAGAGTTCGAAGAGAGAGGGAGGAGAGAGAAGAGAGAGAAAATAGAGAAGAGATAAGGGATTGGAGAGAGAAGAGAGAGAGAGAAGATAGAGGAGAGAGAGAGAGGAAGAGAGAAAGAGAAAAAGAGAGAGAGAAAGAAAAAGAGAAAGAGGAGAGAGAGAGAGAGAATAGAGAGAGAGAATAGAGAGAAGAGAGAAGAGAGAAGAGAGAGAATAGAGAGTAGAGAGAGAAGGGGAGAGAGAGAGGAGAGAGAGATGCTACAAAAGGGAAATGGGGTCCAAATCGAGGCGAGGCCGAGGAGAAGAGAGGAATACTAGAAAAAGAAGGGCATGGGTGGGAGAAGATAGAATCATAGATAATTACCAAGGGCATGTGAAGAGAAAAAGAGAGAGAAGAAAAAGAAAGTCGCCCGCCATCGAAAGCCCTTTCTAGTCTAATATAATAAAAATAGAGAGAAGAGAGAAGAGAGAAGAGAGAGAATAGAGAAATAGATCCAACTCAAAAAGCTCCCAAGTTTGGTGAACAAAATTGCTACAAACCCGGGAAATGGACTTGAAAATCGACAAGGCAAACCCCACCCCTTACCACTACAGTCAAGCAAAAATTTCTTGAAAAAATGGAAGTTCACATATAGTTAAGAGTGAGGCCCAAATAATTCAAGGATGTTCTAGGATGTTCTAGAATTTTCTAGATCTAATTGGAATCTTCTAGAAACTTCTAGAATGTGATGGAATTTTCTACCATCCAATGTCTAAAAATAGAAAGTTTTGTGAAACTTTGCAAACAATTTAAGGATGAACCCTCTAGGATGTTCCGAATAGCTCTAGAATGTTCTATAATCTTGAAAAGAATGTCACATATAGTTAAGAATGTCCAAAGAATCTTCAAGAATATCCTAAAATGTTCTAGAATGTTCTAGATTGAGTGTGGAATCTTCTAGAAACTTCTAGAAATGTCATGGAATCTTTCAATGTCTAAAAATAGAAGTTTTTTTTTGAAACTTTGCAAATGCTTAAAATAGAATGTTGTGGATGTTCCAATAGCTCATGGGAATGCATATAATCTTCTAGAATGTCTTGGAATGTCCTAGAAAATAGAAATCCAAAATGTTTGCAAATGCTCAAAGTAAGGAATGTTCCTAGAAATAGAAAGTTTCAATCTAAAAATAGAAAGTTTTTTTGAAACTTTGCAAATGCTCAAAATAGAATGTGGTGGAATGTTCCAGTGATGCTCATGGGTAAGCATCTCACTAAAAAATAGAAAGTTTAGGTTTAAAAATAGAAAGTTTTTTTAAACTTTGCAAATGCTCAAAATAAAATGTTCCAGATGCTCATGGTAAACCATCTAGTCTAGAAAAAAAGAAAAGTTTTTTGAAACTTTGCAAATGCTCAAAATAGAATATTGGAGGAATGTTTTGATGATCATGGGTGTGATGGGTATGATAAAAATAGAAAGTTCACATGGGTGAAAAATAGAAAGTTTTCTTTAAATTGGTAGTAAAAAACTCAAACAAAATATGAGTGATGCTATACAACCATCTAGAGAGAAGCACCCAAGAGAGGAAAAAGAGAGAGAGAAACAGAGAGAATGCTCAAAATAGAAAATTCCGAGATACTTTGAAGAGAGCAAGGTGAAAAATGATAGGAGGAGAGAGAGGAGAGGAGAACTTTTAGGGAGAAGACAGAGAGAGTAGAGAGACCTGGGGATGGGTGAGAGAGAGAGAGGAGGAGAAGAGAGGGAAGAAGAGAGAGAGAGAGAGAGGAGAAGGAGAGAGAGAAGAGAGAGAAGAGAGAAGAGAGAGGAGAGAGAGGAGGAGAGAAGGAGATGAGAGAGAGAGAGATGAGAGAGGGAGGAGAGAGAAGAGAGAGGGAGGAGAGAGAAAAGAGAGAAGAGAGAGGAAAGGAGGAGAGAGAAGAGAGAAGAGGAGAGAGAGAGAGAGGAAAGAGAGAGGAGAGAGGAGAGAGAGAAGAGAGGAAAGAGAGAGAAGGAGAGAAGAAGAGGAGGGAGAGAGGAGAGAAGAGATGAGAGAGAGAAGAGAGAGAGAAGAGAAGGAAGAGAGAGAGAGAGAGAAGAGAGAGGAGAGAAGAGGAGAGAGAAGAGAGAGAGAGAGAGAGGAGAGAGAGAGAGGAGGAGAAGAGAGAGGAGAGAGAGGAGAGAGAGAGAAGAGAGGAAAGAGAGAGAAGGAGAAGAAGGAGAGGGAGAGAGAGAGAGAGAAAGAGAGAGAGAGAGGAAGGAGGGAGAGAAGAGAGAAGAGAGATGAAGAGAAGAGGGAGAGGAGAGAGAGAGGAGAGAGAGAGAAGAGAAAGAGATAGAGAAGAGAGAAGAGAGAGGAAAGGAGAGAGAGAAAGGAGAGAGAGAGAGAAAGAGAGATGAGAGAGAGGGAGGAGAGAGAGTTTTCAAAAAGAAAAAGAGAGAAGAAAGGGGAGGAAAGAGAATAGAGAGCAGAGAGAGGGGAGAAGGGGAGGAGAGAGAAGAGAGAGGAGAGAGGGAGGAGAGGGGGAAGAGAGGGAAGAGAGAGAAGAGAGTTCAAGAGAGAGAGGAGAGAGAGAGAAGAGAGAGAAAAAGAGAAAAGAGAGAAGGAAGATTGGGAGAGAGAGAAGATAGAGGAGAGAGAGCGGAGAGAGCGAGAAGAGAAAAGAGAGAGAGGAAAGAGAAAAGAAAGAATAGAGAGAGAGAGAGAATAGAGAGAAAGAGAGAGAGAGAGAGAGAAGAGAGAGAATAGAGAGTAGAGAGAGAAGGAGAGAGAGAGAAGAGAAAGGAAAAGAGAAAAGAGTTAAGGGGAGAGAGAGCCAGGCCGAGAGAGGAGAGAAGAGGAGAGAGAGGAAAGAGGAGAAGAGAGAGAGAGAGAGAGAGGAGAGAGAGAGGAGAGAGAGGAGAGAGGAGAGAGAGGAGAGAGAAGAGAAGAAGAAAAGAAGAGAAAGGAGAAAGAAGAGAGAGAAAAGAGGAGATAGAGAAGAGAGGACAGAAAAGAGGAGAGAGAGGGGAGAGAGGAGACAGAGAGGAGAGGAGAGAGAAAGAGAAAAGAGAGAGAGGAGAGAGAGAGAATAGAGGGAAGAGAGAGGAGAGAGAGAGAGAGAGAGAAATAGAGAGAGAGAGAGAGAGAGAGAGAGAGAGAGAGAGAGAGAGAGAGAGAGAGAGAGAGAGAGAGAGAGAGAGAGAGAGAGGAGCAGGGTGGCCAAAGAAGGGCGTAGGAGAGGAGAGAGGCCGAGCCGAGGAAAGGAGCAAAAGAAAAGGGGGGAGAGAGAGGAGAAAGGGAAGAGGGTAAGGAAAAGAGAAGGAGACAGTCCTGTCCCAGGTAAAGAGAGATAGTTCAAAACGCAAACCTTTCTAGAACCTAGCAAGAAGGTGGTTTACGTTTTGGAGGCCCTCTCCTTGTCGGGATTTTGGCCGGAGAAAGAGAAAAGGACTTGACATGGAGTGGGGGTGTTGACGGAAGAGCATGGAGAAAAAGAAAGAGAGAGGAAAAGAGAGGGACTTCCTCTCCCCAAGGCCCCGGGATCTGACGAGAGAGGGAAAGAGAATCGCGATTTAGCTCGCCAATGGAGAGATATCGAGACCCCGGGGACCAAGTTCCTGCGGAGAAGACCAGAGACCTCCAAGAAGCGCCAACGAAGCTCACTTCCCATCACACTCAGAGTCAATTGGCCTAGGAGTCAAGAACTTTGCAAAACCAACCTTGTAACTTGCTCCCTAGGGTAATTTCGCCATTCCCGACGATTTGGCAGTGGTCGATTTGCCATTCCCGAGCCTCCCGGTGTCCGAACGACAAAACACTACGGTTTATACAAGGCCGACCTCAGGGACCCCGGGTTTGACAAGTTCTCCGGACCGATCTGGAATCTTTTGGGCCTTCCCAAGAGGGGCCCCCGAACGGAGGATCCAACGGTCGGATAGGGATCCGGGCCCGGAGGGTGGTCACAGCAGGCCCCCTGGGGAGCGCCAGAAGGGTCTGCCGGGAACTTTTTGGATCCCGCCCCACGGGTCCCAGGACTCTCCCTCTTGTGAGGGATCCCCGCAAGGTCCTGGCCTCATTTGACTTGGGAAGGGTGCCAGCTCGGTTGTTCCGCAGAACGGGCTACCCCACCATTCTAATGCTAACCCTTTGACCTAGACCTTCTCCTAAAAATTTTGAAAATTGGGTGTGTGGCCGGAGATGAATTAGGAATCCAAACCGGCAAAAAATCAGAATTTATTTTCGCACAATGCATTAATTGCGAATTTATGAATGTCTTGCCACCGCAAAGCGCCATCGGGAGGAGGACAGCCCAAACTCCGGCCCGCCGGGCCTTCCCCTTGCTCGTATTCTGGGCCGTAGCTTTCTGGCCAGGTCCCTGCGTAACAGACAAGTCTCGGCCCTCAAAACGCAAACCTTTCTAGAACCTAGCAACTCACAGGGTTTACGTTTTGGAGGCCCTCTCCTTGTCAGATTCGGCCGGGACCTTGCGCCGTGACTTGACGTGGAGTGGGGGTGTTGACGCCAGAGCACGGACCCTAAAATCCCCCCGAAGCTGCTTGCCCCGAATTTCCTCTCCCCAAGGCCCTGGGGACGGACGGGCAACCTCCCCTCTCCGGAATCGCGATTTGGCTTTGCCAATGGACTCAGAACATCGACATTGCCCTGGGGACCAAGTTCCGTGGCCAGAAGACCACCCGACCTCCAAGAAGCGCCAACGTAGTTCACTTCCATCACACTCGTAGTCAATTGGCCTAGGATGTGGATGCGGGATACTGTCGTGGAGGGCGTGAGTGTTTCTTTCTTTGGCAAAACCGACCTTGTAACTTGCTCCCTAGGGTAATTTCACCATTCCGAACGATTTGGCAGGGTCGATTTGCCATTCCGGAGCCTCCCCGGTGCCCGAACGACAAAACACTACGGTTTATACAAGGCCGACCTCAGGACACCCCGCGGTTTGACAAGTTCTCCCGGACCGATCTGGAATCTTTTGGGCCTTCCCGAAGAGGGGCCCCTGAACGGAGGATCCAACGGTCGGATAGGGGAACCGGGCTCCGGGAGGGTGGTCATTAGCTTGCAGCCCCCTGGGGGAGCGCTGCCAGGAAGGGCTGCCTCGGGAACTTTTTTGGATCCCGCCTCTTGGGGTCCGGACTCTCCCCTCTTGTGAGGGATCCCTGCAAGGTCCTGGCCTCATTTGACCTGGGGAAGGGTGCCAGCTCGGTTGCCCTGCAACGGGCTGCCCCGACCGTTCTAATGCTAACCCTTTGACCTAGACCTTCTCCAAAAATTTTGAAAATTGGGTTGTGTGCTGGAGATGAATTAGGAATCTGTCTGGCAAAAAATCAGAATTTATTTTCGTACAATATGTCTTGCCACTGCAAAAGCGCCCCCCGACTTCTACTTGCCACATCGGGAGGAGGACAGGCCCAAACTCCGCTCCATCAGTTCCCCTTGCTCCGTATTCTCGGCTGCAGCTTCTCGGCCAGGTCCCAAGTGCAACAGACCAAGTCTCGGCCCTCAAAACGCAAACCCTTCTAGAACCTGGCAACCCACAGGGTTTACGTTTTGGAGGCCCTCTCCTTCTCAGATTCGGCCGGGACCTTGTGCCGTGACTTGACGTGGAGTGGGGGTGTTGATGCCAGAGCACGGACCCTAAAATCCCCCAGAAGCTGCTTGCCCCGAATTTCCTCTCCCCAAGGCCCTGGGGACGGACGGGTGACCTCCCCTCTCCGGAATCGTGATTTGGCTCTGCGAATGGACTCAGAACGTCGACATTGCCCTGGGGACCAAATTCTGTGGCCAGAAGACCACCCGACCTTCAAGAAGCGCCAAAGTAGCTCACTTCCATCACACTCGTAGTCAATTGGGTGTAAATTCTATACTGGTGTACAAAAAGCACTGTCCGGACATGTGCTTTATATGCTGAAAGCGCTTAGTACCTCCTTAGTCGTGTGAAGTCCAACTGAATTAAAACAGAATTGGCATGCACCAAGAATAGTATATGCAATTCCGGAATGGCAGGGATCAGTGACTAGGATCTCCAAAGACGCGGGAACTCCGTTGGCGGGGAGGATGGTTGGAGTTTCCTTTAGTGGTTGGCGGGAGAAATCAGAATTCGGAATTGCAATTAGAGAATTGCAATACCAATTCATACAATTCGAACAAATTTTGCATTGTTTCAATTGAATTTTCAATTTGGAATTGTAATTCGAGTCGTGAATTTCAATGGAAAGCTCCCGAAAAGCATCGATTCAACTAGAAGAAGGATTTTCTTGCAAATTCAAGCTGAAAATAGAAGAAAATCCCGAAAGAAAGGGAAGAGAGAGAGAGAAGGAAAACAATCCTCCTTCCAATACCAAAGATTGTGGTGTTTTGAGGAAAGATGATTACAGGAATTGTCGAAGAATTTGGAAGATTATTTCAATGAAATTACAAATACTTTTGCCTCGAATGTGGACAAAGGGAAGTTAGCATCGAGATTCTTCAAGAAGATTAAACATCTTCCACTCGATGTTGATGTAGCAGATCCAAAGAAAATGCCCTTATGAGGGATTTAATTTTGAATATGAAAGAGACTTTTCAAGCTCAAAAATATTATAGAAATACTGATGTTCTTCAAGCAAAAAGGAGTACACTGCAAATGGCTGCATCTTCAACAAAGGGAGTGAATCAATCAGCAATAGCAACTTCTATCTATTCCAAGAAGAACTGTGGCAAGAGCATTTCAGAGACGTGTGTATGCAGAATTTGAAGCAGGTCCCTGGTCAATGTTTCAGAGGAGAAAAAGGTCTGATGCACTTTCGGATGATGAAGCAAGAGGGTAAGATAAAGAATTTTGGGATGAGAATACTAGGATCTCACCATATAAAAACATGTGAGAAAACATGTTAGTGAAACAGTGAAAAGATTGACCATCCTATTCATTTCTTTGGAGGTGACACAAGTAAGCACATTCTCTCTTTTTTTTTTTTCTCAGATTTTGCATGATATTGTTCTTTGAACTGTGTTATGATCGGGTTGCGCTTTTATCTTCAATTCAGGAAAGAGTATCCCGAGATCAATATATGCCCAGCAAACCTTTGAGAAGCTTAAACCAAGCTATATTAGGAGATTGCAAGAAAGAGAGACTTGTCACGCCAAGCATTACCACATGCACCTTGATTTTGTTATGCAGGCAATTAATAACATGAGGTCTGATCCTTATGGTGTGCACAAAGATTGCAAATGCGAATGCAGGGTATGTGGTCCAGGTCCAACATCCAATGCTAAGCACAATATTTTCAAATCTACAAGTGAGTATTGGAGAAATGTGGTATGCCCCAAAGTAGAAGCAGATGAATGGCACAAACATGCATGTTTGATGCAGACCTGCAAGAAATGTGGTCTCAAGAGGTAAGTTATTAACATAGCTCATATATATTGTTTAACTTTTCATTTCTATGATATCTAGATAACATATGTCATATACATTGTTTTACTTTTCATTTCTATGATATCTAGCTTCAATATTATCTTACAGTACTTTCTCTATTCCACTTTATACAGGATTCCAAAGTGTCCAAGGGAAACAAGTAAATCATTAGAACACCTGATGGATTGGAAAGTTTTTGAAAAAGTTAGTGTTGAGATTGTGTTAGAAGGATGACGTCATTTATACTAATTTGTTGATTCTACTGCTTGCAGCAAGAAGCTGTTTCTAAGAGAAACCCTAAGAAGAAACCAACTAAAGTTACAAGATTGGCCTACAAGACTGGTACCCCTTTTGAATTTCAGGAACATGCAAGAAAAACAATGGCAGCATTTGTGCCACACAACTACAAGGCTCATTGGCAAGCAAAACAATTCAGACAATGTTTGGCAAGTTTTGGAGAAGACACAATAGTTTCTGTAATTGACTTTGCAGAAAACTATGGTTTCAAAGTTCAGTAGGAAGCGCAATCATGTCATTGGCACACTGACCAGGTATCCATTTTAGTTCATATCACTTACAGGTTTGGAAGGAAACAACAGGTGGATGGCAATGACATCAAGAAGAAAAGAAAAGATATGAAGCAAAAAGACGATAACAGAGAAATTATAAAAGAGTGTCACTTCTATATTTCAGATGAGAAGTCTCATGACACTGAATTTGTACAGCATTGCCTCTTAAAACATGCCACTTTATTGGAGTTAAATGGTATTCAATATTCCAAGCATTATGTATGGTCAGATGGTTGTTCATCTCAATTTAAGTTTGCAAGACCATTCTATTTCTTGGGTAGATGGTACAGAGATCTTGGGAAGGAGATTATTTGGAATTTCTTTGCCAGCTCGCATGGAAAAGGTGAGCATGATGGCCAAGGAGCAGTGGTAAAAAGATTTCTCACAAAGGAACAACCGGCAAGATAATGGGAGAAAACTCCAGCAGGCCGCAGATGTCGCTCGATTTCTAAATGAATTCTTTACCAACAGCTCATCGATTCGATATACACGGTGTAAGCACTCGTGACTTGTAGCACTTGAAGCACTTAGACCTGTATTTTAGTCTAATTATTGTTCATGATTTTTATGTATGTTTGGTGATACTTTACTAGTTTTATACATGTTGAAGGCCATTTATGTATAAATATAACATTTTGAACTTTTTTTTTGTTATTGGAATGTTTACTTACCTTGCATAACAAGATTACAAAGACTTTACAAAGCTAGCTTAAGCACTTACAACACTTGATTAATTGTTGCCTGCAGGTACTTTTGGGAAATTGACCCTCATAGTATAGATAGATCAGAAAGGTATGATGCTCAGACCCTCAAAAGGACAACTAAAATTCATTGCATCAGGCCTTTTGATAGAGAAAATTCTTTGAAGCTTGCACATAGACCTTTGTCATGTTTTTGCATGTCTTGCCAGCAAGGGAAATGGGACTCCTATAGCACTAAATCTCGTATAGGAGGTTGGGAGACAAATGAGTTGGTCCCAAAAAGAGCAGAACTGCAGGAAATTCCTGACAATGAGGTTGTGTCTGAAGACGAGGAGACTGATAGTGAAGATGATGGTGACCATGATCTGATCAGCTCTAATGTAGAAGTAGGGGACAATTTTGCAGTGAATGCAGAAGAAGGCAATGCTGAGGGTGTAGACTTTTATGTCCTGAAATGTATTGAGACAAAGAACACATTACTAGATGATTATGAAGATGGCTGGGGCAATGTTTTTGGAATTGGTGAGGTCATACTTTCTGGCTACTATTACAAACAATTGGAAGGAGAATTAAGTTTTCAACTTCTTTTAGACAAACCACTGGCCACAGTGTACAGCCACCTCGTTAGGATTTGCAAATTTGACATGACTTTGGTGAAAGACAACCTGTATAGTATGGATGAGCAGACATGCCAACAAATAATGAGCAGCCTGCCTTCAAGTTGATAACAGTTTCTAATCATCAATTGTGCAAAGAAGATAAAAATATTCATTGATAACTTAATAAGTATATCCAGATCCAAAGGATATATCAAAATGTATACAAAATTGGCCAGCCTACATGAACAACAAAAATGGCTGGCTGTCAGTTGACTATTTACAATGTGTTTCACCTAACTATTTACAAATTGTTTCAGGTGTTGCAAGGCAGAATTGTTGATGAACTTGCTATCTGCCTGTTCAGTCAGCCACTTCACAAATGTAGAGTAATAGAGATCAAAAGAAACCTGCTGAGGAACTGTTAACATTGCTGCATCCAACCTCTCAAGAATTTCCACGGCCTCCATATCAAAGAAATCCACAAGTTGTATTCTCTTCAATAATGTCTTCCAGTTATCATCCATTGCAAGTTGATACAACAATGGAAAAATGGAATCCACTAGCAAACTTGAACTTGACTTAAATTCTTCAATCCTCATGCTTGCTGCAATAACAGTTGTATAAGGTGGAGACAAGAATGTTTTATAAACTGAGTCATCAACCAAAATACATCTTTCAGTGTATTGAGGAAACTGGCTATACACCTTTTCCAAAGGTTTCATGAACACTGGTTTGTCAACATGTCCAGGTAACGTGAAAGGCATTTTGTCACAAAACTCTTGTCCCCAAATAAAAACAAACCTGTGTATAAGTAATGGACACAACTTCTGTAACACCTCCTTTGTATTGAAACCAGTCATAGATGACCATATAGCCAAGTCATAGTAAACACTTACCTTGTTTAAAAATTCTGTAACACCAGGCCTGAATAGAACTATCTTGTTTTTTGTATACTCTATAATGTGTGGGCCAGGTATTTCAAGTTTTTAAGACTTTGAATATGTTTTGACCAAAACACCATTGAGGTCCATAATCAATAGCTTTCTACTCACCATGATATCTCTGCTATGTGCTGCTTTACTTGTTGAACCTGCTGGCTCAACACTTGCTGGCTCAACACTTGCTGGCAAACTTGCTGGCTCAACACTTGTTTCAAATGTCTTGGCAACTGTATCAACACAATGTTGAACCATTGTTGGCTGTACTATATTTGCCTCTGAAACTATCTTTTGTGGAACAAAAGCTGGCTGAACACTTGTTTCAAATGTCTCAACTATATTTGGCTCAACTATAGTTGGTGGAACTATAGTTTCACTCTCCTTTTCTGCTCTCCTTTTCTTCACTTTATTGATGATGTTTGATTTTTCTTTTTCATTATCCAATTTGTTTGAATTTCGTGCAGACCTACATTAGAACAAAACAAATTCAAACAACCATTGCAAAGCAATTTAAATTTTTTTTATTAATAACACTCAAATGGCTACAATGAACACTCAAATACCTTCTAATGGCTACAACACTGCCTTTCATTGATATGGAATTATCTCCAATTGTCCCTGCATGGAATCAAGGCCAGCTAATTTTCATGTAACAGACTCTTGATTGAGACAGAATCATTTTTGTCATTCAGAGCATCGTATAGCTTGAAATAGAATACCTTCTTTTGGAGTTGGACCCTGATCTTCTACTTCAACAGCAACAGTGGCAGCAGATTGACCTGTGGTGATGATGCTTTCCCAAGTAGCAGCATTATTAAGTGCTACAAGTGCTTCATCTGTTGTTTGCTGCAACTCTAAACTTGTATTCTCATCAGCCTCTAATGCATCTTTCAGATTCTTCTTGCTTCTGAATGGATAAGTCCTCTTAGGTGCTTCTCCTTTCCTGCTTGCTTTATCTTTGCTTTTCTGTTTCTTTGGAACCTGCACTTTTAATTTGGGTGAAAATTTCCTTTTCTTCGAATGTTCCTTCACCACTTCTATCTCTGTGTCACTCTCTTGATGTGACTCTGAATTTCCTTTCCCCTCAACAACCTTCCCATCATCTGTTAGTATAACATTATCTGTAGCAGTTTCACCCTCATCATCTGTTAGTATAACATTATTTGCTCCAATCTTATAAGGAGATCTTGAAGTTGAGGGTAGCAGAGCAAGATTTCCAAAAGGTGATATCCTATCATGTACAATGGAAGGTGATCCTGTATTTTCAAGCACTGTCTCGTCCACAGGCACTGTCATACCAAGCTCTAAAAATAAAGCAGAACTGATAGATGAAGTGCAAACAATGCATTTACCTTTAGCCAACAAAGCTGTGCACATTAAGTGATACTCATGATCACATTTTGGTTTTACTGATAACTTGTAATTGCTGGAGAATGCTAATCCACATGCAGCACAAGCGTCCTCAAATAGCACAGATAAGTCTCTACTAACTGCATTGACTCTAATTGGTGAAAATTTCATACCTTTCAGTTCTTCCAAGTTTTTGAGGTTTGATCTCAGTATTGAGAGGTTAGCATCCTTCATGTGAAGTTCACCTTGCAATTCATCCCTTCTTGATCTTGGTTTGGATTGACCTTCCCCGTAACTTGCCATTTTTTTTTTGCTGCATAGGTCTCAAGCATAATACTTGTTTCAAGCTCAAGAATGTCTTTTTCTAAACTCGAGTTACCCGCAAAGATTTTTGAGTTCTAATTCTTTTTTCATTTGCTCAATATTATTGTTTGCTTCTCGCCACATTGCCACTTAAAGCCTGGTTTGAGAGATCCTCTCACGCCAATGTGACAAGGATGTCATTCAACTCCAATGCACAAGCTTCTCTCTCACTAGAAATTCTCGGTGATCTCATTCTCGACGTGGGGTTCTATATTCTCAGACAATTTTTGTGCTCAAAATAAAAGATTCCACCGCCAACTTCTTTTCCTCTTGAGCTTCTACCGTCTTCTTTCTCAGTATTTTTTGGTTCCAATGATTCGGGCTTCCTACACCTCCCCAGATTTCATAATTTGAGCTCTCAGAAACCTAATTTACCTTGTGCTTTTCAGATTTTTTTGTGCAGATATGCAATTTTCCCATGCAAAAGCATAGGCTATCTGCTTTTCTCGACCTCATTATTGCATAATCCCCTCACCGATAAAGCTTTTTATCAATGTTTGTAATTGTTCTTTCGGATGTGGGGCTGTACCGGTAGATTTTTTATATCGTGGTCCGAATTTATCTCCTCTCCAAACCGATAGACAATCTTCTTTGGTGATTTTTTTCTCCAAATATTTCATTTTTAGAGCCGGAATTAGTCCATCATCCGACAATCCATGCATTTCCACAAAATCTTTCATCATCACGCTTCGCCATTTCGATGCTTTCCATTTGGCTTTCGGTATGGCTATGGCGCGAGAAAATCCCAGACTAAAAGCTATGGCTATGGCGCGAGAAAGTTCGACTAAAAGCTATGGCTTATGGCTATGGCGTACGGTTATGGCGCGGGAACTGCCAGCATTAATTGCGTGACACAAGGCTGACGGGATCCAAGTGCTTTAGGTGCTGGGTGCTGTCGCGTTTTTTTTATCACCAGTATAGAATTTACACCCAATTGGCCTAGGATGTGGATGCGGGATACTGTCGTGGAGGGCGTGAGTGTTTCTTTCTTTTGCAAAACCGACCTTGTAACTTGCTCCCTAGGGTAATTTCGCCATTCCGGACGATTTGGCAGGGTCGATTTGCCATTCCGGAGCCTCCCCGGTGCCCGAACGACAAAACACTGCGGTTTATACAAGGCCGACCTCACAGGACGCCCCGCGGTTTGACAAGTTCTCCCGGACCGATCTGGAATCTTTTGGGCCTTCCCGAAGAGGGGCCCCTGAACGGAGGATCCAACGGTCGGATAGGGGAACCAGCTCGGGAGGGTGGTCATTAGTGTCGCGACCCCGGGAGCACCGCCGGGGAAGGGCTGCCTCGGGAACTTTTTTGGATCCCGCCTCTTGGGGTCCGGACTCTCCCCTCTTGTGAGGGATCCCTGCAAGGTCCTGGCCTCGTTTGACTTGGGGAAGGGTGCCAGCTCGGTTGCCCTGCAACGGGCTGCCCCGACCGTTCTAATGCTAACCCTTTGACCTAGACTTTCTCCAAAAATTTCGAAAATTGGGCTGTGTGCTGGAGATGAATTAGGAATCCAGCTGGCAAAAAATCAGAATTTATTTTCGTACAATGCATTAATTGCGAATTTATGAATGTTTTGCCATCGCAAAAGCCCTCGACTTCTATTTGCCACATCGGGAGGAGGACATGCCCAAACTCCGCTCCGTCGGTTCCCTTGCTCCGTATTCTCGGCTGCAGCTTCTCGGCTAGGTCCCAAGTGCAACAGACCAAGCCTCGACCCTCAAAACGCAAACCCTTCTAGAACCTGGCAACTCACAGGGTTTACGTTTCGGAGGCTCTCTCCTTGTCAGATTTGGCCGGGACCTTGCGCCGTGACTTGATGTGGAGTGGGGGTGTTGACGCCAGAGCACGGACCCTAAAATCCCCTCGAAAACTGCTTGCCCCGAATTTCCTCTCCCCAAGGCCCTGGGGACGGACGGGCGAGCTCCCCTCCCCGGAACTGCGATTCGTCTCTGCCAATGGACTCAGGACGTCGACATTGCCCTGGGGAGCAAGTTCCGTGGCCAGAAGACCACACATGTTCACCCAACTAAGAAATGAGTTTTGACGCCGCCAGATATCGCCGCGACGCGACGTATTGTCAACGGCCACCGCCAGTCACCTACGACTTGGCAAGACACGCGGCAAATACGCATCGACGCGGTCATCCGTTTCGTAATGTCACGCCACGCCGCATGCAACGCCACGCCGCGGCACATCCACCGGGCGCGGACACTGCCGCCCACGCGGCGCCCAAATCCACCCGGCGCGGACGGATAGACCAAGTGACGCTGACGCCGCATGCGACGCGGACGCGAATAAATATGGCAACTGTCGTCGACTTGGCACCGACATCCACTGGCGCGGACAGATCCGCCGGATCACGAAGTGTCGACGTCAGAAGATACGCCGCCGATGCGACGGCGTTCTGCGATGTGATGTCACATTGACGTCGCATGGTCACGTCAATTGCAACATCACGTCGCAGGAACGTCGCAAGCCCACGTCGCTAAATGACCATTCTCTTGTTGTGATTACTGGTAGGGGTACCTGACGAAGCCATCACCTAGTTGTTGAAGGCATATCTCCTCGTCGCAGTGCCTTTCGTAAGTGCATCTCCATCTAATACACGTGTCATAGCGCATCACCCTATATTACCACAAGGTGGAATTATGGTCGTTGAGATGTTGCCTTCTTAGTTGGCTCGTTGATGTCGGGCATTCCTCCTTCTATTGTTGAGGCCACTCGTGTCATAAGTTCGTCAAGTGTTGCTGCTGCCACAAGATGTAGTGTTGCGCCCTGACGATGTCCTGGTGCAGGGCTGATGATCTTGACATGACCGGTGTTGTCTCTTATTCTGACATTGGGTGGACGAGCGGTCTTCTACTTGAGGGCACTTCCCGAAGTGCTTGGAGTCGAAGGTTTGCTTGGGCTCTGGTCATTTCTCCCTCATACTTGCTCTTCCATTTTGATCTTGGGCGATAGTTGTGCTTCCTTGCTTCCTCATTTGGTAGTCGAAGTGAAGGAGCTTCCTGATCTAAGCCCTAAATCCGTAAAACATGACTTTAAACTCATGTTTCTCCACTATATCTGTGAGCACCCGAGATATACAACAGACATATACGCATTTACATTGGGATTTTAATTCATCCACTTTTTCAAAACAACTACGAAGATCTACTTAAATATTTATACTCCTTTAGGGTTTCCCCTCCTCCTATCGCGTTTGATCCTTCGGTTTGATGCATCTTCTTCGTTCTAGTTGACTCCGGGATTCCTTGAAATGTTGCTACTATTGTTGAGCTTCATGACTGATCCGATCTCGTCACCCCAAGTTGCGAAGAGTGTTCGTCGATGTGATCCCTTGAAAAAGATGCTCCTCCTTAATGTGTATGTCCGTCGTAAGGAATGCGGTGACCGCTCAACATCCCTACATGCGGTGTGTCGTTGCAGGGTTGCCGATGTGCGGTGCTGTTGATCGCTTGAGTAGGATCACCTGCTGTTGCAGTGATCATGGTCGGTAGGCAGGCATTGTCATTCCTCCGCAGGTTGAATTTCTGAGTGCGACTCCTGTTGCTTAGGCTTTGCTTCATTCCGAGGTGCCTCCCCTGTGTTTGGAAGTGTGGTCATCTCCATTGCACCTATTATAGCTCCTTCTAGTCGCCTTTGCGTGATTTGTACCTGCTGGCTAGGCCGTCTCCTCCGTCCTTTGGATCCTATCCATTCGAGTCTCGCACTCCTTGGCTGACGTAGTAAAGTCGTCCTTCCTTTGCTTTCTAGGTGTTTCTGGATCCGGAATTCTTGTTCGAGCGGAATATTCTCCTCCTTGATCTTGCCCCTAATGCTGATATAGGCCTTCAAGTTGGAGATGTTCCTTCCCTGATATGCGTCTCCTCCCCCTCATGGTCTCCTACTTTTTGGAAGCGATGAAAGTTCTCCTGCTGGTGCAAGGAGCTGGAAGCTCGTCCTCGTCAGCCTTAGGTGCTTTGTGGTTGCCTAGCTTGGTTGTTCCTTTTGTTGACGTTGCATTACATTCGCTTGAGCTGCTGGGCTGCAAGGTCGTGGTGGTCTTCCATGCGGTTTCTATACACTCTTGTGTCGCTATGAGTTCTCTTCTCGACGGAAGATTATGCCCTCCGGCCCTAGCTCGTGATGCTAACACGGCATCGATGTGTAACGTCTTCCTGCACCTGTATTTTGCTGCCTTATATTCTTCCATTTGAAACTCGTGTGTGTCGAGTTGGTGAAGGCGTCGAGATCCTCTTTCTGATGTGAACAGCCGGGAGGTTGACATCTAGAAAATTCTTGATGCCGTTGGTTACCAAATATTCTTCCCATTTGATGAAGATTGATGATAGGCCGGTGGTGTGCTGTCCTACTCGCTTGTCGGTTGAGGTGTTTGTCGTTGTGCTTCCCTCTCTTGGATCTGCCTTTTGGGTCTCCTCTCCTTATCTGTCTGTACATCGGCTGGGACCTCGATGTGTTCAAGAAGTTGCGCCTCTAGCTCGTCTGTGGCTCTGGCCCTGTACTTCGAAAGCAACGCTCGTATATCCTAGAGTCTAAGGATCTACTTGAAGGGCTCTCCTACAACATTTTGGGCTCTATAAGCAAGCAAGATGGCTCGAGCAGCATTACTGGAGACATATCTATAATCTCCAAGTCTATGGACATTAGGACGTGTGGTATGGCGTGAAATGAGGTTTGTTTTGCAAAGCCTTCATGATGTTACTCTAAGGTCCTTAGCAAAGTTGGTTTGGGGGAGTCCAATCTCTACACATGGAGTGACTTGGCCAGCTCTAGACTCTAGCTCCTTTCTAGGTACCCTGGCAATAGGGAGTGTCAATGTGGCGGCTGTATAAGTCAAACTCTATTAGAAGGACACAAAATTAGGTCAAGGTTTATGCCTTTGGCATGAGCAGAGTTGATGTACCAACAGTTGGACTTGGGTTGCTATGCTGAGGTCTAGATGACTATAACAAAGGGGTGTTCTTGGGCACTTCTATCTAGGAGTAAAGCATCAGCTTTGAGCCATACCAGCTCCATACTGATACAGGGACGTCCCCCACTCGTATACGGTGCACTCACCGTATACAAACAGGAGTTCATCTCCCATACCAGCTCCATACTGATACAGGGCCCTCCACAATCACTGCACCCGTAACGAGTCTCAGTGGGAAGAGTGACGAGTCTCAGTGGGAAGAGTGAAGGGGTCATTTTACCCCGTCTTTACCCCGTCTCCCTCGAGGCCTACCTAGCTGCGGAAACGTAAACATACATGTCAGTATACAACATATCCACATATCCACCTCGAAGGGTGGTGCACCAACATCTGCATAGACAATGATCAGCATCATACATAGGACCCAAGGCTCAGACTCGAAGGGATGACTGACAGCTTGGGTCTCCAGAGTTCATTGCAGACAGGATTCATGGCAATGGATTTGGCTGGCATATGAACATGGCATAGGGTTGTCCACTCCATCTGCCCCTCCTGTGCACACTTTGCAGAGTAGGCTGAAAAGTGTCGGGACCTGACTGTAGCCCGCCGGATGCATAGCCAAAAGGGCTATTCCTGGGTTTCACCTTCCCAGTTCCGATGGGGCACGAAGGGATCACTCCCCCCAGAGAGAAGAACTAAAGAACTAGATCTAATCTATAGCATAGAGTTAGGTTCTTTAGTTAGAGTCTGGTATCTAGGGATCTAGATGGCTGCTATGGGCAATTTAATAGGCTAAACCTACTGATTCTATGGCTGAAAGACGGTTTAGGCTATTAAATTGACTAAATACCTGATCCTTGAGTTGCTCCTCCTGACCTGAGTTCGACCATCCTGCTGAACTGCTCGAATCAAGGGAAACTAATGGTGCAATTCACTCAGACAGAGTCTGGGAGGCAGTTTTGGCTCTTCATTAGGGCGGATTTGGGGTCTGAAAATGGCCTCCTATCAGCCATTCCACGTCATATTTCCGCTCATTTTTTTCCATGCCACCTAGGATACCAAAATCTCATCATTACAGATTTACTTGGAATATTCTCCCGGAATAAGGGGGATCGCGCATTCATGGCGCCATATGTATTTAATTCTGTTGGTTGTCAGACAGACTGATGCAACATAAAAAGCCACTTGCATTATAGCATACCGGCAACTCATGACGGTGTCTCTTGGTTTGTCAGATACCAAGCGTGTGCCTCACCGATTCTTGCGCTATTTTCATTTAGAGGCCATGGCCATACAAGCTTCCCGCCTTCCACATTTCAAAATTTGAATATGTAGGTTGAAGCTTTGTATCATACTTTCATTTCGAGGCGCTGCGGCTGCGCCTTATGGGTGGTTCACATGGAGAAGTTTAGGCCCTCCGCTAAGTTCTGGCGGAGTCAGCACTGATTAAAAAATTCAGCGCTGCATCAGCTACGCAAGTTGGATCTTGTGAGGGCTGATTTTCCAAAACGATGCTGAATTTTTTTGCCTCAGCCCAAGTTCAGCAGGTTTTAAGCCAGCGCTTCGCAGTTCGTCCATGTGAACCCAGTATTAACCGGGATCTTTACTTCATCCCAATACAGGCTTCCCGCCCCCTACAATTCGAAATTTGAATTTGCTTAATGTATAAAAGCATGGATTGTAGGACAATGGACTTTTCGATTTCCATATGCACGTTGCAAATTTCAAAAACGAGGTTAGTACGGACGTTCGGCTCACACGAAGCGAATTGTGCTGGGGCATACAAATTGTACACCTTCATTTCGCGTCGTGCGATCCACGCAGTATGGAAGCTCCAAATGATGTGTAGATAAGGATCCAACTGACTCACGAATATGCTCCAGTCTTCAATCGCAAAAAAAAAGAGGTCTAAAAAATAAGAACTAGACCTCGACGTGTTGCGTCTTGCAGGCTCAAAAAGTGTCGACATCTGGGCGGATGGCAGTTTATATCCATTGGATCCGTTGAGTGGCAAGAAACCGTCATTTCGGGACGTTTCAAGTTTAGTCCGATTTTGTGGTGACGGTAACTCTGGCCTCCTGGGATATTGTGAGAGATTGAGGCATTCGGAATCGAATACAGTTCCTTGAGATGAGCTGCTTCTGATAAGGAAGGGGAAATGTCTGTGAAGATGCTAATAAATGACATTATACTTTGCAATGCGAAGGGTTTATACATTCTTGAAGTACAAAGGTTATGGTGTTTGTGTTTAGATACCTCTAATATAAGAAGTCTTTGACTACTTTTCACAATAGATTCCTTTAAAAATCTATTGCTATTTAAATTATAGCAAAAACGAGTCTTGAAACTCTTTAAGTAGTAGAAGAACTCTTTGACTAGTTATCCATTTGATGACCATTTTTTAAGAAAATATGATATGTCACATTCTTATATGCAAACATTCATAAAATTTATGAACATTGAAGGTCAAAGCCATCCTTGTTTAAAGAGGATCATATGGTGCGAAATCTTCATCATGTGTAAGTAATTGCATATAAGAAATTACCTGGTGTGATCCTTTTATAAAAAAAGTAAATAGAAACACAAATATTGAACTTACAACTTAGCGTAAACAAATAGTATTTTAATAAACCAACACTTTACATACTAACACTTTATACTTTAAATAAGATATTTCTTTCTTTTCCTTTTACTTGAAAGCTTTTTTTTTCAAGGTGGATCACACCAAGTTTAATAATACATATGCAAAAAAAAGGGACACACTAAATTCGCATGGTGTGATCCACTTTCTTATTTGTTGTCAAATTAAAATTAAACACAAGTACTCATTCCTATTTGTATCTAAAATCCTTTACCACTCTTCAAGTACATAAGTCATTATCCCTTTTCAAAGAGCATATTATTTTTCAAGAAGGATCACACCAAGCTTAATAGTACATATGCAACAAAAATGGAACACACTAAATTTCAAGATCGTGTGATCCACTTTCTTATTTGTTGTCAAATTAAAATTAAACACAAGTACCCTTCTCATTTAATGCTTTACCACCCCAAGTGCATAAAGTTATTAGTCCTTTTCAAAGAGCATATCTTTTTTTAAGAAGGATCACATCAAGCATCCTATTTGCATCTAAAATACTTTACCAACTCTAGTAGTACATAAAGTTATTAGCCTTTTTCAAAAAGCAAACACTTTATCAATAAATGAGCACATCACATATCCACACTTAACTTCAAATAAGACACATATATATTTCTTTTATTAAAGATAATCAAAGTAATTTTACTATAGGAAGTCATCTTTTTCCAAAAAGATCACACCAAGCGAATTTTGTATAAGCTAAAAGGTTGGAATATACTAAATCAAGCATGGTGTGATCCACTTTCTTGTTTGTTGTCAATAGATAATAACACCAAGTCCCTCATCAATAGTCTCCCATTTGCATATAAAATATGTATCATTCCAAGTTATATTATGTTTTATGAACTAAACTTTTTCAAAGAGGGTCCCAAAGCAAAATACAAACACTTAATCAATAAGCCAACACTTTACCAACAACCAAAGCTTTATTAAATAAGATTTTTATGTTATTTTATCAAACCTAACAATGTTTCCATATGTGACACTTTGAGTTAACTGATCCAAAGGCTCATGAAAGCGACATTTTATACAATATATCTTTGGAGCTCTTGTGTCGTGGCATTAGTAAACACCTCTAATGGAGCAAATATTTTGTAACTCATTTTTTCAACAACCCTGGATGCACGTCTTATCAAACATTTCTTCATTGCAAGGACACCATTCTCATAAGGCTTGCACAATTCGCTTAAAAGAGGTCATGGGACGACTTTCAAGCTCGGCTCCCACAACTTTACAACGTAAAACTAGATGCCCATTGCCCTCGAATGTATATCTTGAAAAGCATGTCTCTTATGTCCATATGTTGGACAACAACGATGCTAGTAATGCTTTTCCCTAGTCTCAAATCCCCCGACATCCGATAAATATAGCCCAAAAAAAAAATATTTGATTCAGGAGTGAATATAAATCAAGAAGAGGGAAGAAAAAAGAAGCAAGGATCACATGACGCGAAATCTCACTACACATTTACAAAGTGCATATGCATTTTCGCATGGTGTGATCCATGTATTATTGAGGGTGCAAATTTGCAAATATCCTCCTCTTCAAATCCCTTCCCCCCTCCCTTCCCTTTTTTTTTTTGCAATATACTATCCATAGCATTCATTTTGAAACCTATAGTTCTACCTATTCATTGCGTATGAATGTCGCCTTCCCGATGTAACTCCATAGTCACCCTTCGTTAAAGATAGCATTCTCACCCACGAGCCTATGGATAGATATCCTTCCACCGGCCATGCCTTTATTGTTTTGTAAGTGATGAACCGAAGCAATGTAGGAGTACTAGGAGCAATGATGGATGCAATTAGAGATACTGGATCGGTCGTTGAATTGTAAGAATGAATGGCGGGAGCAATAACGATGAATGGGAAGAGCTGAAAAGTAGGAAAACTTCGAATGAAAATTTGGGTAGTAAAAACATGGCATGTAACGACGCTTGTTTGTCCGACATCGCCGTTGTTGCTTAACTCTATGCTCGCCCATAAAAACACGCATACACTATTGGAGACATGGATTCCAAATGAAGAGCGAAGGCGGAGAGGATGCACGTAGCGGCGCTAATGTGAACAATGGAAATCTTGGTGCCAAAATTTGAAAGGTGGTTGGTGCATGTGGGCATGTGCACAGTAGGCGGGAAAAGTAGCCATTATTTTGGTCCGCGATACGATTTTCGAAAAATGCGGGCCATTAATGTGGTTGCAATGAATGCACAAACATGTCCTATGAAATTTCGTCATGTGGATGCCAAGTAAGCCTGCTCCTCTTTCTACTTGCCAACTAATACTGACTTTGGAAAAAAATGCGCAAACATCATTGGTCGCGAGAAACATGACGTGGAATTCTGGCATCCAAGATATGGGCCATTTTGAGACCCCAAATCCGCCCTAATGGGAGCAGCCAAAACAGAGCTCTAAAACCCTAGGAACGAAAATGGCCAAATTAGGGTTTCTCCTACCTAAATAGACAAGGGGGTTAGGCTAGGGTTTCCAATTATCCCTTTAGGCATGTGGGATAATTGGGAATGGGCCCACTTGCCTTTAATGGCTAGGTGGCAAAATGTGCCCACATGGAAAGGTGTGAACCTTAATAAATGTGCACATTGGTAAATGTGCACATTAATAATAAATGCACATACCTAGCAAGTTGCCCCCTAGGGGCTACCCACCTGGTTACACATCGGGCGCACCACGCCGGTCGGAGGTGGCGGTAATGTGGCAGATTTAGGGCAAGCAAAGATACGCCCCGGGACCGTGATAATCGTGTCTTTGGAACGTCACAAGTGAGATGTTAAATGCTTATATCAAATAAATAAAACACCATAGTTCATAGGGTATTGCGAGAATTGAACTCGAGACCTCTTGCACCCTAAGCAAGAATCATACCACTAGACCAAATACCCTAAGACGTTTTCTGAGGCTATTATGAAATATAAATTTTCATTGGCTTTGCATCCCTTTAAAATCCTGACATTAGTGGATATTAAATGCTTATATCAAACAAGAGAAGGGACATAGTTCATGGGGTATTCCGAGAATTGAACTCGGGACCTCTTGCACCCAAAGCAAGAATCATACCACTAGACCAAATACCCTAAAACGTACTATGAATCTACAATCTCAGGTTGGCACTTGTTGGTGAAAATTGCCCACAATTTACTTGTACACATTTTTACTTAAGCTCACAATTAGGCTTATAATTAAACTATTTTACGTGAGCAATTTGTCTTTTATGAATATTCAATTGCTTTTACATTATTTTCTTTTTAAATATTCATAAAGATTGAGATATAGTGACAACTTGATCTTGGGATTTTTGAATGAGCACTCGAATGATATAATTAGAATACATCTCTTTGGCGTATTGCTAGAGTGATAGAATTAGAATACATCCGTCGTAACATTAGGCAACCTAGAGTGTTTAATTGAATCATGTCATTGAATGTTGCACGAAGTGATATCCTCACAGAAAGCATAATGGGATATTCCGAGAATTGAACTCGGGACCTCTTGCACCCAAAGCAAGAATCATACCACTAGACCAAATACTCTAACATATATTATGAGTCTATTAGGAAAAATAAATTGTATTGGCTTTGCATCCCTTTGACCTTCGATGTTTTTTAGATGTTAAATGCTTATATCAAATAAATAAAACACCATAGTTCATGGGGTATTCCGAGAATTGAACTCGGGACCTCTTGCACCCTAAGCAAGAATCATACCACTAGACCAAATACCCTAACATATACTATGAGTCTATTACGAGAAATAAAGTTGTATTGGCTTTGCATCCCTTTGAGAGCGAGATGTTAAATGCTTATATCAAATAAATGAAACACCATAGTTCATGGTGTATTCCAAGATTTGAACTCGGGACCTCTTGCACCCTAACTAAGAATCATACCACTAGACCAAATACCCTAACATATATTATGAGTCTATTACGAGAAATAAAGTTGTATCGGCTTTGCATCCCTTTGACCTTCTGACATGAGTGAGATGTTAAATGCTTATATCAAATAAATGAAACACCATAGTTCATGGGGTATTGCGAGAATTGAACTCGAGACCTCTTGCACCCTAAGCAAGAATCATACCACTAGACCAAATACCCTAAGACGTTTTCTGAGGCTATTATGAAATATAAATTTTTATTGGCTTTGCATCCCTTTAAAATCCTGACATTAGTGGATATTAAATGCTTATATCAAACAAGAGAAGGGACATAGTTCATGGGGTATTCCGAGAATTGAACTCAGGACCTCTTGCACCCAAAGCAAGAATCATACCACTAGACCAAATACCCTAAAACGTACTATGAATCTACAATCTCAGGTTGGCACTTGTTGGTGAAAATTGCCCACAATTTACTTGTACACATTTTTACTTAAGCTCACAATTAGGCTTATAATTAAACTATCGGGACCTCTTGCACCCAAAGCAAGAATCATACCACTAGACCAAATACTCTAACATATATTATGAGTCTATTAGGAAAAATAAATTGTATTGGCTTTGCATCCCTTTGACCTTCTGATGTGAGCGAGATGTTAAATGCTTATATCAAATAAATGAAACACCATAGTTCATGGGGTATTCCGAGAATTGAACTCGGAACCTCTTGCACCCTAAGCAAGAATCATACCACTAGACCAAATACCCTAACATATATTATGAATCTATTACGAGAAATAAAGTTGTATTGACTTTGCATCCCTTTGACCTTCTGATGTGAGCGAGATGTTAAATGCTTATATCAAATAAATGAAACAACATTGTGAGCGAGATGTTAAATGCTTATCCTATCCTCCTATATAATAAGAAAATAGCGTATATATATTATTATTAAGAAATTATCGTATATATAATAAGAAAATAGTGTCCGTGAGTATGTATGTATGTGAGTAAGTCCACCCCCATCGACGGTTAAGGAGGCGCCACGTGGCGCGATCTCGGCCGTCCGTGGGCCTTGGCCCCTCAAAAGCTCCCAAGTTTGGTGGACAAAATTTTTTTGGTTTACCACGGACTCGAACCCTGGACATTGCCCCCCAAACCCCCCACCCTTACCACTAGACCAAGCATTAGTTTCTTGAAAAGAATGGAAGTCCACACGTAGTTAAGGGTGAGGATCAAATAATTCAAGGATGCTCTAGGATGTTCTAGAATGTTCTAGAATCTTTGAATGTTCAGAGTCCACGCCCATCCGACGGTGGAGGAGCCAAGTGGCTCGATCTCTAAAACTAGCGGGCCTTGGCCTCTCAAAAGCTCCCAAGTTTGGTGGACAAAATTTTTTGGTTTACCACAAACTAGAACCCCTGGACATTGCCCCCAAACCCCCACCCTTACCACTAGACCAAGCATTAGTTTCTTGAAAAAAATGGAAGTCCACACGTAGTTAAGGGTGAGGATCAAATAATTCAAGGATGCTCTAGGATGTTCTAGAATGTTCTAGGTGGCTCTAGAACCTTCTAGAATGTCCTAGAATCTTCTAGAAACTTTTAGAATGTCTAAAAATAGAAAGAATTTTGAAACTTTGCAAATGCTCAAAATAGAATGTTCTGGAATGTTCCAGATGCACAAGGGCAAGCACCTCAGTCTAAAAATAGAAAGTGTCAGTTTAAAAATACAAAGTTTTCAAAATAGAATGTTGTGGAATGTTCCGGATGCTCATGGGCAAGCACCCCGCCTAAAAATAGAAAGTTTCAGTCTAAAAATAGAAAGTTTTTTGAAACTTTGCAAGGATGTTCCAAATAATTCAAGGATGTTCCAGGATGTTCT